>WAAF01011369.1:144145-192122 GCA_013400475.1 Tricholaema leucomelas | reverse complement strand
AATTGTGCCAGCTGTAAATATAAGCTTCATTCAAATTTCCAGAGCCGACTGAGTCTAGTCTGGGTGATTTCTAAAGTGGGGGGGGGGCAGGGGATACCCAAACCATCACAGGGACACAGTCTCAAGTTGTGCTGGGGGAAGCATAGGCTGGATGTTAGGAGGAAGTTGTTGCCAGAGAGAGTGATTGGCATTGGAATGGGCTGCCCAGGGAGGTGGTGGAGTCACCATCCCTGGAAGCATTCAAGAAAAGCCTGGCTGAGGCACTTAGTGCCATGGTCTAGTTGACTGGACAGGGCTGGGTGATAAGTTGGACTGGATGATCTTGGAGGTCTCTTCCAACCTGGTTGATTCTATGATCCCTTCTACCAGTGGATGTGATAGCACTCTCCAATGGGCAGAGTTTGACATGCAATACTGCTGCCTCTGCTCAATGGGCTTAGCTGAAGCAAGGTGTTTGCACAGCAGCACACCAGGGGATGAGACACAGATGATATTAAAAAAAAAAAAAAAAAAAAAAAGGCAAAAAGCTTGTGGTAAACTTTTGCCTCTCACACACTTTTCCCCAGTGATTTCTGTCTTCTCTAGCTGGAGATGACACCATGTGTCAAAAAGAAGTGACCCCCCCCCTGGCCACAGAGGGTTAAAAGACATGGGGGAATATGAGCTCTGAGGATAAATTTATGAACCCTAATAAAACTGCTGAGGGAGGAAAGATAATCAGGGCAAACTGAAAAATGTTTCAGCATTTTCATTCCTGCACCTTCTGTCCTAGAGCAGGGGAGATGGTGTCCCTCATGTCCTGCCAAGAAAAGAAATGGCTGTAAAGCTGCTGATACCATTTTCAGTTCCTTCCCTTACCTTGAATCTGCAAACCTCATCCCTGCTTCCTTCTTGGAAAGTAGGAAATGGTTTGGGTTAAATGAGTGTGGAAGCTGGAAAGCCTGGTATTGAAATGATTTCCCCACTGGCCTTCCAGGGGCTCCAAGGGGAAAAGCCCCCAGGCACAACTGGAGAATAAGATCTCCTGCCAAGTCTCCTTCCTCATACACCTCCTGGAGCTTCATCTTGTGGGATCTGCTTTAGCACTTAGGTGGTGAGGCAGAGATGGGGAGAAGATTGTTTTGCTTTCCTTCACCCTTGCAAATGGATTTCCAGGGCAAATAAAACACTTGTCTCAGGCAAACACAAGAGCTGAAAGGCATCAGCTGCAAGTGGAGGTGTCGCCTTTCCCATCACTCCTTCATTTTCTCATTACCTCCGCCTCTTGAAGGAAATAACCTGAGCACCCAGCTCTGCTGGCCTCCAGAGCAGTGTAGAAGGTGGTGGCACTTTTTGAGCACAACCCTTGAGCCTGCAGCTTTCAGGACTGAGTATGTTTCCATGTAGAGTTGAGTCCTTCCTAAAGGAAGCAAAGATTGCTGCACAGGTACAGCTACACTTCAAAAAACAGAGGAAGGTCTTGAAGAAGCAAGTGGGAGGAGGAAGGAGGGGCGACAGGAGGAGGGCAGATACACAGGGAGCTCATCTCTGAAAATTGAAGGCATCTACAGAAATACTTCAAAGAAACTCGGTCTGAGCTATCCATGCTGAGGTCCATTCCCCTGATCACACAGAGGAAATTAGTTGATTAAGACAAAGGACAGTCCAGCTACAGAGATGACAGAATGTCATTAAAAGACCTGGAAGAGAAAGTCACTGGAGACCTCTGGAAGAGGTTTGCATGAAGGATATCTTCAGAGAACTACTGCCAAGAGGGAACTCCCAAGCCTGCCTCAGTACAAGTCTTTCATCAGTGTGGCTCCAGCTGGAGATCTGGGAATCAAGTTCCTCTGTGACAGAGATTACACAAACACAAAGGTGGTCTTGCTTTGAGGGATGTGGAATCTGCTTATTTAAGGCATCCCCCATGCATGCAGGCACTGCCTTTACTTGTCCCATAGCCCAGAAGACTGTCATTTCCCACCTTGCATGACTACAAATCTCCTCAGGCAGCCGCTCAGAGCCTGTAGCAGAGGTGGGTGTGGGACCCAGGCTTCAGGAATACCAGCTCTGCCTGATAAGTACCAGACTGGCCTTCTCTCCCGATAAATAGAAGGCAGTTCCAGCACTCTGGCAAAGCCGTTTGGAGAGAGAGGTGATAGAGCCCCAAGGCTATCCCTAAATCTGTCGTACAGCATGTCCTCCTTCCCTCAACACTCACATATTGATAGTGTTGGGGGGAAAAATAAAGAAAAAAAGGCAGCTTTGGCTGTCCCTGTAGGTCCCAAAGGAAATGGTTTTATAGGACTCTAGTGGATGCAGAAAATAACTTCCACTTAACAGCAGGCGCTGGCTCAGCATTTGCTGGCCTGAGACAGATCAAACACTTCAGAGCAATTCCCAAGTTATTGGTCCTCCAGCTCAGAGCTCCCAGCCAAATCTTTATCCTCTGCTTCTAAAAGCTGGTTCTACTTTATATTCAGGAATAAACCCCCTAAAAACATGCATTTATGAATGAGCAATACTTTCCTCACCTCCACAAAAACCCAGCACCAGGCTGAAGTCCAGCATGCAGCAGCAAAGGTGCAGAGCATTCATTTGTGTCCAGACTCTTCAAGAGCCCTGGGAGTGGGACCCAGCCTAGCAGTGCTGCTTTTACAAAGCAGCTACTGGGATACAGACTCTCCAGCCAGGCTCTTCAGTTAATAGGCATCTGCACAATGCATTTTTAGTTCTCATGACCCCTTATCTCTCTCTATCCAACAAGCCTGAACCAGCCTGTTTGGAAGGGACTTGTTCCTTCGGGGAAATCAGCCATTTGAATGCACATTACAGAGCTTCAGAAACAGTGCACAGGCTGGATGAGAATGGTAGATTAATCTTGGTGGTCAAACCCTTCACACTTTAGGAAAGGCCACGTGAAGCCCAGGGTAAGAAAACCAGCACAAGGGAAATGGATAACTCTCACCCAGAGAGAGCTCTGCTAATCAGCACCAGCCGGTGCTCTGCTAATATTTTGATAAAGTCCTGTTTTCTCTCCAGAACAGAACATTGACTGAGATTTCCCCCTCCCCCTTCCCTGTCCTTTCCTTCTGTCATAGCTCTGGCATGCTATAAAGGAGAACATATGTAGCAGACATAAAGACTGGATGAAAGGTGAGAGAAATAGCTGAGGATAAGAAAGCACTCTGTGCCACTGACACGTCTACCCCCAGATTACATCCCCACACTAAGACGTCCTTTTCTCTTCCCTCCATCCTCATTGTATGCATGTCCCTTGCCTTCTCTCAGCCTCCCTCCCAGCATTAAAGGGGAGTAAAATCACAGAGTCACAGAATCATGGAACTGTTGAGGTTGGCAGAGACCTTTGAGATAGTAAGTCTAAATACTCACCTGAAGCTCACAGTCTCACCACTACTGCCAAGCTACCACCACTAAACCACACCCCTAAGCACCATATCCACACATCTTTCCAATACCTCCAGGGGTGGTGACTCCACCACTTCCCTGGGCAGCCTGTTCCACTGTTTGACAATCCTTGCTGTGAAGAATTTTTTTCCTAATATCCAACCTGCACCTCCCCTGGCACAACTGGAGGCCATTTCCCTTTGTCCTGTCACTTGCTGTGTATGAGAAGAGGCCAGCCTCCACCTTGCTCCAACCTCATTTGAGGTGGTTGTAGAGAATGAGATCTCCCCTCAGCCTCCTCTTCTCCAGACCAAACCAACCCAGTTTCCTCAGCCATTCCTAGTAAGACTTGCATTCGAGGCCTTAGGAAGAGCTTAGTTGCTCTTCTTTGGACACACTCCAGCACACACAGAACCTATTCCAAAGGGCAAAGTACTCTCATTTTAAAGTCAAGCTCATGCATTCAATCAAGGAAATGAAGAGGAACCAATCTGACTATTCATTATGTTTTCCATGCTAAATTACTCTTGCCAGCCAATGCCTAGAGAAACTTTGGAATTGATTTTGATTGCCCCAGGGAACAAAATCAGCCCCTCAAAGAGACTTGGCCATTTTGTCCAATCTAAGGGCAGGAGGTTTCTGGAATGTACCAGCTTTGTGCTGATTGTATGTTGGAGAAGGGGGAAAAAAGGCATGTCAGTGTTTCACAATGTGAAGCTTTTAAAATGTCTTGTTTACTGTTTTGAAGGTTACATTAGAGCCCTCACCACTGGATTTAAGCCCTATTTTAGCCAAGAACAATCTGTTAAAGCAGCTTCTATCACCACAGACTGCCAGCAAGCTGCAAGAGGAGATCAGCTCCATGTCTGGGAACAAGCCAGGAACCAGAGTGGGCTCTGGTACAGGTAGGTCCCACACCACCAGCACACTTTCCCACAGCATCTGCATGCCACTGTGCAGAGTGGGGTGCTGGCACAGGGTTCACCAGCAGCCTCAGACAAGCAATGGGATGGACCACAACAGCACCAGCCAAGGGTCCAGTCAGAACCAGCAGGAGATGGAGCAAGGAACAGGGATGGAGGTAAACCTACAAAAGCCTCTCCAGGAGACAGGGTGATAGAGGAGATGGGTGTACTTACTTTGCATTCCAAGGCAGCACTGAGCACCCTGCCCTCAAGGCAAATGGGCCCCATGAGCCCAAGGGTAAGGGGTACAGAAGGCAATTAAGGAGCATCGGTGTCCTGAGAGTGCAATGCTCCCAAAGTTCAGTACCTCTGGATTTACAGGCAAATCTCCCTTTCCCTACTAGGGCAGAAGATCTCTGGCTCTCACATAGTGTGTCTGAGAGTCCCTGTAGTGCAATCCTGGTGACAGCTACCTTGTAGAGAAAGTGATGACCAACTCCTCCCTTACTCTGGAATATGTAAGATTATGGGATGGACTTTCTTCACACTGAGTTTCATTACATGGTTCCTGGAAGAAAGCTTCTGAGTATCCATCTGCCATTTATCTACATCCCTCCCACAGAGCCAGAAGAGTTTATTTTTTTTAACCTGCTGTTGGATAACAAGACAGATGTCCACACTGGCTCTCATTTTTAATAGCTGCAAACTAGTAACAAATGTAGTAAGATGGATGAATGAATGTGTGTGTGTCCTATTCCAGTATGTCTGACATGCTGCAAGGAAGAGCTGCTTTTTAGATGGAAAATGGAAGCACCCCAGCAAAGGAAGAGATCTTTGGTGCAAGACATGACTCTGAAACTTAGGTGATAAAATAGAGTTGAAAATACATAAAATGCAAGAAAAGTGGTGCTTGCCTGCTGCCTCTGCCTCCTAGCTCAGTCTTCTGAGGTAGGCTGGAGCATTTGGATCGGGAACAGGATGCACTGTTGGTGAAAGCTGAATTAATTCTGGAGGAAGGACATGCTTGAATGCCCAAGGCAAGATTTTTCAAGGTGGACACCAGTGCTTGAATACAGTCCAGAACCACCTAGGGAAACAAGAGGAAGAAAACAAATAGGGGTGAGGTGGAGTAGTAGAAGAAGGTAGGACAAAGACCAAAACAAGAAGGGTGGGCTCAGAGAGCCACCACACTCCTCTAGAGCTCAAGAGCTCTCTGGTTCTGTTGGGTTTTCCTCCCTTGGTCTCAACACACATGTTCATCTGTTTGAACAGCTGACTGTTGCTGACCTCAAGTGGGCTCAGCAGTGTAGGTTGCTTGGTTGCTCACTGCCTGGGATGCTCCTTGGGGCTCACCAGGGCAACCTGAAGCCTGTGTGTGGTCAAGGAGCTGCCTTCCCTCCTGCAGCAAGAGATTACAAAGAGCACAGATGAAAAACTCAAAATGCACCAGAAGGAAACAAAATGGGAGGGGGGAATTCAGCCACCCAGGGCACTAGCCATAATCAATAGGGGCTATTTTATACTCTTTTAAAGCAGACATTAGTGATGCATCGGTAGTGAATGCTTGCCCAACGAGTTCTCATACCTAGCTGAAAAAAGCAAGCAGATTAATCCCAGCTCAGCCCAGGCTAGCAAAAGCAGGACAGAAATGAGTCATCATGTCACAGAAATGAAGACTTTGTCACCCCGTGTGCCACCTCGTGCATGCAGGACTGGAGGCTGCATATCAAGACAGATATCTGATACTGGACACATATCTTCTCCCGGCCAGCCAGCTGCTGTGGGATGTGAAGCACTTTCATACCAACTCCCCTGTTAGCTTCTGACTGCCTGGGTTTTTATTCTCCTTCTCCCTTCTCTTCCCCCTTCTCTTCCCCCTTCTCTTCCCTCCCCTCCCCTCCCCTCCCCTTCCCTTCCCTTCCCTTCCCTTCCCTTCCCTTCCCTTCCCTTCCCTTCCCTTCCCTTCCCTTCCCTTCCCTTCCTCCTTTCCTTCTCTTCCTTCTTTTTTGTTTCCTAATCAGGAGAAACTGCCTCCATTTAAGCCACTGCTCAGAAGAAAGTGTCAGTAGAGCCCAAGCACCACCTTTTCTCCAGCTACTGTGAAAATCCCCATCCTAATGTCTACTTTGTAGCTGATGAGTCCAAATCTCACTGATATTGCTTTGCCTTTGCTTATTTTGTTAGCAGGAACTGATGCAGCAAGCAGGCAGTGCTGGAGGACTCCAAACATCATTAAATACTCTCGGAGGACAGCTAATTTCTAATATCCCTGAGTTCATATAATAGCTGAACTCATGAGGCTGCTCTGTCAACACTCAGAGAGGTCCCATCTGAAACTCCTCTCACCATTTTAATTTCCCTTAGCATATTATCTTGCCTTAAGAGCTTTGCTTGACTTGCTGGGTTTGGCATCTCTTTTGGCATCTATTTTTGGAGGATTCTTGAACACATTTCTGATTTTGTCCATCCTCAACTTCATCTTATCATTATTAATAATATTTTTCCTTCCAGTCACTGGACTCAGTCCCATGTTGGCTGCAAGGCTTCCACACCAATTACCATTTAATTCAATCTTCTTCTCTTTCAGAAACACCTCCTCATAAGGTCCCTATCCAGGAATTGGAGAACTCAAAATTTTTACTTCAGAACTCAAAATTTTTACTCAAGAATGCACCTTGACATATATCACCTTCTGCACCTTGCATCATAAATGCTTTCTCTGCCTCTTCCATGAAACAGACTGGATGAGAGGAGGAAGTTCTTCACCATGAGAGTGGTGAGACCCTGGAATGGGTTGCCCAGGGAGGTGGTTGAGACCTCATCTCTGGAGATGTTTAAGACCAGGCTGGATGAGGCTCTGGCCAGCTTGATCTAGGGTGCGTACATACAGTGCAGCAGAGGGGCAGAAAGGAAAGTTATGTCTGCCAGCTGAGTAAATATTAGATTGCAGCTGGCCAGAACACTGACTCCAAGAGAAAAAGAACCTGCACAAAGAAAGAAGAGAGAGATTTCTGAAGAAAAACATAATGATAATTTCAAGTCAACTACAACCAAATCCCTTGGTGTGCTCTACCAGGCTTGATCTCAGTGGGGATATCAACAGCTGGGCAGGCTCTGAATAAATTGCATACATTGACAACTACAATTGTAAGTGGAGACACAGTCTGGAGATACAGAAGACTACTGAAGATAGAGATAGGCTTGGCTGCTCACTTTTGCATTGCTTCAGCAGCCTTAAAACTGTTGGTTTCTCGAAGGAAAAGCCTTGTAAAATTAAACTTCTTACCATCAAGACTCATACAATGTGAAAGAGTGAATGCACATAACTATCCATGTGGAGGAACCTAGGTGCTAAGGTCCATATATCACATTGCATCAGCTAAAAGAACAAGGATACCTGAGCCTGATTTCTCTCTGCATGGTGTTGAGGTCATCTATGGCCATCAGAGCTCTTCTTCATTGCTGTCCAGCTCCCTAACTAGAGTCTTTCGCCAGGATACTTAGGCCTTGATTGAAATTAAGGGCATCTAAGTCTGCCCTTTGGTATCTCAGTTCCTCAGAATGTGATGATGAAGTTCATCTTACCCTCATGCCCTTGCTTCACATAATGCTCAACATTCAATGCATGCCACTGGTGTGTTATGGTAGTGCCCTAAGACTGGGTTCCAGGCACTTCTGATTGCTTTTGGGAAGAAGAGGTGAATCGGAAGACCTATGGTATAAATCCCCTTCCCAAGAACACCTCTAGATCCATTCCTGTAGGGATGGCTGAGTGGGGACATTGCTGAGATGTTGTGCAGGGCTGCTGGATAAGGAATAGAGACCTCACTTCACCTGAGCAAAGAACTCAGCTTGAGCCCTGAAGGCATGGGCTGAGATCTGAGTCATGTGGCAGAGAACGGTGCAGGTTTCACAACCTGAGGGGCTTCCACAGAAGGGAATCAGGCCCTGGCTGGTATGAGACAAGCACTGTTTTTCCCTCCAACTGAGATATGCTCCCATCCCTGCAGCAAGGAAAAAGGATCACAGATCTGTGTCTGGAGATCAAGAGGTTGGCACAAACAAAGGCATTTCTGAAGCTTATCCCCAGGCCTTTGGCTGCAGCATCCAGGCCCCTTGTGCACCCTTTTTTTTCCCCAGGTTGAATCTGCATCATTTCAGCATAGCAAAAGTACTTCTGCCCTTCTCTGCAGTGCAAGGCAGGATGTGACAATGTGGGTGGTGATAAAGGTGGCAGCTGAGCCAACCCAGTTCTCAGCATCATACTCTTTAGCATCCTGAAAGCTCTCTCTCCATGTCTGCAAGGTGCACATCATCCAGGTAGTCTCTGATGACATAAGGCATCTACCATCCATCTTCTACCTACCATCCACCTGCTTTCTCCCAGTGACAGCAAGCCCTGTCCAGCCTCATCACCTGCCCCAATAGCCTGCTAGCCACAAGTGCTCCTACTAGCCAAGTCTCAAGAGTAGGAGGATGCACAACCCAGCCCACAGCATCCAGCTTACTTGCAAAGACCCTAGAGTATTCAAGGGGGCTCCCCTGGGAGTCCTCACTAGGGCAGGGACCCAGAGCACCTATCCACTTAGAAGGTCAAGACTAAGCACAGCCACCAACCAGCACTGCAGTGTTTCCACATTTATTTGCTCTTGCCAGGATGCCTCATTACCTCTGTAGAGGTGAGATGCACAAACTGAATCTTTCATCTCATCCTCATGACACATCTAGGAAACCATGGTTTGCAAGGCTAAGTAGATTTAAAAAAACCTCAATATAGAATCATAGAATCAACCAGGTTAGAAGAGACCTCCGAGATCATCCAGTCCAACCTAGCACCCAGCCCTATCCAATCAACCAGACCATGGCACTAAAGTGCCTCATCCAGGCTTTTCTTGAACAGCCCCAGGGATGGTGACTCCACCACCTCTCTGGGCAGCCCATTCCAATGGCAAATCACTCTGTCAAGAACTTCCTCCTAACATTTCCCAAAGCACCTCTAAACTTCAATCAATTAATGAAACAACTAATAAATTTATTTAGGACATAAATAAATCTTGTTCTTGTAAGACAGCATCACTTTGCCTCCTCTCCTTCGTCCGTGAGGAGACAGCTCTCGTGGCAGCTGTGCAAGACTGAAAACACAGGTATCTCTGCCAGCCTACCATGAAACACAGAGACAACAAAAAAGAACATGCAGGATATAGTGTTCATCGATGAACCCACTCTATCAGCAGGCATTCATGTAATCATATGACACCATATCATCCATTATATCAACAGATATTACTAACTTCCAGGCCAAGTTGGATGGGGCTCTGAGTAACCTGATCTAGTTGAAGATGTCTCTGCCCACTGCAAGAAGATTAGACTAGACCATTTCTAAAGGCTCCTTCCAACCCAAAGCATTTTATGATTCTATGCTTCTAATATGATCAGAGCACTTCAGTGGCAAAGTGCACGTAACACGCTTGCAGCCACCTTTCCTCCTGTGTATGTGCACTCTTACACAAGAGCAGCAAACAAGGGCAGAATAAGACAGTTGCCAAATAGAAACATACCAAACCAGCAAAGTTATGAGTGCTCTTCCCAACAGGCTTCCCTGGAGGATGAGATACAGTAATTCAGGGCAGGAGGTGGTGGTGAAGGAAGCTGTTAGAGAAGGTAACTAATAGGCACTTGTCTGAAACCTTTCCAAGAAATCTGCCTTACTGGCTTTTCCCACAGCATAACATAACACAGCTGGCAATGAAATAACACAGCTTGTCTTTGGACTCCTCTGCCTGTCCTGAAACAAGCCCTGCGATGATCTGTTGAGGCACCAGTGAGTTTTCCAATTGCAAAGCAAGGGAACTCTTCATTTCAGAAACCTGGGGTCCAACACAAGGCAGGTCATAAGCAGAAGAAAAAGCTCCTCCCTCTTGAGTGCCATCACAAAGCACCTATAGGATAGCAAAGGGATCAGGCCCAGCCAGCATGGGTTTAGGAAGGGCAGGTCCTGCCTGTCCAACCTGATCTCCTTTTATGATCAGGTTCCCTGCCTGGTGAATGTGGGGCAGGCTGTGGATGGAGTCTACCTGGACTTCAACAAAGCCTTTGACACTGTCTGCCACAACAAGCTCCTGGCAAAGCTGGCAGCTCGTGGCTTGGACAGATCCACTCTGATATGGGTCAAGAACTGGCTGGAGAGCTGGGCCCAGAGAGTGGTGGTGAATGGTGCCACATCCAGTTGGCAGCTGTCACTAGTGGTGTGCCCCAGGGATCAGTGCTGGGCACAGTCCTGTTCAATATCTTTATTAGATGATCTGGACCAGGGGATTGAGTCCAGCATCAGTAAGTTTGCAGATGACACTGAGCTAGGAGCAGCTGTGGAGCTGTTGGAGGGTAGGAGAGTCCTGCAGAGGGACCTGGACAGGCTGGATGGGTGGGCAGAGGCCAATGGGATGAGATTTAACAAGGCCAAGTGCAGGATTCTGCACTTTGGCCACAATAACTGCAAGCAGCGCTACAGGTTGGGGACAGAGTGGCTGGAGAGCAGCCAGGGAGAAAGGGACTTGGGGGGTACTGGTAGAGAGTAGCTGAACATGAGCCAGCAGTGTGTCCAGGTGGCCAAGAGAGCCAATGGCATCCTGGCCTGGATCAGGAACAGTGTGGCCAGTAGGACAAGGGAGGTTATTCTGCCCCTGTACTCAGCACTGGTCAGGCCACACCTTGAGTACTGTGTCCAGTTCTGGGCTCCTCAATTCAAGAGAGATGTTGAGGTACTGGAACATGTCCAGAGAAGGGCAACGAAGCTGGTGAGGGGCCTGGAACACAGCCCTGTGAGGAGAGGCTGAGGGAGCTGGGGTTGTTTAGCCTGGAGAAGAGGAGGCTCAGGGGTGATCTCATTGCTGTCTACAACTACCTGAAAGGAGGTTGTAGCCAGGTGGGGGTTGGTCTCTTCTCCCATGCAAGTAGCAACAGAAGAAGGGGACACAGCCTCAAGTTGTGCCGGGAAAAGTATAGGCTGGATGTTAGGAGGAAGTTCTTCACAGAGAGAGTGATTGGCATTGGAATGGGCTGCCCAGGGAGGTGGTGGAGTCACCATACCTGGAAGCATTCAAGAAAAGCCTGGATGAGGCACTTAGTGCCATGGTCTAGTTGATTGGACAGGGCTGGGTGGTAGGTTGGACTGGATGATCTTGAAGCTCTCTTCCAACCTGGTTGATTCTATGATTCCATATGCTGGCAGCACTGTGTGGCCAGCTGAAAAGCCTAACTTTTCTGAGGCAGCATTAAGAACCTGAGCTTGGTATTCTTGCCTACTCTACCAAAAGGTTTTCCTGCCCTCCATAAGCCTGTGCTGTGCAGCAAGTCAGACCAGGGTGATTTAAAGTCTTGGGTAAAAATCAGATGAAGTATTTGAATATTGTGTCCAGTTCAAGAGAAGGAACCACTGGAGAGAGCCCGGTGGGGGGCTACAAAGATGATGAGAGTACTTGAGAATCTCTCTTACGAGGAAGGGTTGAGGGACCTGTGGCAATTTAGCCCAGAGAAGAGAAGACTGAGAGGGGAATCTTATCAGTGTTTAGCAACACCCAAACAATGGATGTCAAGAGGCTGAGGCCAAAATCTTTTCAGTGGTGCCCCATGACAGGACAAGGGCCCATGGTCACAAATTGAAACACAAGAGGTTTTGCTTGAACAGGCTGCCCAGAGAGATTGTGGACTCTCCTTCTCTGGAGAGATTTTACATCTCCTTGGATGCCATCCTAGGCAACCTGCTCTAGGTGACCCCACTTCAGCAGGGGTGTTGGACTGAATGGCCTCCAGAGGTTCCTTCCAACCTCTACCATTCTATGACTCTGTGAAATTAATTTATTTCCCATCTAAGTTTGAAACTAAGCAAACTTGGGCTTTGTTTGAGGATGAAATCAAAGCAGAAAGGAAAACATGGGAGATGAGGAAAGGGGAGAGTGGGAAACCAGGTAAATTGAAATGACAAAGGATTTCTCTCCTGAACTCATGTGAACCAAAACCACTGACCATCACGCATCCAAGATCCTCTCCACACCATCCTGTCTCACATAAATTTAACACTGAACTTGGAACTGAACTTCAACGTGGTTTTAACCACACACAATTATCCCAATTAAAGGGTATTTTTCAGGACCTGGTTAGGTCCTACCTGCATTTTAATGGGAAGAAAACTTGTGTTGCCCATGGATGTTGCCACTTTTACAAGCAGGGCGTAGTTTGGGTCTACACATGCTTGGATAAATTGTGTGCTTGGGCTATTAGCAAAGGTTTACTGTAAAGATGAAATGCATTAAAGAAGCCCACATGCTCTCTGATGGTGCTGTGCCAGGCACCAGTAAATATCACCAGCTGAAACTACATCCAAAAAAATAAAAGCATGGGGGTGCTGGTGTGGGACTGCTGGAACCCAGAAATACTTAGAAATAAAACAAAACCTGGAAACATTAGTCAAGTGAAACCAGACTTTGGTGATTATTTTGTAATTACTCATGGCTGAAGGGACAGAAAAAACCCTCCAGTATCTAAATATGTGTGTGTGTTTGTTTGTTTGAATGCAATCACTAATGGTGATGGCTAATGAAAGAAAGAAAAGGCAGAAACGTGTATAACTGACCCACTGCACTGGCCCCTTCCATTGCTCCCCAGTTCAACCAGCAAAACCACAGTCTTATGGTTTCACGTGGGGGCATTATGTGGATTTCATTTGTAAACCTGTCTTTCAAGCCCTGAGTAGTTGCCAGGAATGCCTCTATGGGTAGAAAAAAAACCAGTAAGGAAAAAACAAAGCAGAAAGAAGATATCCTGAAGGGTTATGAAATACATGTCCCTGTCAGCTATAGTCTATCTCTGTTGTTGGCACAGGAAGCAAAGAAAAAAAGCAGATTTTATATATATATATATTTATTTTTTTTTTTTTCAGCTGCACTTTTAGGAAGGATTATGGGATGCTCTGGAATGCCTCTGTACTCCTTTGGAGTTCTGCTGTCAAAGTGCAAGAGATCTCGAGAGTCCTTGACAAGCCCAAGGCAGGACACAAGATTTCTTTAATGTTTCCCTTGCAATCTTGTGACTATCCAAGCAAAACTACTCTGCAGGCTCCCCAGCTGGGAAAAGGTGTCATGTTGCCCTGCACATCTTCTGTGGTTACCAAGAATGATAGCACATATAAAAGAGAAAGGTTGTGAGCTCTTAGAATCATAGAATCGACCAGGTTGGAAGAGACCTCCAAGCTCATCCAGTCCAACCTAGCACCCAGCCCTATCCAATCAACCAGACCATGGCACTAAGTGCCTCATCCAGGTTTTTCTTGAACTCCTCCAGGTATGGTGACACCATCACCTCCCTGGGCAGCCCATTCCAATGCCAAATCACTCTCTCTGGGAAGAACTTCCTCCTAACATAGCAATTCATAGTGATTAGATGTTGTGCTGAGAGATTTGCTTTAGTCAAGGACTTGTCAGTGTGAAACTAATGATTGGACTCAATGATCTTGAAGGGCTTTTCCAAGCTAAGAAATTCTGTAACCTCCAGCCTATACTTCCCCCAGCACAACTTGAGACTGTGTCCCCTTGTTCTGTTGCTGGTTGCCTGGCAGAAGAGACCAACCCCCACCTGGCTAAAGCCTCCCTTCAGGTAGTTGTAGACAGCAATGTGGTCACCCCTGAGGCTACTCTTCTCCAGGCTAAACAACCCCAGTGCCCTCAGCCTTTCCTCATAGGGCTTTTGAACTCAGCACTCCTTCCCATCAGCCAGATCTTGACTTGTCATCTCAATAGGCTAAGACAAGCCAGCAAGACTTCATGAACCAAACACTTTCCACAACAAGATGTACCATCTCAGACAATAATCCTGTTGGCTTAAGAGGTGACAAGTTTTCCCAATGTTCATCAATGACTTAAGAACATATGTGCCTCTGACACAGAAGACATTTAAGTACTTCTGAAAATGCCTGTCCAAGTGGGAATGTGAATTCGAGACTCTAGCCTTGGCTTCCCAGATAGTAGCCATGGGCTGGATCAGACCAAGACCTTACAAGGCCATAGATATGGTGCCTCAGACATGCTTAATTGTGTCACTGCACTTCCTAACACCAGGTTCCTGGAAGAGCAGATAGTGCTCAAGGCTGTTTCCTGATGAAAGCAACTCAAGATGTGAACAAGCACCGCAGGTGGACAGTGAACCATGCAGAGCAACTTCAGATCTTTTGGGTTCCTTCCTAAACACGAGAACCTTGTACAAGGAGCCCCTCTGGGTTACTCGAGTCAACAGCATTGGCAGATGTGACACAAGTTCTGTATCCTTCTGGAGCAGCAGTGGGAGACTTGGCAGTCTAATTCACCAGTCCTAAAGCGGCAACATGTTTGAGCAATTGAATCCAATCCAGGAGGTCTGAAACATTTTTTCCATCTCAGCCCCTGCACATGAGACATTCGGGGAGTGTTGTGTCCTTGCCCTGCAACGTGGCACGGTGAAGAGCAAAGCACCAGCTTAAACTACAGACAGATGGCTTTGGGTCACAAATCAGAGAAAACTTTCTATCAAGAATATCAAACATGCATGGGGATTAGTTTTCTGGAGGCAAGCTGGGGCAAGTCTTCCTACCTGGCCAAGCAACCTGCTCTCCTTGTCCAGTAGGACAAGGGAGGTTATTCTTCCCCTGACCTCAGCACTGGTCAGTTCCACACCTTGAGTACTGTGTCCAGTTCTGGGACACAAGAGAGATGTTGAGGTACTGGAACATGTCCAGAGAAGGGCAACAAAGCTGGTGAGGGGCCTGGAACACAGCCCTGTGAGGAGAGGCTGAGGGAGCTGGAGGTGTTTAGCATAGAGAAGGCTCAGGAGTGACCTCATTGCTGTCTACAACTACCTGAAAGGAGGTTGTAGCCAGGTGGGGGTTGGTCTCTTCTGCCAGGCAACCAGCAACAGGACAAGGGGACACAGTCTCAAGTTGTGCCAGGGGAAGTATAGGCTGGATGTTAGGAGGAAGTTCTTACCAGAGAGAGTGATTGGCATTGGAATGGGCTGCCCAGGGAGGTGGTGGAGTCACAGTCCCTGGAGGCGTTCAAGAAAAGCCTGGATGAGGCACTTGGTGCCATGGTCTAGTTGACTGGCTAGGGCTGGGTGCTAGGTTGGACTGGAGGACCTTGGAGGTCTCTTCCAACCTGGTTAATTCTATGATTCTATGATTCCTAAGGAAGAAAAATAGGTGTTTCGGGACTCTTTAGAGAAAAAGTGGAGAGAAATCCTGAAGAAGTCCTTCAAGACTTATTGGAATGGCAGATGTTGACCATGGAAGTAGCAGCAGCTTCCTTGTTTGTGCCTACCCAGGGGATCCCCGCCTGCAGGGGAGGTCTCCAGAGCTGCAGTGGTGGCTGTTGCACCAGTGGTGCTCCGTCTTTCTAATGTGGTCTGGACTCAGTTTGGTGGCTGGTCAAAAGATCCCGTTCGGGTAGTAACTGCCCAAGGGGTATTTTGACAACATCTTTGCAGTAACCAACAGGCACTGGCATTAGCTGGATTTATAGTGAAGCTTTATCTGCTGCCTGCAATTCTAATTTGTGGTTCATAGGCCATAAAACTCTGAGTTTTCCAGGCAGGGAAAAAAAATAAAGTGATGATTGACTGTTATTGCTGCTTCTTTTTTTTTTTCCCTCTAGAGCTGTTCCTTATGCAATTGCAACCAAATAGTAACCAAACAGACTGCCTAATGGCCAGTGCTGTTTATTCCAAACAGTATGGATTTCCCATTTGTAATTCAAAAACCAAAGGATGTAACTTTCCTTGCTTGGCATGAAGCATGGTTGAGCTTCTAGGATACAGAGACAGTTCTGGGGCAAACCATTCCTGCCTGAAGAAGGATCCATGAGAAACAAACTACCTTCCCCTTTTGGTGACTGGGGTATTTTTTAAAAGCATCTCCAGCCTAAGCTGCAAAACAGCCATTTGCTTCCCAAAGTGAGTGTTTATTAGGCTCTGGATAGTTAAGTCTTTTTTCTTCCCACTTAAAAAAATGTTTTTTCTTGCCCCATGCATGGACAGGTTTCCATTTACATTTGAAACTGCTTTTTGAAACAAACTTCATCAATATCAAACTAAAAGAAAGCCACAGAATTACAGAGAAATATTAGTCTGTATCATTTCATGTGAGATAAACTCACTATCAAACTGAAATCTGGCTGCCCACATGGCGCATTGCAGCCATTTCTGTTTTCCTCTAAGGGGCCCCACCATACACCAAGGATGCTGCCTGTGGCAACACATCAAACAACAGTGCCTCATTGAGTTTTACCTGCTGAAATACTGCAGTTTGGGGTGGGGGTGGGGGGTAAGGAGCAAAGTTTCTCTCCTTTCTGATCAAGAAGAAAGTTTGGGAAGAATTTTGGATGTTGCAAAGTAGTTGTAAAGCTGCAGGAACCAAACGGAAGGTGGTGGTGGGGAACTCAACAGCTCAGAAAGACAGGGTTGTAAGGGGTGTGGGTTTATGTACCCTCAGTAATTTCTGAAAGCCTGAAAAATATTGACATGTTTGCTTTGCAGAGTAATATCATTGTCGGAGAAAGCATTCAGGCTCTGAAGGGTTATTCAGCGTACATAAGATCTGGGGTTAGATCTTAGTCCCAAGAAAGGTGTGAAGCAAAGCAAAGGTGCAGATGGAGGCTCAGGAGAAATTAGCCATCATCTCACACAGGGGTACCTGCAAGCCAGGACCAGATCCCACTACAACTATAGAAAAGAGCCCATGGATCCCTACAAGCTCAGTAGATGTAAGATAATGTAAAGGAGATTTAGGGAAGCTTTCTTGTGAGGAACACGAAGAATTAGAATAAAATCCATGAGAAGAGGGTGGGTTTACTTGGGAGGAGGTTCAGTTGTACATCTCTGGGAATAGGTTATATGAGGAATGCAGCAAGCGTGCAGACAAGTGCTGGAGTGGGATGGACTGGGCAGAAGTGCAGGGTCCAGCCCAGGCGCAGCTCAAGGGACCACAAAGAGTTTTGGCAAGCAGACCCTCACCAGGAGCCAAAGGGCAGAACAAGGAAGCTTCCTAGCAGCCCAATTACCTCTGCAGGAATCTAAAAGATATTCCCATTCCCTGCAAAGCCATGTGCCAAGTCTGGTGTTTGTTTGTGTCTGTGTTTATTTCTCAGAGAGTTTCTTTCTCTGCACCCCAGGGAACTGGCTGGATGCAGGCTCTGGCCTTCTCATGGAATAAGAATTAACTCCTGGATCTTGGCAGTGCTGCGTAGGGACCGGCTCCCGCTGAACTCTAGACTCACAAAAGTCTCACAAGCTGCAGGACACCCAAAAAAGCAAATGCTGTGTGCCTCACATCTGTCTGCAGACCAAAAGAGAAAACCCAAGGCTATCTCTGTTCTGTGGAATTGTGATGCAGAGAGGGATCTCCAACATCGCCTGGGGACCTGCTGTCCTCCCATTACAGACACAACCATTCAGACAGCTGTGGGTTTGAAGGACCCAGCATTCACAGCTCCTTGTCAAATTTGAAGGTGGACAGGGGAAGTGGCTGAAAACAAGAGTGAAAGGCACAGTACTGGCTCAAATATCAACATAAAGCAGTGTTTGCCCAAGACCTGTTTTCCACTGGCCTTTTAAAGTCCTCAACTGAAATCTTCTGGTAGAAATTGGGTTTGCCTCTTCAATGGACCATGCTGACTTGCACGAAAGGATACTCTGACCCATGCTTTCAGGGGCTTCCTCCATTTTAAGAGTAATAGCTGAAACATGTGGAAACATCAACATTTGGGGTAGCTTGGTGAAAAATCCTTTCTCTCTACCCCTAGAAGGGATAAACCAACATCAGAGCTCAGTGGTTGCAGGGAAATGAGTCGCCAGTCTTGGACTTCCCACATCCCAGCATCACACATTCCTGCCAGTGGTGGCTTACATGGAGCACACATGGCACTTGCTCACAGTAACCCAGCTTGGAGCTGGGGAAGTCTGGGTAGAGACAGGGGTGAGTGATGAGAAAGAAAAAAAACCAAGTCACTAAGAAAATGGATCAGGAGGCTCCCAGGCTTGCACCTATGCAGAGGACCTGAGCATTGCACATGCCTAAGCCGCATCAAGCCCAAATGCTCATTGTTATCTCTCTTGTTGCTGTCCATGAAGAAAGCAGCTTTAGATACTAGAAAAAGAAAATGCTGGTGCTCCAGTGCACAGATAGACTCATCTGGGCAGAAAGACCAACAATGTCTTCTTGCAAGCAGCAGATGATGCAGGGAGAATGGGGCTTTAGAATTGAAACATCACCTGCTCAGGGACTAAACAGGCACCTAAGCAGCCAGGGCTGTTTAGCCAGCTCCCTCTAGTAGCCTAAATCTCGTTTTAAAGAGAGATGGTCTCTGGAAGAACACAAGAACATCTGATTTGTAATCTAATCTTCTAATGACATTCGTGGCATATGAACTGTTTTCCATGGAAACCTATCTGCAGAATGATATGCAGGCCAGATGCCTTGATTTAATTAGCCCATATAATATCCTTAGTTATGTTTAAACATCTGAACCATGCTAACAAGACCGGGTACTTCAAAGCCGGGTGAATCATTTTTCATGCCAGAGAAAGGAAACATCAGAAGAGCCAAATTCACAGCGGCCACTCACTGCCATCCCGTTTGCCAGCGCGTTTCCCATTCCCACTGACCTTGGAACTGAATGCACCGCCGATTCAGTCATCTCTTCCAAATGGCCGGGGAGCGTTGCTCATATTCCCCTTGGACCCCAAAATGGATCTCACGTGGAAGTACGTCCAGCCAAGGCTGCCCAGCAAATCCTGCACTGGTTCGGACTGGAATGATGCATACTCCCCCTGCTTCCATGGCATTTTAAATGCTGTCTGCTGAGAGGCAAAGGCAAACCTGCAGAAGTTCATCAGCATAGAGTTCCTTTCAGCGTTACTGAAGTCTGAACGCACAAATAACCTTTAACTGTCCTACTTCTTGTCTGTGGCAGCATAGCTGTGGCATTCACACTTACCTGCATCTCATCTCTTCGGGCCTCTCTTTGATGCACAAACACATACAGAGAGTGAAGAGGGACAAGATTCACAGCATCAGCAGTGAGAACAGTAAAATTTCCTAGTGTTGTTTACATTGGCACAACAGGTTTTGCTGACATCTTTGCATCATTCATAGTCTACAATGCATGAAATATTTAGGGTTATCACTAAATTCTACATTTATGGACTAAATCCAAAGTTCATTGAACACCCAGCAAGATCCACTCCCAGCAAGAGGGACCAGACACTGTCTCAGTCTTCTGAGTTATGAATAATCCTTAACTTCCAGATTTCACAGATGGCCTTTAGACTGCCCTTCTGTTTGAATGATGGGTGATTCAGACAGGACACTGGGTTATTGTGTCATGAAGGACACAGAGATACCACAGCAGGCAGGGAAAAAACAGCTGACACTGAAGGTGCAGAAATGATAGAACCATTTAGATTGCAAATTACCTTTAAGATCACTGGCTTCAACCATAACACAGCCAAGTCCATCAAGTCCAACTTTATCCACTTCCAGACTTGTGGCAGTCACCAGGAAAGGCAAAGAAGCTCAGCTTTGATGGTTTGGCTTTAAGAAAGTTGGACTAATGGAGGCTGGCAATTGCAGGAACCAATATTAGTAGTGGAGCTAGGATAATGGGAAACTTCCACTTCCCTAGGTAGTACTTACAGGAAGCTTTATTTATTGCTTTGATGAGGGTAACAACTTGAATGCTTTAAACAAACAGAAAAACTTACAACACACTTAGAATAAAGCAAGATTCCTTTTCAGCTCAACAAGGAGTATCTGGAAGTGCATGTCCAAGTGCTGGGTGAGAAGGCATGAGGAAGATTACTCTTGCACAGCTATAAAGGCTTGAAGACTGCAGTTGCTCAAGACTGAACTTAGGCTTTCCATGGCCCAACAGCTAAGTCCTATCCAGCACTATCTGGCAATGAAGCAATGCTCAGAGATGGCACCAAGGCTTCATTGGTCATCTGTGCATGGTGGCACCATGCTGATAAACCCTGCACTACTCTTTATAGCTTCTACCTGTGATTCTTGGTGATGTCCAAGCAATCCCTGGAATCATGCTTGGTATCCACTACAGCACTCAATTTAACTTCATCCTAGGACACTGGGAAACAAAGTAAACCAGCTCTCACTTTAAAAAGTAACAGCTTCATATAATCACAGAATTGTTTTGGTTGAAAAGACCTCTGAGATCATTGAGTCCAACCATCAACCTAAAACCAACACGATCATTAAACCACATCCCAAATTGGAATTTGAGCAAATTAATTTGATGTGTCCCAATCAAGAGCAAGCTGCAGCTACCATTAGAAATTGAATTTTTTTTAAAAAATTAAATTAAATTAAATATTGCATCTGTGGCCTCCTGAGACTTTCTACTACAGACAGTGGAATACGATCAAATATACGAGAAAAACCTCCAGAGGTTACACAAAAGAATCTCAGTTGCTTAAGTTTTCCAACATTAAGACTTGCTGGCAAAAACTATGTTTTGTGGGAAATGAAACAAGGGATGAATCTATTATTACATTCCAACTGCAAACAAAAGCAGGCTCTAAAAGGCCAGCAGCATCCACGAAACAATCCACCCCACTCCCTGCGCCTCCTCAATCTTCCGTGCCTCCAGCCCGTACCGCAGCTCTCAATGCCGTAAGTGACACCACTACATGGAGTTAACAGTGCTCAGTGCTCTTAAAGCAATTTCTTAATTTAGCTTCCAATTTATGAAGGCATTTTACCATCCTTCAACTCTCATTTTCTCTGAGCAAATGCAGACCCTGCTTTGCAAAACGTTAAATAAATGGATGTCGCCAAATTATTAAAATTAAAGGCAAGTGCAGAGTTGGCCAAGCGAATCATGGCTGGAAACCAGCTTCCAAAATTCCCCTAAGCAGCTTTCAGACGATTGTGGAAGGATGCCATGAGAGAAAATGCCGTGTCTGCAAGCATCACCTCACCCTGGTATGCTTGGAAAGCTTATAGGAACCCCGCACCATGGGGAGGGAGTGTCTACAGATCGTACATCATTCTGCTACCTTCTAGGGGATGGCCAAAGCCATTAATCAATGACAACAGCTACTCCATCTTGCCCACCTTGGCTTTATCCTTCTGACTTCCTAGTGCCAGAAGCATCCCCTAAAAACACTTGGAGATGGTTGTTAATTTGATTGGGACATCCATCAGGTTAATTTGTTTAAACTGTTATCTATTTTTAATGCTCACAGGTACACACCACCTGCCACTTCTCCCTTAGTGCATAAAGCTATTAGGCAGAGGCTTCCTTGCACCTTGCAGTAACTTGTGGTGGTGCCTGGAGATGTGGCTTAGTGGTGGACTTGGTGGTGTTAATGGTTGGACTCTGTGATCTTGTAGGTCTTTTCCTTCTATTAACTCAAGGCCTTCATGAAACACACATTTGATTGGAAAAGTGAATTTGCAGCGTGTTACCTGCAGCTTTTCACCACTGTGCAGAATGTTTGGCTGCCACTATCTGGGTTTGGATATTTTAATACCTTTTTTCAGGCTAAGGCTCATGGCACACGTGAACTCCTGACCAGGCACACTTAGGCTGGTCAATTCTCTGTTGGAAAGATTTGTTGTGTGTTTTACAAACACCAGATGCTTGATGATGGGAAAATAAAGCATACTTTCCAGTAAACAGAAGCAGATTTTGTCTCTGAAGCATAAACAACCAAAAAAAAATAGTTTAAAAAGGCACGAAGCAGAACAGTACAAATCAGGCTCCTACAAATGCATCAGGGGGGAAAAAGTGATGAAAGCAGAGGGAAATGCATGTACCTAGAGACAGGTTAATGAGCTCTGCAGTGCAGATGGGCCATGGACCTCACAGCATTCTGCTGGAGAAACTGCCTGCCTGTGGCTTGGATGGGTGGACACTTTGCTGGCTTCAAACCTGGACGGATGGCGAGACCCAAAGAGCTGTGGTGAACAGAATTAAATCCAGTTGGCAGCCAGTCACAAGTGGTGCTCTCTAGGGCCCAGTACTGGGACCAGTTCTCTTCAATACCTTTATCATTGATCTAGACGAAGGAATTAAGTGCAATTGCTCTAAGTCTGCAAAGGACACCAAGTTGGGGATGTGTGTCGGTGTGCTTCAGGCTAGCAAGGCTCAACAGAGGGATCAGGATCAATGGATTGAGGCCAATGGTATGAGGTTCAACAACACATGCTGGTCCTGCACTTGGGTCATAATAACTCCACACAATGTTGCAGGCTTGAGGAAGAGCTGCTGGAAAGCTGCCCAGTGGAAAAGGACCTTGGGGTGTTAATGAGCAGCTGTCAGAAGTGTGCCCAGGTGGCCAAGAAGGCCAATGGCATCCTGGATTGTATCAGAAACAGTGTGGTAGGCAGGTCTAGGAAAGTGATCACCCCTCTGGACTCAGCACTGGTGAGGCTGCACCTCTAATATTCTGTTCAGTTTGGGGCCCCTCATTCCAAGAATGACACTGAGTTGCTGGAGTGTGTCCAAAGAATGGCAATGAAGCTGGTGAAAGGTCTAGAGTAGAAGCCTTATGAGGAGCAGATGAGGGAACTGGGGCGCTTTAGCCTGGAGAAAAGAAGGCTCAGGGGAGACCTTCTCACTCTCTACAACCACGTGAAAGGAGGCTGTAGCGAGATGGGGGCCAGTCTCTTCTCCTAAGTAACAAGCAATAAGACAAGAGGAAACAGCCTGAATTTGCACCTGGGAAAATTTAGGTTGGATATTAGGAAAAATTTCTTTAGCAAAAGGGCTGTCAGGCACTAGAACAGGCTGCCCCAGGGAGCAGGTGATGTCACCATCCCTGGAGGTATTTAAAAGATGTGTAGGCTTGGTGTCAAGGGGCATAGGTTAGTGGTGACTGGGCAGTGCTTGATTAGTGGTTGGGCTCAATGATTTTAAAGGTCTCTTCTCGCCAAAAAAGATTCTAGGTTTTGTGATCTTATTTTTCTTAAAGATTGCATGTGCAGGGGACAGAGAGCACATCTGGGAGGGAAGACAAGCCTGAAGGAGATGATAGGGAACAACAATAACAGAGTTAAACAAGTGGGGGCTTCCCCAACATCGTCTGGGTGAGTAGAAATAACGCATGCTAGAGGAAACACTCTGAGGCTGCCCGAAATTTGCTGTGGTCTGGGTTGGTCCTCATTGTCCAGAGCAAATATCCCAAGCATCACATAGTGCAAGGCAAAATGTTTTCTCTCCCTTGCTGCTGCAGGAAAGGGAACCTCGCATTAGATCTTAAGGTAAGATTAATGAGTGTGAGTTACAATGGAAAAGTTGCAATGCCATTATATAAATTAAGGACAGACTCACCTTACAAGCTCTTTTCCTCAGCCATATGTGAAATTCAGTGAGAGATGACCAGAAACCCCAGCCTGCCTACTCCAGAGAGCTAATCAAGAGGAGACAAGTTAATAGCATGAAAAATCATGACTGGAGTCTAGCAATCTTTTAAACAATTCCATGATTAGTGTCCTAAGGTTTGCAGCTCAGACACACAGCTCTCTCCCAGTTGATGAGAAACCTCCTGCTCTTTCTAAGCTGCTGCAGAGAGATGCTATTGCTGACCCACCACTCAGCAAGGCTGTGGGTAGCAAATGGGAATGGCTACTGCGCGTGCCTGGAAGAAGCTGCACTGGGAGAGAAGAGGGATTCGCTTTTGAGCTACAAGAATACCAAGGCTGAAGCTGTTAGAGTTTCAAATTAGGGCATGTTTTGCCTTGGTTTTAATCACCATAATTCCAAAACATTTGATCATTTTCTTCCAATGCAGGAAAAACTCTCCTTTTGCATTTAGAGTTAAGTGCTGCCTCGTGCTCAGATGAACATGTCCAAAGTGAAAATAACAGGAATCCTTAAACAAAAAGGATCATGCACTTGACAGCAACTAAACGCTCAGGTACCTGGAAAGCTTTTTCTGCCTCCTCAGCTGAGAAATGCATATTGTCCAGGTGCTACAGAGGGAGCTTGCACATCTGCTAAACTCTAGGAAGAATAGAACCACAGTCAGAAATGTTTACAACTTCAGTTTGTAGAGGATATTCAAATGAAAATTCTGGAAAAAAACAAGGATCAAAATATTTTGAGGAATGACACCAACTACACAGTACTTTCATGTCAGGAAAAACACAGAGATGGATTTCCAGAGATGGCTACAATGAAAGCAGGGACAAAAGTGAGAGTTCTGAAGAGCTTCTTCAACCTGTGTTGAAGGACCAGGTGGAAAGCCAAGAGCTTTGGGCTGCTCTAAGCAGCAGTGTGTGACAGCAGCCACCTCGCACTGTCACAGCACTCTGAGAAAGAGCAAGCCAACACCACTGACAAGAGATGTGAGGTTGCCAAAGAGGATTTGAGTCATAGGATCATAGAATGGTTTGGCTTGGAAGGGATCGTTAAAGCCCATCCAGCCCTAATCCCCTGCAGCGTGCAGGGACACCTTCAACCACCCCAGGTGTGCTAGTTTGAGCCTAGCTNTTGGAGGGGAGTTGTGTCTGTATTACCTTTTACCTTGTATATTTCTGTATATATCTGTATATACTGTAAATATCTGCTTGTACATTGTGCCAGCTGTAAATATAAGCTTCATTCAAATTTCCAGAGCTGACTGAGTCTAATCTGGGTGATTTCTAAAGTGTGGGGGGGAGGGGGATACCCAAACCATCACATCAGGTTACTCAGAGCCCAGTTCAACCTGACCTTGAACGTTTCCAGGAATGGGGCTTCTGCCACTTCTCTGGGCAACCAGGGCCCAGTGTTTCACCAATTCACTGTAAAAAATGTCTTCTTTCTATCTATTCTGTATCTCCCCCTCTTTTAGTTTAAAACTATCACCCCTTGGACTGTCACAACAAGCCCAGACAAAAAGACTGCCCCCTTATTATAGGCCTCCTTTAAGTATTGAGAGGCCACAATAAGGTCTTTCAGGGCCTTCTCTTCTCCAGGCTGAACAACTTCAACTCTTTCAGTCTGTGCTCGTGGCAGATGTTCCAGGTCACTGGTCGTTCCTGTGGCCTCCTCTGGACCCATTCCAGCAAGTCCCTATCTTTCCTATGCTAAGGACTCCAGAAGTGGATTCAGTATTCCAGATAGGGTCTCACTAGAGCAGAACAAAGTGGCAGACACACCTCTCTTGACCTGCCGGCCACACAGCTCTGAAAGCAGGCCAGGTTATGGCTGGCTTCTGGGCTGTGAGAACACTTTGCCAGTCTATGTCCAGCTTTCAGTTCACCAGTACCCTTACGTCCTTCTCAATGCCATCACTGCCCAGATTGCATTGACAGTGTTTGCAGAGGGCTGGTAAAGGCTACCTCTCTTTCACGATGGCTTACATTTTGATTTGTCTGCCACATCCTTTCTGAAGGAGGTGGCAAGGCAGGACTTGGCAATGGCGCAGGAGATCACTGCCCAGCCCCTGTGCCCCCCGTGCATGCAGCACGGTTCTCCGGCCCCCTCCAGTGGCTACAAACCACGCAGAGAAGTCAGCAACAACCTCTAGGCTTTCACAGATCCAGTCCCTGCTCTCAGCTGCACAGAGCTGTACTCCACTTCCCCATAGCAAAGCAAACAGACCCATTCTTGCAGTGGAATGTCTTTATTCAGCTATACGTGGATCCAGGCCCACCACAGATACCCCTTATCTGCTCTCAGATCTGATCTTGCTGCTGCACACAATCATTTTACCCTGGGCAAAACAAAACGACCACCGATTAGCACTCCCTGAAGTGGGACTCTGTCACCTCTACTCTGTCAACTCAGGTTCTTAACATTGCTTTCTTCACTGAAACAGGATGGGCTTAAAAATGCTGTACCTTGAAGACTGCTTTGATGTACAAAGTGTTGTACTTGATTTTGGGGATGGGAAAAAAAAACAAACCAAACCAAACACTTCAACCCAACCAAAGCTGTTACTCTTCCTTTTGCAGAACTCCCAAAGAGCAGGAAATTACATTTGGATACCAGGTACCACCATATCATTCTCTGGAAAACCCCCATAGCAACAAAGACATGAAGAAAACCCACATGAAAAAGACTGCTTTGGATCTGCCTTGCTTATTGCAGATCTGGTTTGGTTCTTCAACCACTTTCCAAATCTTATTATTCCATCCCAGCCAAGCTTGCAAGCAAGGCAACACAGCACACATTTTATGCCCAAATATAACAGGCACCCTTCAATATAGGGGGTGCATGCTGCAGAAATGTTTGATTTCTCACCTATGACTTCACAACATTCAGTTGTTATTCATTATTTGAGCATGTCCCATGGGGAACACGTTAAAGAATACCTTTACAGAAGAAAATTCCTTGCTACATGGGAGAAAACAGTGAAGTCTGAGTTTGGGCAAAATTAAATGTTGTTTATATAGTGCCAAGATATATAATATGCAAATATTACTCAGATTTCATATTGGAAGACTGTTGTTTCTTGGGTTTATAAGACAGCAACAGCCAGAGGGTGTAGATTTTGGCCCTCCAGGACAGGGCACTGAGGTATATGAACACTGCTAATCTATTCTGAGACTTATTACTATCTCTCTACAACGAAAACTCCTAAGTCTGTGTATTAAACCCAGCTAAGCAAAGCTGGGTTTATGTAGCCTAGGCAATCAGTGCCCACAGGAACTCACTCTAAGAGCAGTCTTTGCACTAATGGCTTAATATTACGTGAATTGTCTCCCTGAGTTGGCCTCCCTCCAGGCACCCCAAGACCATCCAGCTTTAACACCAAGATCTTTCCAGGAGGCACAGTCCCTCAGTTAAGATCAGATGGACGGGTATTCAGGTGAGATGTCTCCTGCACTTCAAAGTTTTGATTCCGAAAATGTCCAAGTGATTAATGAATTTCAAGCTTGTTTGCTATTGGCCTGGGAGAACCATCCTTTGAGGTCTTGGGGGGCTGAAGATATCCATGCTCACAGGAATCCTTTGGACTCAGCAGTGGTTGAAGACTTACATAATCCTTTAAAGCTGAAGGTCAAAGGAATGCATACCCATACACACAGAGGTCAAAGTCCCCACCCCTAGCATGGTTCAGCTTACCAGTAGGACCTATGAAGGAGTCACATCAGTATCAGGCATTGACTCTGTGGCACGGGAAGAGAGTGCTCTCACAACTTCACTCACACAGGAGCTACAGTTCTGGGAAGGAGCACAGCTGCCAGACTGCTCAGTGTCCATGGGCTGGCTACCCATAAACATACTGCAGGACAGTGTCAGGCAAAAGCACAACAGTCAACAAATCAAATATTTAAGCATCTATAATTAAAATTGTAACAGGCCATCCACAGGGGATTAGCTATACTCAAGTTACATCAGGCACTGAGTTGAAAACTATATCTCCAAATTTCTTTGAGCCATTATCTATTATTCACACCATAGCTGTGGTATGGACCCAAGCGGAGTTCGCTGTACCCAGTGGAGCATCTGCCCTCCACATCCATCCTACCGCCTCTACCCAAAAGGCACTAGTGGGTGACTGGTTTGAAATACTGTACAAACAAGTAAAAATCAAGGGGGAAAAAGCTGACCCAAAGAAGTTGTTGTGATGGCATTCGGTCAGGACAATCTCCTTCACTTTCTGCCTGTATGCTCTGAAGCTAGAGAGTATGCTCAGCCCATGCTCCTGCAAACCATTATGGCTCCACCAGCAAGGTGACAAGAGGCTTTACAACCTGTTTGCATCTTTCAGGCATGTTAACACTTCTATAAAGCACGCACACAACTCTCAGGCAACATGCTCATGGGCTGCCCTGGCCTCCAGCATGGTGAAAACCTAAACCATCTGCAAGTCTGGAAAAGAAACAGTGCAAAACTGCTGCCTCCTCACCTTGAAAGTATGCCTATAGCTACAGACCCTTGTCATTGTATCTCACCTGATGAGGTTTTCAAAAGTATCCTTTACTTTTGTATCTGAGCACTGAGTGCAAACACCATACTTTACCTTCTCCTCAGCAAATTTTGCCACTTTACCCTAAAATCTGTGAGTAGAGCAATGTAAGGGGCCAGCTGGACCTTCCAGACCTGGCCATGGAACTGAAACAACATGAAGCAACCAGGGACTGCACTTCCCTGCCCCTCCACCCTCTCTGAAAGTATCTTAGAAGGCACATGCTCTTCAGCAGACAACAAAGCATACAAGTCCGTCACTGCTTTACCAAACTCCACCAAATACATCCCACAGTGGAAGGATCAGAAACTAAATTGTGATTTTGTGTTCACTTATGCCTCTGGAAAAAAAATGTTTTGTAACTAGTGTCAAGACCTGTGGGGCAAGTCTACGGGGCAGCCTTAAGGATCTGTTCTATGGAGGCATGGCTGTCAGCCAAAGGTATCCAGAACCAGACTGCAAGGTAGCTTAAACAACTCTACTTCTCTGTTACTGGCAGTAGGTCAAGGGGAAGAGCAAGAAGAGCTAGATTTCATTCCCAGGAGGGACTGTCTTACTGTCCTTGCCATCTCATGCTTAACTCAGCATCAACAAGAGGTCCCTAGACACTAATACCATACAATAAACAAACTCCCAACTTGCATGAGCATAGGAAGAACATCTGGCAAAGAAAATCCATCCAAAAAGCAGCTTAGGGAGGAGAAAGAACTCAAATCAGCCAAGTAAAAGCAAGTACCAATTATCACCTGAGTTTTTACCCATGGTCCTGGAGAGACCATCATCTCTGCCCTTCTGAATTGCTATTCTGACAATGCCTCTTACACAATGACTATGTTATTACCTTTAAGGAGCTGGCTGAGTCCAAGATCCTCATAAAAGCCTGTTGATTCACAGTATCACACACAGTATCACAGTATCACCAAGGTTGGAAGAGACCTCACAGATCATCAAGTCCAACCCTTTACCACAGAGCTCAAGGCTAGACCATGGCACCAAGTGCCACGTCCAACCTTGTCTTGAACAGCCCCAGGGACGGCGACTCCACCACCTCCCTGGGCAGCCCATTCCAGTGTCCAATGACTCTCTCAGTGAAGAACTTTCTCCTCACCTCGAGCCTAAACTTCCCCCGGCGCAGCCTGAGGCTGTGCCCTCTCGTTCTGGTGCTGGCCACCTGAGAGAAGAGAGCAACCTCCTCCTGGCTACAACCACCCCTCAGGTAGTTGTAGACAGCAATAAGGTCACCCCTGAGCCTCCTCTTCTCCAGGCTAAACAATCCCAGCTCCCTCAGCCTCTCCTCGTAGGGCTGTGCTCGAGGCCTCTCACCAGCCTCGTCGCCCTTCTCTGGACACGCTCAAGCATCTCAATGTCCCTTCTAAACTGGGGGGCCCAGAACTGAACACAGTACTCAAGGTGTGGTCTAACCAGTGCAGAGTACAGGGGCAGAATGACCTCCCTGCTCCTGCTGGCCACACCATTCCTGATGCAGGCCAGGATGCCATTGGCTCTCTTGGCCACCTGGGCACACTGCTGGCTCATGTTCAGGCGGGTATCAATCAGCACCCCCAGATCCCTCTCTGTCTGGCTGCTCTCCAGCCACTCTGACCCCAGCCTGTATCTCTGCATGGGGTTGTTGTGGCCAAAGTGCAGCACCCTGCACTTGGAGCTATTGAATGCCATCCCATTGGACTCTGCCCATCTGTCCAGGCGGTCAAGGTCCCGCCGCAGAGCCCTTCTGCCCTCCAACTCAGTCACATCTGCCCCCAGCTTAGTGTCATCTGCAAACTTGCTGATGACTGACTCCATGCCCTCATCCAGATCATCTATGAAGATGTTAAAGAGGATGGGGCCCAGCACTGATCCCTGAGGGACACCACTAGTGACTGGCCGCCAGCTGGATGTGACACCATTCACCACTACTCTCTGGGCTCGGCCCTCCAGCCAGTTCCTAACCCAGCACAGAGTGTTGCCATCCAAGCCGCGGACTGACATCTTAGCCAGCAGTTTGCTGTGGGGAACAGTGTCAAAGGCCTTGCTGAAGTCCAGATAGACCACATCCACAGGCCTCCCCACATCCATCAAGCGGGTCACCTGATCATAGAAGGAGATCATAGAAGATTCACACTCTTCTGTGAGCTTGTGACATGAAGGTAAACAGAAATGTAGAGGCACTGGAAACCAAAGCAGCCCAGGCTGCTGGATGCATCACTGCCTTTAAAAGGCACATCACAACCTCACTCTTCAAGAAAAGAAGTCCTTTCTTATCTCTTTCCCACAATGCTGGCAGAAGCAGTATGCTGACAGGAAGAACTGGTAAGTGGATCTAGGAGGGTTTTCTCTGGTCACACTGCCACTGTGGGATATGGACTAAAATGCAGGTAAGAACTTCTATGTGCTGTGCATTGTCAGCTACTTCACTGGGCTTTAAGTAACATCACAATCACTGCAGTATTGCATGCAGCCAGTCTAGAAACTGCTTTGGTGTCTTTTCTTTCAAAGAAACATTCACAGGCTTTGCATCAACTACCATCCAGCACAGCAACCCAACAGTTTAATTTAGTAACACCCCCTCCACTGTTGCTCCTAGTCACTTTCAAATATTAAAACTCATCCTACAGTGAACAGAACATTAATTTAGTCTTTGCTTTGCCAATAAGTACTACAGAAATCTTTAAGGGTTAATGTGCTGGCATCATCTAAGTATCATCATCCTCATCCCACCACCACTGCAGTGGTGACTGGACCATGGGGAATATCCTCACAACGGGTGGGACTGGTTGGCAATGAATGTGCCAACTGTGGAGCTATGTGCTGATGTGCAGTTTCCAGCAGTGAAACTACCTTTTCCTCTTTTCATTTGTGCTATGACAGTGGTCAGGAGACTTGACTCGGACCCAGGCAGTCAGGAGGAGAGCTAGCCAGCCCCTGCCTTGTCCATTATGGTGCTGGAGGGAGAGGCAAGCTGCCACAGCAGATCTGGTGCTCTGAAGAAACAACTCAGACAGGATAGGATTACATATTCTGCTACTCTCCCATCTGTGCCATGGGGCCTCTACACAAAGAAAGCCAAGTCAGCAGCTACCTTGCAGCACACAGAGACACAGATACAATTTTCCAAGTAATGCACAGCACTGGACAGGAAACTTGATGTATTTCACACCAGAAAAGAACAGGAGAAAATACATCAACTTTTACAGCAGCAACCACGTAGATCAGGTATTTATGGCAGAAAGAGAACAGTACTGTTGCAAAACCTTTACCAAGGCAAGGAGACACTCTTGTACGCTACAGGAAGAGGAAAGGCTTAAGTACGGGCACTTCCTCCACGCAGAAGCACTGCTGAGACCCAGGGTGTGTGTAACACAGATCGATAACAGAGGTAGAGTCAGAACAGACAGACATATGCTAACAGCTATAGGATATATTGTATTTGCTCATGTAACAGCCACACACGCTTATCAGCCTTCTTGCCCAACCAGCTGCAACAAGAAATCACCAGTTAGATAACCAGTAGATTAAGAACAGACACAAAAGATCACTGCACCCTAAATTTGGAGGGAAAAATCACAGAGGCAGGGAATTATGTGCACTCTATGAGCAAGTTATTTCACTGGGGATGAAGGGTTAGGATTGGCACCTGGCTTTATCAGCGCACTCATTTACCAAATCAAACTGTCCCAGAAAGCAGCCAGTTGCCCTTTAACTGTGTTCATGAAGTAAAAATTGTTTAATGGGATCTGGGATTGGAAGAATATGGATCAGATCCAGACGAGTTTTGCCAAGTATTCTTCGTACAGCTATGCGGCAGAGAGACAAGAGGCTCCGGGTGCAGCCTGCAATTAAAAGAAGCAGAGGAAAACTATTGAGAGAGTGGGGTACAACAGCATGCAAGTTCTGCTGAGCTCTGACTGACAGCTGAGGAGACATTTACCCGTTTCAAACTCTGAGGCCGTGTCCTGCACAGCAACACGAAGACAGTGCAGGAGAGCTGAGTCTGCACAAATCCTCCCTGTGAGGAGGCCAAAATTTTTGGCCGCAGCCTCGGAGCAACAACAGCTGCCACATGGGCAGGTTGGAAGGGCATGTTAGAGAAGAGAAGAGAAGAGAAGAGAAGAATCAACCAGGTTGGAAGAGACCTCCAAGATCATCCAGTCCAACCTAGCACCCAGCCCTATCCAGTCAACTAGACCATGGCACTAAGTGCCTCATCCAGGCTTTTCCTGAACACCTCCAGGGATGGTGACTCCACCACCTCCCTGGGCAGCCCATTCCAGTGGCAAATCACTCTCTCTATGAAGAACTTCCTCCTAACATCCAGCCTATACCTCCCCTAGCACAAATTGAGGAGTTAGAGATTACAGGGGTTGTGATCATGGAGGTAGTCCCTTCATGACAGAGTTCAAGAGATCACTGCCAAATCCACAGCAGAGGAGGCTGTAAGAGGCTTTATACTATTTGGATCATTTCAACAAGATGTGGACTTTGCTCTAAACCACCCTCTGAGAAACAACAGCATGAGTGGCCAGCTCAGGCCTTATCCAGACTTTCTTTTCAGGATTTATTTCAAGTTCATGGAGAACTCTTTCAGTACAGGGACCAGAGAATGGTAGTGTCCAACTGGACCTCCAAGGCACCACTCCATTATCCTGCATGCTCTACCTGAGGAGTCCCATTTGCCTCCTAAAACCAGGCTTAATGAAAACCACCTGCTCCAGCTTATGTGCATCTCTTCTCAGCAAAACTCCAGACAGGTTTAAAAAGGAGGCATGTGCAAAGCTGAGTAACTTCATGGGGGGAGCTTGGAGTTGTATCCCATACCCTGAATCCCTTTCAATTTCTTCTGGAGTTTGAGAGGGAAACCCCACTTCCCACCTTGGTGCAAAGCCCTGGCCTTCACCAGCTGAGTCTGGGGGTTTTATGAGGTGCTGTCCTTGCTGGAACAAGTGAGTGTGCACTGCATTCATGTTGCTTTTGTTATAAAAAGAAACAGCAGGTAAATGTAGGCATGTTCAGCTCTAAGGCTCTGGTTTACTTCTTTCGTAACTGCTAGCCAAAGGATATTATATTTAAAAAGCCAGCTTTTCCCCCACCTGCTTCCACCACTGTCTGAGCTCTCTCCTGCTACCTCTCTGGGATCCCCTGCAGAGCCCAAGCTCATTCAAGAACAGTGAGTGCACATCTGCATGGCTTTGGAGAACTGGATCCCACTGCACATGCCATAACCTGCCTGTGGTCTGCAGACTCAAAGCCCAGCTCTGACAGGATACCCCTGCATAAACTTTGCCTCAGGTACTGAGGACATGGCTAGCAAAGATGAAGAGCTGGTTTGGGCTGCTCAGAGAAGCATCATTGGTAGCTGAAGGTCTCAACAGGATAAACATCACAAAATGCAACAGGAGGAAAATAGCTGGAGGCTTATAGGGAAGCCACTAGGTTGAGTCATCAGTGTTGACAGAGCTGGAGGCAGACAGCAGGCTGGCCACACGGAGGATTTGTGCCAGGGAGCCACAGAGGCCAGCCCTACAGTCCTCTCCTGCTTGATGCCTGCCTGGCCAACAACAGCTCATCGGGGGCCACATCAGGGGTGATGAAGTCAGTGACGCTTAACCTAACAGCTTGTTAAATCTCAGTTGTCTTTTTTTGTGTGTGTATGAATTGTTTTACACATTTAAGTCACATACAAGCTGTTCACACAGTCTTTCTGCACTTGACTGAAGGCACTTGAACACAGACCCAAGAGAGGATAACAATGCCTATCTTAGCACCTGAAAAAGCTCTTAAATACCAAATAAACTATCCAAAGAGTTCTCCTGAATCCAGAGCTAGACAAAACCAGTGCCACTTCAGTAAGTCAAGGCAACTTACCTCTTGCTTCTTTGAACACCTGCAGAGCCTCAGGGTTAACTTTGACCCTTCCTGTTGATTCAGCTCCCAAGGCTTCCATTTTCACCAGGTTCAGATTGGCTCCAAAGTCAATCAACAGATGGACAAATGCTGCTTCACAGCCATGCCTCAGGACAGCATCCATCACACACACTGGGGAGCCTCGAGAGAAACCTTGGATGTTGATGGGCCCACAGCAGTTAAAATCTGGGTTGGCTCCAGCCTGGAGCAGCAGCCGGAAGCACTGGAGGTTGTGGTAGGCAGCGCTGATGTAGAGAGGGCAGACCACCAGCGTAGTGAGGGGCCGCAAGGAGTGGCTGGAGGCCCGAGAAGGAAGGTGGTGATTGACATCCACATCTGCACCATACCTGGGAGAGGAAAACAGAAGAGCAGAGGTCTGGAAAAAAAAAGCAATGGAACCATAGCTGAAGCACTGAAGCCCAAGGTGACAAAACGTCAGGGGATGAGGCTGAAGGACACCAGAGGGTGAGTACTCTGCCTGCCTTTGGTACCTCCAGCGTCTCACCAGCCAAGGACTGCCCATACCTACCCTCAGATGGACCAGTTAGGGCTTCTCAGTGGGCATATATCCAGCACTGTCTTCAAGAATCAAATCTTGGACTTCAGAGAGAGAAGAGGAGAAGCTGAGGAACATCTTTCCTTGCCCTCCTGATAAATGTGCCAAGCACTGCCTTGGCACAAGGGATGGCTCAGCCCTGAGCCAGCATCACGTAATGCTGGATGTAATGAGCCAGCTGGGAAGTGGGAATTATTGCAAACAGCTCAGTTAAGAGAGATACAGTGAAATAACTTCCCCACCAGGATAAAATGGGCCAAAAAGCAACAGAGGCAATCACTCTGACTGCCACTAACAGCAGGGAAATGGAAACAGAAACCTGCACTCAACAGCGAAACATATATGACAAAATCCTGCTCCTGGAGGAACTGGGCTGGTTAAAATCCCATGAGAAATCCCACCAGGGAGTCAAAAAGAGGCCTTTCCTCTACTCTTCAGCTCAGCTGAAGGGGTGTACCTGCCAACTCTGAGCACACAGGAAACTGGAAAAACATAAAATCATTGTGTGAGACCTTCTACTCTCCTCATCCATCCTGCACAGCTCCATTCACAAGTTATATGTTACACTAGATATCACACGAGAGATTAAGGTTCATTGACCAGCACACAGGACACTTTTAAGAGGACAACTCCATGAGCTGCAGCAGCAAATTTCTCAAGTCTTTTCCAACTGTCTCCTGCCCCACCCTACCCCACAGAGAAACCTGTAGCTCAAATCCTTGCTACATGGTGCCATGGTGTCCTAACTGCTCCTTAAACCTTGCAGCCTGAGCAAAGCAAACTCTTGCACAGAAACAGTATGCAAGTGGGTTGAAGCCCTGTTCAGCGGACATCAGCATCATCACAAAACAGAAGCAATGCCTGCAGTTTACTTCATTTTGGTAAGCACAGATGGCTTTAAGTTGTGAATGAGCAGAAAACAGAGCTTATTAGCTTTTGTTCTCTTCACATTTTTCTTTTGCAGGGAGTGAAGAATACAGCCAAACAAACTGGAGCAAAAAGGCAAAGTCTTGTTCTCTGGAACAGCACAAAACATGAAAAATGGCAATGCTGTAGAAAGAAGAGATGGCAGAAATAAGGATTTATTTTCCCCAAGCTGGGTGATGCCCAAGCAGTGAGGATACTAACTCCATCTACTTCACACGAAGCTTGGATGGGAAGAAGGATGAAGACAATGCAATCCCCTAATGCTTGATCTCCCTGCAGATCAAGCAAAACCCTGGCCCTTTTCCCCACAGAGGGATAAAACATTCCTTCACCTGCCAGTCCTCCTCCCAAAACTGCTAACTAAGTGTTCAGAGAACCAGATTTTTCTGCCTTCCTATTTATTTCTGCCTTCCTAATATTCTGTTTGGCAGTTGACAAAACAAATAAAGAAACCACCTGGGGACCATCCTGCCTCAAGGCAAGCATAGCCCTCACTGAGCAAATACTTCAAAGAATGCTTCAATTCTGAGAATGGGAATAGCCTCATTTAAGTCAAGCACATACAGAACAAGGGGTGACGAAACTTGCCTAAGAGCTGCAAAATAGCCTGAAGCATATTTTTATCCCAATGTGCAACATCTCCCAAGCATGGACACTTAGGCTGATATCTAAGGAGACTGTTGGGGCAAAAAAAAGGCAGGAAAAGGAGAGAGTTGGGCAATACCAACACTGCCAAGTACAACCGGGTCCTAGCACCAGCTTACAGTAGTGAGATTTGCTTCCTAGTTTCCCTTTTGGGCATTTCCACAGCACTTTGCTAAATCTGCATCACTTCACCTCTGCACAGAGAGCTAAGTAAGATGTCTGTTCTCCATGGATGCTCCCTGGAGAAAAATCTCTTAAAATCAGACTGCAAGGGCATTTGAATGGAGTCATCTGTATGTTGCTGTGGCAGTTCTATAGGGCTGTTGTAGGGTCACTGCCTCCTATGGCCATGGTCCTGACTAGAGAGCATGTATCCTTTCATTTTAGACCCCTTTTTCTTCCATTATTGTCATCAAAATTCTCAATGGAAATAGCCAATTAAAAGCAAAATACAAAATTCCACTTTTCTCAGAGTTAGGCACGTGGGTGATGTGTCACATCTCTTCTGCACTGTTTTAGTGTGGCAAAAGGATCTTCTCATCCTTAATGCACTGGGTCAGCAGGAGCAGGGAGGTCATTCTGCCCCTGTACTCTGCACTGGTTAGACCACACCTTGAGTACTGTGTTCAGTTCTGGGCCCCCCAGTATAAGAGGGACATTGAGATGCTTGAGCGTGTCCAGAGAAGGGCGACGAGGCTGGTGAGAGGCCTCGAGCACAAGCCCTACAAGGAGAGGCTGAGGGAGCTGGGATTGTTTAGCCTGGAGAAGAGGAGGCTCAGGGGTGACCTTATTGCTGTCTACAACTACCTGAAGGGTGGTTGTGGCCAGGGGGAGGTTGCTCTCTTCTCTCAGGTGGCCAGCACCAGAACGAGAGGCCATAGCCTCAGGCTGCGCCGGGGGAAGTTTAGGCTTGAGGTGAGGAGAAAGTTCTTCACTGAGAGAGTCATTGGCTACTGGAATGGGCTGCCCAGGGAGGTGGTGGAGTCGCCGTCCCTGGGGCTGTTCAAGGCAAGGTTGGACGTGGCACTTGGTGCCATGGTCTAGCCTTGAGCTCTGTGGTAAAGGGTTGGACTTGATGATCTGTGAGGTCTCTTCCAACCTTGGTGATACTGTGATATTGTGTGATACTGTGGGTCAGCCCTCATTTACCTCACAAGTGCAATGCAGCAGCTCAATCCCATCACAGCATGATCGCATCACAAGCTGTGAGGAAAGTAATCTCTACCCTGGCAATAGAAGCATCAATATTTCCACCAGCTGCCTTATAAAGCGGATCACCATTCCACAGCTCTGTGTGTGTTTACTCCCAATGGATCCTGAACGTGCTACCATATGATTAAAAAAATAAATGAACTAGGTGATGGTTAGACACCTGCAGCAAGCCTGGCTGGGTTGAGCTTTTACTTCAGAACACTGAGGCTCTCTCGAGCCGAATATGCCAAAATATTTCCTTGTATCTCAGTAAAAGTGTCTTCCTCACTGCATTGTCCCTGCCAAATCCTTCAGATCAACATTTGAAAAATCTCAGTGTGAGCTTTGTAATGTAAGACTGCATTTTAAAGTACGCAACTCCGAATAGATCTGTGAAATCTGTGCTCCAAGATATTTGAAAATGTGGGCAATCTGACAACTTGGTATTAGCTTAGCAGCCTTGAGAGAGACATTGTCTAATAAAAAGATATTGGCCAAACTCCAGTTAATTTTTAATCCTGAAAGTTATCCAAAATCTTGCTTTTAATATTGCTGGCAAGGTATCCCCAAAGTAGACACATAAATCAATGCATCAGCTCTCCATGTGCTGCTGACATACCATTTGCTACATCTCACCCTGCCTCAGTGGATGTATCAGGGCAGATTCTCGGCAACACACCGTCTGAGTTGAACCCTGTACCGGCAAGCACATGGTGATGGGGACATCCTCCTCTCAGCCTGCAGAGAAAGAAACAAAAAGGAGGGACCATCCCTCCTTCTTTCTGGATGCCAGCTTCCTTAAAGCTAGATTTGTATGAAAATTAACTTCCCACAAGCAAAAAGCAAAGGAGAAAATCCCCAGACACTTTGAAATCTTTCTACTCAAATCCTTTTGGTCATCATTTTCTAGCTTTTGTGGTCAATGAAGGAATTCCTCGCAGAATGTTTCTGTGTGGATCCAAATACCTTCCACTATTTCTTTCTATGACCTGCATTTCCCCCTTATGAACCCTTATTGTTTTTCTTTGACAGCCCATGTAGTTGTCCTGGACATATATACAAAAAATTACACCACAAATTTCCAATTAGAAGAAAGGAAGTACCACAGTATGCCACAGAGGAAGAAACTCAAGTCCACACAGCCTACCAATAGACCTTGAGCTCAATGACTGCTGATGCTGCAGAGAAGCTTTCCCAAGGTCACAAGTCATCCACCACAGGTTACTCTTCATGGCCTTATAGCAATGGCCATGACTCTCTGCCCCAGAGAGGCCACCCTTTTGAGAAAGCTGAGCATTAAGCGTTTGGCAAGGGGAGACTGAATCAGATGTCATGGAGGACACCCTAATGGTAGTTAAACACCCAAGCAGCCAAGAACAGCCAGGGTTGGTAACAAGCACCTCTGTTTCCAAGGGCAGAAAAAGGTCAGAGCAGCAGAACTAAGCAAAGGAAAAACACATTTCTGTGGTGGGCTAGGAACTTTCCCCCCACAAACTACTGGAATTTACCAGACTAGCTCAGATGTCTTGGAAGATGAAGCCATATTTACAGCAAAGCAAAATTTACAAGCCTATATGAACAATGTATTTACAAGTACTTACAATTATATACAAATTAGAAATAATACAGGAATCCAAACTCCCTCCCAGGCAAATATAGTTGCCCAGAAGGGCTCAAAGCTATCGTCCCTTTCTCCCTCTACTTTCCCAGACAGACAAACAGAACAACCAGCAAAGCTTACATTGTTTTCTGTTAGTAGGAAAGATACTAGAATGGAGTGAGGAGGAAGCAAATAGATCCATCGTCACAGACCAGAGTGGGATAAATTATTTACATTTTGGCTTTTTATCTCTCTCAGCACATCAACAAATGATACAGACTTCATCAGTATTTTCTTTTTACAACCAATGCCCTAATTTCTCTCATTAAAATATTCCAATTAGGCTCAAACCAGCACAGTTTCCAAACTCAGCCAGGGGCATGGAGTTGGCAGTCAGGATGGAGGGAGGTGGTGGGAAGATACTTGAGAAGATTTGGCTCTGATCAAGTGGATGGTAGGCTCAGAAAGAGAGACTCTTCCTTGGAATTTGTCCTAGGAGAAGTCACAAAAACCTCTTGCCAGGGACAAGCAATGGGAAAGACAAGAATGTCCTTTTGGGCACTTCTCTGTCCTCTCTCCTGTTCATCTCTTGGCCAGCTATACCAAGCCTGTGGAGGTACTGGGCATGTCAGAAGGGCACAGACATTCTGAGCCCCATAGGGGAAAAGATTCCAAGAAATGAAGAGAGGAGGTAGAGTCATCCCTCTCCCCACCAGGCCCATCTCTAGCCTGCACCCAAGCTCTCACCTGATCAGCTCCTGGAGGATGTCTGCCCGGCCCACACGTGCTGCATGGTAGACAGGAGTGCTGCGATGGTGTCGGCTGCCGTTGGGGTCAGCCCCAGCTTCCAGGAGAATCTTAGCACACTCCAGGTGCCCGTTGACCACGGCCACATAGAGGGCAGTCTGCCCCTTCACATCCACGAGGTCGATCTCAGCCCCTTTGCGCAGGAGGAAGTCGACGCAAGGGCCATGGCCGGCGGTGGCGGCGATGCGCAGCGGTGTGCAGGGCAGCCAGCCGCAGCACCACACTGACTTCTCGTTGATCCGGCTGGCAACGCATCGGGGGAGAAAAGCAAAGGGTCAGAAAAGTCCTCTCACTGCCTTGCACCACCCCACCTCTCCCAGGCCCCAGGGGAGATGCTGGGAGAATCTAAACTGCTCCCTTGAAGCTTTTCCTCCCCATTTTGGCTCTTCATAGGAGTCCTGAAAAGCTCTGGCCAAAAACTGGACCAAGCACTGCACGCAGGCAGCCAGAGACCACAGCATGAACCAGAGCAGTGCCTGCAAGATGAACTTTACAGCAGCTCCACTGTGCCGGGAGCTGCATGTACGCACAGTGAGGGACAAACTCTGCTTCAAAGCTCAGAAAAATAAAATACTCCCTCCTCTCTTTTGACAGGGACATCTCTCAAATCAGCAGTGACCAAGTTAGGGACCACAACCATTTAATTCAAGTTGCTATAAAGTGGGCAGAGAGTTGCGAAAAGCAGAAGGAAAACAGTGAGAGGACACAGAAGGAGAACAATGTATGGCAATGTCGGCATACATACATATCACGCTCCTGGCAACATCCAGACCCACCCCAGGAGCCACAGGGATGATGTTAACACAAATCCACGGCAACTCAGCCATGCCACTAAGGAGCAAGCTTTGGAAGGTGCAGCTACCCTGCACTGAACAGCATAAGCAGGCCATTAGCATCCCTGCTGGACAGCTGTACTGGCATAAAAGCCCTTTCCAGTTTATTGAAAGAGATGACTCTGGCTTGCAGCTGCTTAGGTCCCATCTGAAATAACCTGTATTAGCTGTCGTGCTCATCTAGATCTCAGGTTAGCCCTACAGGTCTCATAAACATCCAGACCTCACTCCCAAATTCTCTGTGAGTCACTGCAGGCATCATTTTAGCAGGAATATACAGAGAGGAAAGGATTTCTTTAAGACAAATGTAGACTGGCAAAAGTGCTCCCTAGCCAGCACAGCAGTGCATTCGTTCTTCTGGATCACTCTATGCAGGTCCATGTAACTGGTCCAGGACAAAGCAGGTTTTGCACAATGCATTTACAGAGTTTGCTAGGACAGCAATAATGCAACTTTTTTTTCAACTATGTTCTAGGAAGAGGAGCAGAATAAGCCACACAACAAGCCCCCAGCTGGGCCTGTCAAGACTTATGATAGTGTTCCCTTTAACAATGGGGGTTTGGAGATCTGCAGTCTGTATCTGCCCTCAAATTCAAAGAAGCCACTTTTCTTCTCACTCCACCACCTGTTCGATAATGCCGAGAGTCCAGCCCTTCTCCATCTCCTGCCAAACTTTGCTTTTTCCTGTAAGGAGGGATGTCTGACCCAGCTGCCACAAGGTTCTCACGGGACAAAAACAAGGCCAAAATCTCAGACTAAGGATCCAAAGAGGCCCAGGTACCCAGGCAGCAAAAACAGAGGATGGGCCACTCTCATTTTTGCTGAATGGACAGTTTTTTGAGGCTGGGAGACATTTTGCACTCTAAGCAGTTTTCTCCACGGTGCAGGAAAATTAATTATCTATCCCCACGGTAACAGACTTCACACTGGGCAGATTCTATAACACAGGGTGTTTCAGGTTTGTATTTGATTGTAATCCCTTCTGTGTGTTTTCCCCATTATACACAGGCTCTTATTTTCACAATACTACATTTCCACCTAGATCTGAAAAGAGGTTGCATGTGGCTGCTGCACACTCACAAACAAGCACTGAGATCTGCCTCCTGGGAGCCCACGGCGGGGTGATGACAGGGGCAAGTGGAGCATCCATCCACCCTGACGCCTCTCTTGTGAAAACAGTGAGATGGGGATCTCTACCCAAAAGGAGCTGGCTGTAGGGAGGCGGAGATAGGCATGCGGTGAGCAGCCCCAGGGAGTCGTTTCGCCAAAATCTTTTAACTGGGGACATAGCACCCTTGTCCCTGTGAGGGTCTCCAAAGACAGCATGAGTGAGTCCTCTCGCTCTTGTCTATGTAAAGGTCTCCAAAGGCAGCGCTGGGGGTGTGGACACAGTGGGGCGTGAGCAATCCCCCTCACCTTTAGAAGCTCTCCTCACCTTTGGAAGCTCTCATCTTGCAGCAAGCTCTTGAGGGTGGGCAGGTCCCCCACATAGGCCGCGTCGTGCAGCCGGGTGTCCTCGCAGTGCTCGATGGGGTGGTCGCAAAACTGCTCCCGCAGCCACTCCTTCAGGTTACGACCTGCGCTGGAGAGAGAGGGACGGAGGGGGAGCCAGGCTGAGCCCTGACTGGAGGCTACCCGTGGCAACGGAAGGACCTGTCCTGCCCCGTCCCGAAAGCAGCCCCCGGGATGGCGGCAGACCCACAGCGGGCAGCTCCCCTCCACCCTACGTTACCTGCCTGCCCGCCTGAGACAGCGGGCGGATCCCCGCTGCCCGGGGGGCCGCCCTCCGCCATCTCGCACCGCCGGGCCGGCTTGGCCTCCGCTCCCCAACGGCAGCGTTCCCCTGCTGCTGCCGCCGCCGCGTCCCTCCCCGGGCCGGCCTGATTGGTGCCTGACGGCCCGGCAGCTTCCTGCCTCCGCGTTAAGGTGGTTTTCCCCGGCGGGAGGAAGGTCGTTCGGTTCCGCTCCGGCAGCGTGGAGTAAGGCCGGAGCCATTCCTCCTTCAGACCCGCCCCGCCGTGGCACCTCAGCGGGAGGGAGGCTGAGGCTGCCCGGCCCGGCTCTCTTGCTGCGGTCCTCAGCGCCCAGCAGAGAAGAGGCGCTGGTACAGGGGCCTGAGGTTTCTTCTTCCAGCAACCACTTAAAATGGAGATAATTAACAGTGCCGTTCCCGCTCCCCAGAGCAGATTAGTGGGATTTGAAAGGCACCTCCGGAAATCGAGTCCACCCTCTCTGCTAAAGCAGGGTCACCTAGAGCAGGTTGCCCAGGATCATGTCCAGGCAGGTTTTAAGTCTCTGCAGAGAAGGAGACTCCACAACCTCTTCGGGCAGCCTATTCCAGCGCTGCCACCCTCCCAGGAAAAGTTTTGCTTCTATTGGCGTGGAGCCTCCAGTACTCTATTTGTGCCCTTTGCCTGTTGTCCGATGAGTGTGCACCACTGAAATCAGTTTGACTCCATCCTCTTGGCATCTGCCCTTTAGATGTTTATTACCCTTCTCAGTCTTTTTCAGGCTGAACAACCCCGAACCTCTCAGCCTTTCCTTTGTAAGGGAGATGCTCCAGACCCTGTTCCTCATCACCTTCATAGCCCAACACTAGACTCTCTGCAGTAGTTTCCTATCCCTCTTCAGCTGAGGAACCCAGAAATGGACACAGTACTCCAGATGAGGTCTCATTAGGGCAGAATAGAGGGGCAGGAGGACCTCCCTCAGCCTGCTGGCTACACTCTTCTTAATGTACCCCTCAGCCTGCTGGCTACACTCTTCTTAGCCGCCACAGGGGTTCATTGCTGGGTAATGGTGAGTTGTTCAGTGGAATTCCTGGGTCCTTCTCCACACTGAGAAAGACCAGCATGTAACAAAGTGTTTGAAAGCTGGTAGAGTGATCAGTGTTTCTATTCTTTGGCTTGGCAAGGCTTCCCATAGGTAAAAGCCACAGAGAACATTTTAAGTGATTAGAAGAAAGGCATGGATATGCTGCAGTGGGTTTGGAAGGTCAGAGGGATGGAACACCTCTCCTATGACAACAGCCTGAGAGAGTTGTTCAGTCCGGAGAAGAAAAGTCCAGGGATACCTCATTGCAGCTTTTCAATACTTAAAGGGGGCCTACAAGAAAGAAGAGGATAATCTTTTTATCAGGACCTGTTGTGACAGGACAAGGGGTAATGGTTTTAAACTGAAAGAGGGGAGAACTAGAGATAGAAAGATGAAAATGTTCACGATGAACGTGTTGAAACACTGGCACTGTTTGCTCAGAGAGGTGATAGAAGCCCCTTTCCTGGAAACATTTAAGGTCAGGTTGCGTGGGGTTCTGAGCAGCTTGGTGTAGCTGAAAATGTTCCTGCTCACTGCAGGGGGCTTGGGCTAGATGCCCTTTAAAGGTCCTTTCCAACCCAACACATTGTATGGCTCTATACATTCTCCTGTTTTTCTCGACTGTGCAGATCCCATGGCCTTCCATAAGGTTGCTGCAAGCCTGAGGGAGAAAACAGCCCACGTCAGAGTGGACACAGCTGCAGTAAGCTAGGAGCTAGCAAAACAGCAAGGTAGTAATGAAACAGCACTGAGAGACAGCCAGGTCTGCAGGAGCTGAACAACAAGCTGCTGCTCTGATTAAACCTCTCCAAGCTGCCTTAATTGCAACACCTAAAGCTGCACCCTCAGAGAAAAACGGAAGACTTGTTAAGTGCCTGCATGGGCACGGCACTTGGGGAGTGCAAAAGAAAAAGTTTACAGAAAGATGCACACTTCAAAAGTCTGCAAAGGAAACAATTCCTGCTGAACCCAACCTTCTCACAGGGTGATGCTCACAGACAAGTTGCTGTAGCAGCCCATCATGTTGGTGCCCTGGCACAGAGCCACTTCCCAAGTGTTTGAAACCTACCTTTTGCTTCTGAGCACATATTTTTTGAGTCTCCGGTACCAGAGGGGAATAATGGTAATCCATCTAACATTCCTGCAGCTCCACTCCTGCTGGTCCATGGCAGGGTAGCAGCCCATGGATGCCAGACTAGCTGGAAACACGATTTCCTGTAAATGTTATTATTTGGGCAACCTGGAGGAGAGAGGCACAATCTGCAAATTAAACCCATTTGTCTCGATCGGTGGAAGATCAAACAGGGAAAGGAATCAATGGGATTTTCAGAAGCCATTGATGCTGGCTAGCACTACCACCTTCCTCTGCCTGCAGTTCTGGGGCCAAGAAATGTCCCCTGGAATGAATTGGCTGCTGGTCTGGAAACCTGACTCACTGTCTGTTTGGCTCTCCTTGAGTCAAAGAGATGAGGTTTGGAAACCAAACAACAGGACTAGGTGGAGCTCCATCCTTCAGTTTGGCCTTGCCATGTGTGTGTAAAGATTTCTAGGATTAGGATGGGCTCAGGCAGGGCTTTCTGAGGTGGGTTTGCCTACCCACCTCCTATCCTTTGCTGAGGTTGCAAGCATCTCCTGTTCCTTGACACACGTATGCCTCTGCGAGCAGCGTACTCCTCCTTGGTTTCTAATACCAGCCTACAGCTGTATCCATCTAGAAGCTATACATGACCCTCTCTGTACCTGCTCATGGGCAGGGAAGCAGCCACGTACATCTCAGTTCCCCTGCTGATGTGCCTGGAGATAGTACAAGACAGAGCAGAGCTGCTTGCTAGCTGTTGTATCATCTGCAGCCTTTAGAGATTTAGTGGGCCTAGATTTAATGAACTCCTCCATCTGCAAAGCATCCTGATGGACTGTTGGCCAGCAATGATGTCTCATCCAGAGGAAAAAGGCATGTTAGTCCGTGAGCTTTCATACACATGGCCCCTGACCAAAAGCCATAACGCCTGTGTACACAAGGGGCTAGTTAGTGCAAGGGACAGGAACCTTTGTACTTTAGTGCTTTTCCAGCAAGAACACAATGCCAGTTTTCAAAGCTCTTAGGAGCTGACTGCTCCTGCTCAGCACAATTTTTCTTCAAAACAGATTTGTTTACTCACTCTGTGTTATTCAGAGCTGACTCTTCTCTCTTCTCCCATGAGTAAATAGGCAAGAAGGTGGAGCAGAGAATGCATCAATGTTTACGTGAAATATGGTAGTTATCCCTGTGGACAAAGCAGAGCCCCAGAGTGGAACAAAGTGATGGGTAAACAGGGCAGATAAAGTTATTCCAACCATCAGTGGTTGAGTTGCTCATGATTAAAAGTTCTTCTTGCATAAAATGCCTTCATTTAGTCACTGTCTTCCCTCATCCACCTATTTATGTGTATTTATGTGTTTACAGACATGCTGCAATGAAAGGCAGAAAGTTTTTATGTAGCATATCTCATGATACTTTCTAGCAGAAGTTTATCTCCTGAACCAGGCTTTTTTCCTCTTCTATTTTTTTGTTTGTTTGTTTTCCTTGAATGCACATAAAAACTAATCCATCCTCAACTGACCTAATGAGTTCTTGTGCAGCAGTAGTGGAAAGGGAGTGACTGCAATTACTGTCTTAACCTTGGAGGTGGCCAGCACTGGGAATCCATAGATGCTTAAGAGAAATACCACAGAGAAATATCCTGTGATGCAGATCTGTTTCACTCTAATGGAGTGCAATGGGAACAGGTTAATTAGCAAGCAGATTAACATTTGGCTGAGGCCTTGGAAATGCCTTTCCCAAGTCCAAAGAAACAATTTTATATCCAGCATACCTGACTGCTCCTATCAAAGGTATCCCTTCCAAGCTGGAGGTATAGCCTATGGGCAGCCCTAGCTGCTGTTCCAGCCTGTCCCAGCAGGAGCTTGGACTATATGTCCTGGTGAGGTCCCTCTCATCCTGAATTATTCCATAATCATCATCATAATGGGCTGATATTTCCTGTAGCTGGAACAGTGCTGAAGTCCAGGGACCATTTCTAAAGATTGCAAAAGGCAGTTGTGGTTTGTCTGAGGTACAGCAGGCAGATTCTCCTTCAGCACAAGACAGTGGAATAAGGATCTACTGGCTTGGAGCACATTATTTCTAGAAACTTGCCCTGCCCACGCCAGGCCCACTACCCAAAGGCACAATCAGCCAGGGCAGGTGAGCTCACTTGGCCCCTTTTCCCTCCATGGCCAGCAGTTCATTACCTGTGGGTGGCCTTTGGGACTGCTGTGCTGAGTCCACTCCACTTGAAAACTTATCCACCCAGCAACTGGGGTCTGTGACTTTCCCAGGGAGAGCTTCCAGTGTTTAAAAATAGCCAGTAATCCAACACAGCCAGCACACTGTCACTCACTTGGTAAGCAAGACCTTTTCTCCAGCTTCTAACACTGAAGCAATAGGGAGGAGAGGGAAAAGCAGAAGAGAAAACTCTTTCTAATTCTCCAGAGGAGCTCTCAGCCACAAGCCACTACCTCAGCCACCCCACCACATTCAATAACATCTCCTACTGCCTCTTCTGAGCAGACACATTCACCTACTTGCCATCCTCTGTCACCCATGCTCCTCATTCTGAAAGTGAAATGGGGGAGTTTACTCTTACTGGACTGTACCCTTCCTGAAAACAGGGTGCTGGATCCCCATCAATCACTACTCTGATAAGAAAGGAATAATCCCACCTCTTAGGGTATCACTAGAGAGAACCTTCCTCTGGGACCTGGGCACGTCTTCGAACATCTGCACAGCCCACATTCCCACATCCCTTCACACCAGTCCCTACAGCCTAGAGGTGGTCCCCCTTCTACAGCCTCTATGAGCAGCATGCACTTGTGAAGCAGATAGCATAGGGTGTGGACATACAAAAAGTTGTGGCTTAAGCCTTCTTTATACACTTTATCATTGGGGTTATTTCAAACAAGCATTTCCGTTTTCAGGGCTGTGAAAGCCCCCCTCTGTGGACCTAGAAGCTCTGTGCTTTCTGAACACGGTGGAGAATAAATGAGAGGGCAGAAGTGAACTCTATTAACCCACAGCTTTTACTTCTTGGAGTTAAGCCAGTGATTGCATGTAGTACCGGACTGAGGAGAGAAATGCCCCTCCTTATCTTGTCATTCTAGATTAACCAAGGCATCCTGGGAGTCCTGCAGCCAGGCTGAGCACTCACTTTTGTGACTGAAAAGGACAGTTTCTTATATCTGGTGCTATAATGAGTGGTTAGCCCCACCGCTACCACCTCCAATGCTCTTTCCAGAGATGCCACTGTTTAAGTCCACAAAGTTTCCTCCCAGACCTGCCAAGCAGCAACAAAAAGTTGCATTATGAAATGCTTAGCGATTGTGGCTGCTTTGGTTCTAGAGTAATGCTTGGGAGAAGGGAAAATAAACAAGGGGGGGCGGGGGAAGTAAGAGGTGA
>WAAF01011369.1:131702-142871 GCA_013400475.1 Tricholaema leucomelas | reverse complement strand
TAAGTAAGGAGGGGGGGGAAGTAAGTAAGGGAGGGAAATGAAGGAAAAGGGGTGGGGAAATGAAAAGGAAAAGAAAAAAAAAGGAAAGGGGAAAAAGAAAAAGAAAGCTGTACCCAGACGCTTAGCTCAGTCTACAAAACTTCTCCCTTCCTGGATCTAAACCAACGGCTTGAATTTTTAGCGAGCTCTAAAGTTAAGTAGCCCTGGTGATAAAGGCATTGCTGGGGGAAAGAGGGAGGATTCCCTTGTCCCCTCAGTTTTAGTATGGATCAGCATTTTTCTGCAGAATTTGTATAGCTTCTGGAGTGGATATGAAGATGTACATAATAAAGGGGCTGCAACAGAAAACAGGAATTAGAGATGGAAGAACTTAATTCCAGCATCCAGGACGGTCATTAGCACTGGGGCTGTAATCACAAAGATGACAATATGCAGGTTGCTTGGAGTCCAGTAAGTTAATTACTCTGCAAGTGTGCCTAAATGTGACTGTCTTGAGGGAAAAGAGGTAGGGCTGATACATCAGCTGGCTATATTTTTGACCTTGCATCAGGTGTCCAGGACTTTGGTCCTTCAATCCTTACCTTGAGGAAGTGGAGAACATGGAGCAGAGGTTACACTGTAACACCACAGGAAAGCAGAGACTAGAAAATCTCACTGATCTGTCATCTACAGCATGGCACAAAATCAGACAGTGAAGATCAGGAGCCCTGCTGCTCCAAACAGAGAATGAGTCCTGCAAGTGAGGAAAGACGGTTAGAACTGAGTAAAGAATCACCAGGATAAACACAGATAAAATCTGTGACTTCTGTCAGGTCATGGACATAGAATCATAGAATCAAACCTCTCAGCTGCATGGGGAGTGCCAGCTCCAGCAAGGTTCCAAAGGAAAATTCACGCTGGCTTCACCACGCAATGACACTGCTAAGGAAAAATGGCCAAAAAACAAAGGTTGTGTTTCATACTGGTTGTGCCCAGAGACATGTGAGAAGGAAAAATGGCCAAAAAACAAAGGTTGTGTTTCATACTGGTTGTGCCCAGAGACATGTGAGTCACTGCATCTCTAGTCCTTGGATGCTGGCTGTTCAGTGCTTCTAGCCTTGACCAGAGGATGCTTGTTTATAGGGAATGAGTACTATCATTGTTCTGCCTGCCCCTTTTATTTTTCACAATAAAAAATATTGGATCATCTAAGCAAGAGCAAGATTTCAGGATTTTTTTTTCTCATTCTTTTCCTAGCATTTACTTTTGTTAAGGGCATGAAAGACTCCAGCTCTGGAAATTCATTCTCTGTAGCCCAGTACTGTCCTGTGGGACCACCTCAGGAAAATGCATCTCAAAGCACAAAAGACCCAAGAAAAGGCTTAAAACAATAAATCTCTCAGGCATGCCCAGCATGTGACAGAGGATGCAGCCCATACCCTGGCCAGAGGTCCCAGCTGACGGATTGTGGCCGCTCGCCACAATGCCCTGGTTCAATAATGGCAGCACGTGGTCATCAGCATGCACATTTGTGGGTATTTTACTCTCCAGGACACATTACTATGACCAGGCCATTATCATTGAGCATCAGAGTCATCTCCAGCATGAGGCAAGGAAGGAAAACACCAGTGGAGTTGTAATCACAATTTTCCAGGAGAAATGGTCACCTGGAGCCATCTCTGATGGCAGATGGAGGAATATCAATGGAGAAGCAGGCACTTCCACTTCAGTCAACAAACAAAACACCTCCTTGCAAGCAGGTTAGAAAATAACATAAAATCTGCTGAGGCCACGTTTCCATTGACAGCAAAGAGCTGCCCAGAAATGAGTCACACAGCAACATTTCAGTCAAACCTCCCCCACTTCCACCAGGGAATTTGCAGACAAAAGGGATTTATTTATATTTTCTGCTATTTTTTTTTCCCCTTTTTGGAAAGTATTCAGATTTTGATGGTAAAATAAAACTAGAAAGCTTTTTTCTCCCTTGGTTTTTGCCCTCTGAACAACTTCTTTCACCACTTGTGTGCAACTATCAGAAGAAATACCTCAAGGAAAAGCAAAAGCAGGAAAAAAAAAAAAAAAAAAAAAAGGAGCTGTAAGAGATAGGGACTAGAAAAGTTCATTTCCAACATATACAACATGTACACAAAACACTTGTCTTCAGCTTTCCCTTCCCCTCCCTCTGGTCTGGTCATTGTCTGTTTCATCCTGTTGCCCTGAGCAGGGCCATCATCAGCCCCCCCGTGCAGTAGGATGTACTCCTTTTCCCCAGGGCTGGATTCCTCTTGCGTAGTAGAGGTTGACAGGGTCCACCTATCAATGAGATGGGGCAGGTTTCACCTTCAGGCAGGTGACCTCTCTTGCCTTCAATCTCAACACTGAAAAATGCCAAATAGGCTGCGCTGGAGAGCAAACCAAATGTCCAAAACCTCCAGAAGATTTTTCCATTTATAATGTTAAGTGGGAAAAGGGAATATTAGGAGCAGTATCCTGGCTGTTAAATAATCAGAGGAAAATAAATGGACCCAGAGCTCTGATTCCTTTCAGCAAGCAGGTGCTTCCCTGTGTAGTCTTGACAATGGAAGTCCATCCCTGTCCCATACGTTTCTGTCGACAAACCAAATCAACTACTTGTTCTCTTAAGAATTAAAGTAAGTATATCAGTTAGGCTTAAAGAAACCTGGAGTGGGACCCAAATCAATTGAAAAACCATAAAATTGTCTCAGTTGTAAAAGATCTCTCCAAATAGAGAAAAGAGAGCCCATGGCATGAATTGCTGGGTACTATGGGAATGTTTGTCCTTCTCTTTGCTAGCACCATTGCTGAGGACATGGAAAATGTAAGCTTTGGGGGGGNGGGGGGGGGGGGGGGGGGGGGGGGGGGAATAAAATGCAAGGCGACTCCTTGGCAGTGTAGCTCAGATATAAGGAAGAAATTATTTACTGTGAGGGTGGCGAGGCACTGGAACACGTTGCCCAGAGAAGCTGGGGATGCCACCTCCCTGGAAATGTTCAGGGCCAGGCTAGATGGGGCTTCGAGCAACCTGTGGAAGGTGTCTCTGCCCATGGCAGGGGGCTTGGAACTAGGTGATCTTTAAGGTCCCTTCCAACCCAACCATTCTACGATGATCCAGCTAGGAACAAGCATCGAAATCTCTGTGCTGTTGGAAACCTATGGAGAAGGCACACTGTGAAAGCAGCGAGCTCTGGCAAAAGCTAGAAAGCAGCCATTAGCTAAAAAGCAAGCACGGGACTGTGCAAAAATAGGAGACTGTTTCATAATGTGCTCACATAAACAGATGAATTAAGCTTGCTCTCCAGACAGCTTTAGCTATATCTGCTTTGCAAGTGCTTGACTTTCCCACCTTAACACTGCACTCTTAGCGTGCTCGTTTTACCCCTTGCGTTGTACATAGGGAGCAGAGCCGCCCACCCGCACCCCGGCTCTGCAGTAAGAGAATCCCAGTGTTGAGTGAGTGCCGGCACTTACTGGCTGACACAGTGTCCGCACTGCAATCACAAGGGTCTCTTTATAGAGCAGCTCTCCGGGCACACAAGGCCTGGACCAGCCTAACCCAATCAGCAGAGAAAAATAAACATCCTTCTCCTGGAAGCGCCTAGTGCAATTTCATTAAGCCAGACTAAGACAGTGAAGGAGCCGGATGTGTATTTATTGAATTGAGCCCTAGGAGAATAAAAGGAGAAAAGAAGCCCCTGGCTGTTACAACGAAGAGGGGTTTAAGAAACCTAAACAAAGCAAGAACTACCCCCGAACTCCAATCCCAACTCTAAAAAAAGAAACTACAAAGTGATTTTCAGCTGTGATTTCCGCGGAGGGTAATGCGAACATGCTGTGGTTTTAAAACAATTACATGAAGAAAGGTGTCTTTTGGAAAGAGGGGCACAAGAATTATGAGCCTGTTTCCAACCAGCGGCATTCCTGCCTGTTTTACAGCACGCTCTGGACGCTGGCCCTACCTCCGAGGTGGAGTGTGAACATAAAACATTTCCCCAATTGTTCTCCCCGCTCAGATGCGGCGACGCTGAGCAGCTGCAGAGCGAGGTGCAGGCAGCGTTTCCCGGCCTGGCTTTCACTTGCGGTGGCAGGGCGCAGGGGTTTAGAGCTAATTAAGGAATGAAAATTGACTCTTGACTCCACACGTTTAACTACCTCCCCTTGTGCCTAGGGAAGGGGGTTCTGTTTCAAGGTATTTCAGATCAGCCCCTGTTCATTTTTCTCCACTTCTTTTGTCTCTCTCTTTTTTTTTTTCTTACAAGAGGTGGTTCTGGAGAAACTATTTAAAATGTTTCAGTTACAAAAAATCAGCTTCCAGTAATGAAACAGAATTGACTGCCCTAGTAATCCTTCTTACAGCATCTCTCCCTCCTACCAGTGGTGCAACATTTCTTTTAACAAACGACCCCGAGTTCTTACCTCTGCCCTCCGAGGTCCTGAATGGGAGGTGCATTAGAAATGTCATCCTGCTCTGCTTGAGAGAGACGCAGAAAATATGGCTGGTCATGCCTGAAGGACATGGAACTGTTTTATTTGTAATCAGAACAGCGATGAAAACTGTATTGTACTCACACTGATAGAAAGGTGTCATTTTGACACTCTGCTTTTAGCTGGTATCCCTGCTAGGAAGGAGTAAAAGGTGAAATGAATGGATCAAAGAGAAAAACAAAAGGTACCCAATCGGGTATAATAAAGTCCAACAGTAGAGTTGTGTAAGGACCGCTCACAGACAAGGGGCAGGCAGGGATGTTTCTTCACTGCTGTGCTGATTCCCTCCTGCAAGAGGCCAGCAAATACTTCTCCTGGGCCCTGCAAATCACTCCTAGAAATGACAGAGCAATGTCCCTCTGCCCAGCTGCACTGAACCTGCAAGAGCTGCAGGAGCAGATGGGCAACATCACGAGATGCCACAAGATGAACAGCATCTCCAGCATGTCAGGCTATCTCAGCCTGCTTTTCGTAACACCAGAATCTCTTCCTCAGGTCAGAAGTATCACGTTACACAGTCCATCTGATGAGAGACGTGGGAAGGAAAGACAGAAGAGCCTCTCAAGAATATTTCAGCTGGGATATAAATACTAATGAAGCAAGCTGCTCTCCCTTTCCGATGCTTCACCAAGCTTCTCCAAAAGCAGGAAAATACACAAGGAAAAAGCTACCCCCTCAGCTTGGCATCAAGCTGCAACATCTCCACACCCTTGAGGACCCTTTTTCCAGACAGAAAAGGGGTTGGTGTAGCCTAGGCACTTTGCAGAGCTGGGTGAGTAGATTTGCCAGATGCTGCTGGACTGGGGGCATTGCAGGGGGGCAGAGGTAATTATTATCTCTAATTATCTGAGCAGATTTGGGAGCACCAATGCAGCCTACTCCACACAGAGATTCACATAAACCTCTTAAGGCTTTGTTCCCCAAAGCATGGAAGTTAAAATCGAGTACAATGCAGTTGCCTCTTCCCTTTCGTGTTTTTTTTTGGGGGGGGAGAGGGGGAGTGTTGTTTTGTTTAAACAAACAAACTAAACCAAATGAAAAGCAGACAAAAAATATACAGTCATCAGCACCTGGTTATTACCAGAATCCATGGAGTATGGAATCTGATACCCATTGCCTTTATCAGGTCAGAGTTTTACAAGTAAAAGAAGTAGCTTACGGGTAGATTTTTCAGAGCCCTTTTAACAGCACAGACAACTGAGAGTACTCCAGCCTCAGCCTTATTAAAGGCTATTTTCATAACCATAAACCAACAGAACAATGTCCCATTTTATAATTAATACATATTGTTATTAATAGTTTTAAACAAAGCTGCCTTTCATTCCTTTATTTTGTGGTGCATTTGGTGAAGCACTTAAAGGGGGCCATTCCAGCATACACATATAACTGTTTTAATTACATCCTGTGAATTTATTTTTCCAGGGAGAAATATTTCTCAGGGAAAAATGTCTATAAAAGTAACTTTAGAAGCAATGTAATTTTGTGTGTGTTTCCTATAGGAAATCTGTTTAGTTTAAGTCCCAGCTTCTAACACTCTCTTTTATGCAGCAGTGTGACCTGAAGAATGCTGCTGACAGCCCTGTTAAGCCCTTGTATCTCTTCTGAAATGAAATTGCTGATGGATTTGTGAGTCTTGTCATGATGGGACCTTGCCTCTTCCCCTTTGACTGGATTTCACTTGCAGGATGACTCCTTCACAGACATCCCCCACCCCAAAAGGAGGCACCTTGCGTTAATGGGCACTCCAGGCGTTGATTTACATGCCCATGTTGGTGTTGCATTTGTGAGTTATTTTTACCATCGTTTATTTAACCAAGGACAGCCCCACAGGAGCTTGACTGCAGTTTCCCAGACATAAGAAGAAAAACTTTATGGATTTCACAGCCATCAAAGTGAGACTTCCCAGGAAATGTATCCTCCAGGAGGGCCATTGGTAAGGCTTGGGCATTTGTTTCTTTTCCCTAGAAAGCAACCAAGACTGAAAACTCCAGCCCACGGGCACTTTGCTACTCTTTCTGGGGTTTGCACCTATCATTTCACCTTCTACCTTCATCCTGACCTTGGGGAATTAGCAATTAGCAACATCCATTCCTCTGCCAAGAGAGAGACCATGTTCCTCTAACTTCCTCCTGACCCTGCAGAGTTAGTAATTAGCAACGTTTCATTCATCTGCCAACAGAGAGTCCACATTTCTCTGCGTGATTAAACAGGGACTACAGGGACAAGCATGCTCTGGGTCCTTGATCCTCCCTCTCTCTTCTCTGCAGACCACAGGCTGCTCCCCATTTGGCCCAAGTCTATCCCTCTATGGAGAATGTGCTTGTTTTCTGCTTGTGGTTCTGATCATGGCCATTAGCAGCTTTGATTTTCAACATAAGGTGAAAAAGTTGTTAGCTCCCTACTGCTAGAGCCTGGAAAAAAAAAATCACATTTTTTCTTCCCTGATCACTTACCCTAACACACTTAGCTCTTCCTGCTCAGATTTTGCCCTCTGCTTCACCATTGTGGAAGAGCAGACACACACCAGCACCCTGGTGAAAAGATTCTGGGATGTACTAGCACTGTCGTGTCTTTCTTTGTCTTACATCTGTTGGGCACCGGCGTGAGGAGTTGCACATCACCTTGGAGACCACATTTCCTTACCTGAGGAAATGGTCAAGCTTCTAAGAAAGCTGAAGGAAGACAAAAAGCAGCTTTTCCTCTAGGTAATGACAAAAATTTAAACACTCCAGAGTGGTCCTTTGCCAGCAAAGGATTTCTAGCACAAAGCAACATGACTCTCTGCAACCTCCACGTGCAGTTTTGCACTTTCTAGGAGGCTCCAAACAAGGGCAACTGCTGAACACCCAGATCCCAGTGCTGCAGCAAAGGAGAAGCCTTAGGGCATGGGACATCGACAGGTGTTGCACAGAGGCTCAAGTTAAATAAGGGAAGAGTCAATTGTCCTTCCTATGCTCTGGGCTCCAGAAAAGTGGCCATCTGTACAGCTCCAAACGTAATCTGGGGGGTTGTGCATGGGCCTTGAAGAAAAGCCCACATGGCTGGAAGTTTCTGATGGTAACAGTCATCCTAATAAATGATTCAGCTTAAGTGAAGACTATGTCTTCAAGAGTAGTTACCTTCTCCTGAATCTGTTCCTAATGGCCTTGAGCTAATTGGGCTGCCTTCAAATCTACCCTACCTTACATGCTGTGCTGCCAGATCTCATGTCAGAAATGTCCTCTTCCTGCCTTTTCCAGTCTACTATTAAACCAGAACTGAATGTAGTATGAATTCTTGCAAGTGGGTGTGATCAGCAATCTGTGAACTTAGCTCTTGCTGCTCTGAGGTTTCAGCACCTTGAAAATTATATCCTTCCAGAACACACAGGAAAAGGTTTTGGAGTCATTTTAGACATGGGGGAAAAATAACATACAGAGAAATTAGCTTTCCCATAATCAGAGTATGGTGGATCAGCTTTGCCAGTTAGGAAAACCTATCCTGGTTACTTACCCACTGTGGTGACAGGATGTTTCAACTGTCCACTCGAGATAGTGCATTAGCAGCACCACAAATTAGTCTGTAAGGAGCATTCTGTAACTTCAGGAGAGTGACTCTCTTAATGCCACAAAATGTGATATGGCACTTCTGCACTGCCAGATACACTTAGGAAATATGCAGAAAGTGCTGTAGGTCTAGAACAGAGGAGGAAAAAGACAGGTAAACCTGGTCATATAAGACAGCTAAGCACCATCAGATGGAGAAATAGTCATTAGCAGCCCACACTAATTCTTTTCTGTCAATACTACTGAACTCTGCCAGCACTAGGGCAAGCCCTACCTCCAGTGTTGTAAACAGTGCACAAAGATGGTGATGGGAGTTGCCAACCACTTAAAGTGACGGAAGGGAGATGACCTGTGCAAGACTGACAGAGATCTCTTGCAGAACTGGAGAGGAAGCCAACACAGTCAATATTGTTGTGTTCCCATGCCAGTACTCCTACTGCTTTAATCTGCAAGTCTTTGGCAGGGCTATTATGTCTGATCTAAATTTATCAGGGTTTTGGATTGAGCTGGATCAAGCTGTGCAATCCAGCAGCCTAGCTGAGTAGCATCACACAAAAAAGTTTCACCCGTCTCTACTTACCCTTAAGAAAACCTGCATAACAGACTTGAAGTCACCTTGAAAGGATGCACCTTCACCACAGCAGATTCTGTGAAGTTATGGCTGTGATCAGAAAGTACTGGCTCCAAAATCTCAGAGTGTAGAGGCTCTTGTGTTGAAGAGATGAAATGGGAACGGCAAGGCTAGCAGCTTCTAAACATTTTCCAGTTGGATTGGTTTGAAGGAAAAACCCAAGGTTGGAGCCAAGGCATGAATAAAAGGCCTGGAGCTCTCCAGAGGAATGTGAGGTCCAAGGCTGAAATGGAGCTTCCCATTCCCCTGCAGCAAGTTTCGCGCTGAATTCGGGGGTGTGCTTCAGGCTCACACTTTATGGAAATCTTTTTTTGCCAGGCTTGGATGCACAAAGAGAAAGCCCAAGCAGCTGGACAGTTACTTGCCCAGAAGGTGCTGTGCCATGTCTGTCTAGATGTTGAATACAAGATGCTCCTCCGAGTCAAAAGTAGGTGGCAGAACAAGGCCCTCATTGGCAAGATGGTGGAGAAACCTCAAGATCCATCCTGCTTCACAGGGACTGAAAACAAAGAGGCAAGAGGTCAAAGCATGGTGGTGACATCCTGCAAGATGTGAAGAAAGGGTACAACAAAAATAATCTGAATTTTCTCTATTAGCTCCTGAGTGCACAGGAAAACAATTTGCTTCTGAAGGGAAACGGCAATCTTACACTTTTCTTGCTGGTAAAGACAAGGTTCCAGCATTTGCTCTGATGAGTGCTGTGCTCATTTGTGATTTTTTTTCATGGTTGGCCTGTGAGTGCTCTAAAAGAATCCCTAAAACTCAAACCCTTTTTTTACTGCTAGTCCATAATGTAAACTGTACTTTACAACCTAGACAGCTGGCTACCTTACCAGTACCTAGGGCCTGAGTACTCATGGTGCCCACTATCTCTTGGCCACTGGATTTTGCAAGAAGATGCCAGCATGCTTCTCATTACCAAGGCAGAATGCATGAATCATAGAATCATAGAATCAACCAGCTTGGAAGAGACCTCCAAGATCATCCAGTCCAACCTAGCACCCAGCCCTATCCAGTCAAGTAGACCATGGCACTAAGTGCCTCATCCAGGCTTTTCTGGAACACCTCCAGGGACGGTGACTCCACCACCTCCCTGGGCAGCCCATTCCAATGCCAATCACTCTCTCTGGCAAGAACTTCCTCCTAACATCCAGCCTATACTTCCCTCAGCACAACTTGAGACTGTGTTCCCTTGTCCTGTTGCTGGTTGCCTGGGAGAAGAGGCAACCCCCACCTGGCTACAACCTCCTTTCAGGTAGTTGTAGACAGCAATGAGGTCTGCCCTGAGCCTCCTCTTCTCCAGGCTAAACAACCCCAGCTCCCTCAGCCTCTCCTCATAGGGTTTGTGTTCCAGGCCTTTCACCCATGCTCTCACAAGATGAGAATTACAGAGAAACACTTTTAACCAGCTTCCTCTGTAGGGTAAAATATTTATTGTCCAATATGAAGAGAAATAGTGGAGATGCTTAGGACATAGTGGTACAGGCTGCAACTCTTCACCCTTGGTTGAGGTCTTCTTTAATGCATCAAAGTGCTCAGGGAACCAGCCCATTCTCCATGGCTTGTATGCCCCTCCTGGCTCTCCTGACAAGAGAAGGTTACCCACTAGCTCTGCAGCAGGGCTGAAGATATTACAGCTCTATCTCCCATCATCCAAGCCAATCTCTCCTTAGTTTTATTCCTTTGCAGTAACCACCCTGTGACAGTGCTGGGAGTTAGGTCATTTCCTTCCCCCTTTGCTTTCTGAGGGGTTTTAATTAGCATTGCTATTGTACAACTTAATTTGACCACACTCCTGGCTTCTAGTTTAAGCCCCCTCCCCCCCCCTTTTTTTTTCTTTTCTTGTTATGAGCCCTTTAAGACACAGCTGTAAGACCCTGCAGACTGTATATCATCACACTTCATCTTTGTAACACAGCAGAAAGCAGCTCATTGCTGGAGACTGCGGAGCCAAAAACCAGTAAGCCAGCACACACTAATAATTGAGCTGGAGCACCACTGCCCCCCCATTGCTTTCCTCAGTGGTTCTCAGAGCTGCCCTGTCAGGAAGAGGCTTAACCCAAGGGGACTGGGGAACTCTTTCCCTGACAGATCCCTGCTGAGCTACATCAGAAGGTGGACACTTCCCAGTGCATGTTTTCTTGGTGGGGGCTCGGTGGCTAGCTGTTGTGATGAGCTGAGCTCCCAGGGCACATCATTTCTGTGAGGATGGGACAAGACAAGCCAGCAAAAATAGGTTCTTTCTATCTCATGAGTGCATAGGAAAACAGTCTGGACACATGAAGACAACAGACAGCCTGCCAGTGTAGAAGACTGAGTCAAGCACTCTTCTGAGCATACACACATGTAGACACATTCATCCACCAATCTTCTGAGCATACACACGTGTAGACACATTCATCCACCACTCTTCTGAGCATACACACATGTAGACACATTCATCCACCACTCTTCTGAGCATACACACATGTAGACACATTCATCCACCACTCTTCTCAGCATACGCACGAG
>WAAF01011369.1:0-131529 GCA_013400475.1 Tricholaema leucomelas | reverse complement strand
ACATTCATCCACCACTCTTCTGAGCATACACACATGTAGACACATTCATCCACCACTCTTCTGAGCATACACACATGTAGACACATTCATCCACCACTCTTCTGAGCATACACACATGTAGACACATTCATCCACCACTCTTCTGAGCACACACACATGTAGACACATTCATCCACCACTCTTCTGAGCATACACACATGTAGACACATTCATCCACCAAAGATGGCTTTCGCTGGCGGATCATTCCGCTCTCTGAACAATTACATTTCATTACTTATTTTAACTTAGTCCACCCAGAAGATCTGTCTCTGAGGCACTGGGCTTCAGAAGAAGCACAGTCCATCATGAAGAGGACAATGACAGCCACACATTATGTTCATTGGAAACCATCCAGGCAGCTGAAAAGCACTGCTGCTACTCCTCTGTGCCAACCCAGATCAGCACAGGATGGGGTCCCTCTCCTGTCATGTGTTTATGCAGCACCTTGTGCAGCAAAGCCTTGATGTAATTAGACCCTGTAGCTGTAATTAGACCACTAACAGCTGTAAAGCCTTCCCCCTGAGTTCTCACAGCTGCAGACCTCCAGCTCACCCTGACTTTCTTCTCCCCAGGACCCTATTTCCACCTTCAGCAGTACGTTTGCTGGTTTTCACAGCAAAGGGCAGTAAAGCTCTGGCTCTTGCATTGTGCCAGCCCTCCTTTCACCGTGCCACATGCTGCAGCACAGTCTTTACATGGTTTTCCTCCTGGCTGCACATTTAAGGCCCTCACCCAACACTTAAAGAAGTCTGCAGAGTGCTTGCCATTGACTTGAGCAGGTTTTTGTTCAGGTCCTGTAAGTAAAGCTTGTCCCAGCCAGATGCCAGTCACTAGGGTGTAGTTTTTGAGACCCAAGTTTAAATACAAAGCCCAGACCTGGACTCTTGCTCCCTTGCTGACCTGTCAGAAAGCGTCTTCTCATTTTGCTTGGCTTCTTTAACCAGTTCTGCAGCCGCCCGTGGGTTTGGTAGTGGTTCAGGTTACTTGTTGATGGCCTGTTCTTGTACCTCTGCCTTTCAAAAAGGGTTCACTCCAGGATTTATAACAGGTTTTTGGTAGCACCCTCTGTACTTAAATCTGTAAAACCATTTCAGTTTAACCACCTGTTTTCACACGCTCATAATTTCACAAAGCATCCACCTTTTGGGATAAAATTTTCCATGCTTCAGCTCTTGCCCAAGGCACTCTCTTATTTTTTTTTTTTCCTATTTTTTTTTCCCTATTTTTTTTTCTTTCCTTCAAATAAAATCCCAAAAGGAGAAAAAAAAAAGTTCGGTCCAAATCCATTCCACATTGCTGCACTTGGCCTGAGGCAAGAAACTTTCCCTGTTCAAAACAAAAATGTCTAACCACACTTCTCATTGTGGAGCTCAAAGGAAAAAGATGTGATGTTCAGGAGCTGCCACAAACACTCTAGGAAGACAACTGGAGCCCAGCTATGGGCTGAAACCCTGGATCACCCCAAAGACTTGAAAATGAGGTGCACCTCCTTCCCTTGCTATCAGGCAGTGGGTGGTACCTTGCTGGTGCAGCTCTGTTGGCTTGCAGTGCATCCAGCAGCAATGGTGCTATGAAGGTGGCTCCTCCATCACAAGGGCCCATGCTGTGATCTAGTCTTTCCCAGATCCAGTGGGAGCTTTACCACCTAAATGGACTTCCAGTGATGCATGCAAGTGCATCACTAATTACATCTGGGTTCAGACCCCTCTGAAATCAGTAGGAGCCTTTCCAGTGACCTCAGCTATCTGAGCAGGTTCAAAGGGTTGACGTGAGGTCTGTGCGAGACATTGGCACAGCTTATAAAATACATACCACATTCTTCTTTCATTTTTCACTCTCTGCTCTTCAGGACATCTTAGGAAATGAAATGCAAAGAAATAACATGGGAGCAATGCTCAGGCTGTAAGATCAAGCAAAGTAATCTGGAAGTTGCTCCAGGAATGTTGTCCTAGTTTCCCCAACCGTGTCTGTTTTCCCTGGTGTTAAAGTGTTAGTTGCCTTATTTGAATCTGCCCTCATTCCTTTGCTGAAGTGCGCTGGTCTCAAGCCACCCACAGAGCCCCAGACATGACAAATGAAACAGTCCCCTCCCCAAAATAGGGGTCTAACTGCCTCAAACAACATCTTGCTCCTCCTGCCCTGTAAGAGGCTGCTCTGAAGGGCTGTTCCTCATCACCTCCATGGATTTGTTCCTGGTGGCTCAAGTCTTTCACTCTGAGCTCTGGCTGGGAAACCCAAGTCTCCAGCTTGCAGCTGTTAGAAGACAGGAGAAAAGGATATGGGAGAAAAAGATCTCAGTATCAGCATCATATCAGAAGAATGTTCCTGTGAGGCAGGAACATTCCTGGATCACAAACTAGTGCTGGGGCACTGCACAGAGCTACCTGCAAAGCTCCTGTGTGCCAGGCCAACCTGTTAGACCATCCTTTCTCCAAACTTAAGACTCACTGGGACAGCCACTCTTCCTCCAACATGCTTATAAGATACTCAAGGTCCCTGCCCCTCCACAAAAGCTGCTTTCAGTAATCAGGAGGCAGTTTAGCCATTCTCCTAGAAGAGACATTGTCACATTCCTTTAATTCAACAGCAGTTGTATCACCATCCCCCCCCTCCCTTTCAAGCGAGCCTACTGTTTTGGATGCTTTTTCTGCCAAGCAAGACAGTGTGCATTGAATGGCCTCTTCTGCAGTTTTTTAAGGATGGCTTAGGGTCACTCCAGGATTCCCTCTTGTGAGTCCAGTAATAAGCTGCTCTTCCAAAGAGCAGCTGAGATTTGGCTACCTGATTTTGGATATCTGCAGACATGTTGATCTTCTTGGACAGATACAGGCCACTGCCATACCTGATACTTTGTTTTCTGTTACAGAAAAACAAAACAAACAAGAAAACAACTCAAACCTGTGCTAGTTTGAGCCTAGCTAGCATGTTTTGGTGAGAAGAACTAGATGATAGGCTGGAAAATGAAAACAATGGTGAGGTCTACTTCCCTCACAGTCTTGCTGAGATGTGTAAAGAAGAAAGGCAAAACAAAGATTATGTCACTTTTGCTTGGGCACTTCTGCTCTGCACTTCGTGCTGGGCTGTTCTCTTTGCCTGCTGGGGAGAAGCTGAGGCTGNGCTGAGTCTAGTCTGGGTGATTTGCAAAGTGGGGGGGAGGAAGGGAACACCCAAACCATCACAAAACCAAAAACCCAAACCTACCTAACAACAGCAACAAAAAGATGCCTCAAGACCACTAAGGCAGCTGCCTCCAGCCAGAGGAGTCAGATCTGATCACATATAAACATTCATGTCTACATTGATTAATCCCTGCCCAGAACACTCTTGGGATGCTCCATTTCCATCTCCCAAAGTTTGGAGAAGATATAGATGAACAGGAGACAGCTTTTAAAACAACTTTAGCAGTGTCACAGTCCTCTAGTGAGACTTCAGAGCAAGCAACAAGACCATCACCAGCAACTTGCTTGACCTTACAGCTTTCCCCATCAAGTGTGGCTATAGTCTTGGCAATGAGTGCAAGGGTGTAAAAAGAGACCCAGGCTGCAGGAGACAGGAGTATATGAAGGTGTCGTGTCTATGGTGGGAAAGGTAAGGCATGGCAGGACTGTAAATTAATTATCTGACACAACTGAAAGTATTAAAATAATTAAAAACATTTTTTCTGGCCAGGCTCTGGGAATGAGATGAAAATGAACTCCAGTGGGCATCAGACACCTCACACAAAACCAGCTCTGGGAATGAGATGAAAATGAACTCCAGTGGGCATCAGACACCTCACACAAAACCAGCTCTGGGAATGAGATGAAAATGAACTCCAGTGGGCATCAGACACCTCACACAAAACCAGCTCTGGGAATGAGATGAAAATGAACTCCAGTGGGCATCAGACATCTCACACAAAACCACCTCCCCTCTTAGCAAATTTCAGCACTGAAATATTGCTGCCTTTAACAGCACAATGAAGCCTCCTGTGTCTCCAACTCTTCCTGCAGAAGCACCAGCAGGTGACTGGGACTCAGCCCTGCATGGCCGTCAATCCTAACTACACGAACATGGGAAGGACTTCACTCCTTCTGGAAGAGCTCTTTCCTTCTCCAAGCATATCAGGGAGACATCCTCTCTCCTGCATCACACAGGAGCTTTCCCACAAAGCCCAGCCACAGCAGAGCCAGCCCTGGCAGCCACCGATGCCGATGCTGAGACCAGCAGTGGAAGTTCACGTACACCTTCTACCACAGGTTGCCTCCCCTCCACAGCAGTGCACTGGAAGCAGCTGGATGCCTTCGGGTGGTCCTGTGCTCCACAGTTGCTCTCCGCAATCACATAGTGCGAGCCCACAAACCCTGTGCAAATACAGCACATGATACTTGAGAAAGTGACAGTTTAACGAAAGAACACATTCAAGGCACATTCCCACACAGCTTCTGGTCTCTCCTACCAGCAGATATAAAACACGGCACAATAGAGCAGTATTCAGCTGTGAGAGACCCTGGTCTCTCACCCTCCATTTTGGCTCCAAAAGACAAGTATCCCATTAACATGAGATCTGAGTTTACAGCCCTCCAGTTAATGGAGTTAAACAGAAAACCAGCCCTTTCATGACACTTCTGTGGACAAGAATGAAAAGCTGGGAGTCAGAGAGCACAAACACTGCAGAACACCTTTCCTTCCTTCCTTCCTTCCAGGATACCTTATCAGCACAGGGCCAAGTCTCCTTCTCTGGAGACTTTCAAAACCTACCTGGATGCAGCCTGCCCTAGGTGATCCTACTTTGGCAGGGAGGGTGGACTCAACCTCTGGAGGTTCCTTCCAACCCCTGACATTCTGTGGTTCTGTGACACTGAGGGGCCCATGGATTCCTCCTGGCTCCGAGACTGGTTTCCAGAACAAGGTGCTCCTCAGCTGAGTTGCTCTTGCAGCCATTAAGGTCCTGTTACAGATGATGAGGCCATCAAGGGTGCATTTCTTACTCTTCTCTGCCTTGTCTCAGTCCACTCATGCATGGTGACAGCCACAACTTCATCACACTGAAAAACTGCCACTATTGGAAAACCTCCTTTGACTACTACCACTCAGAGGCTTCCCTGCACCCAGGCTGCTCAGGACCACTTTAAATATAGGTGTCTTGGTGCATCCTCCAAAACAGCTATCCTCTTGCTCTCCTGCTGGGGCATTTTTGCTTGGACCCATGGCTGTTTGCTGAAGACCCAAACTGCTAGGATAGAGAGGTACTTTTATTCAGCTCCCACCCTGCTAGGAGCAAAAAGAAGCATGATTAAAACTCTTGGTGTGACTAGAACAAATAAACCTTCCTGCTACACCAAGCTGCCCACCCCAGGAAGGGCTATGCATCTTTGTTCAACCTAAATAACAGTCTTTCCTTGCAGTCCTATTCTCCTCCCCCACTCCAAGAGGTCTGGCCTGCAAGAGGTGAGTACAGAGGACTGACATCTGGAAAGGATGCTAAACAGAGGACAGGAATAAAATCCCTCCTGCAAGAGTTGCAGGGAAAATCTACACACAGTTGGGTTTTGTAGATAAATACAACACAGCAAGTGTTGTCTTGAAAGATAGACAAGCTCCACTTCAGCTGTAAAGGAATCCCAGATCTCAACTGATAGGCAAAAAGGAGCTATTTTTACCTCTCCTGTCTTTTTCCCAAATATCTGCAGAGACAATGTACAAAGAGCCCAGTGTGAGCCCAAAGTTACAACACAACCATAGAGATTTGGCAGTGCAGACGTACGTGTCGCATTAGAGTGAATTGGTGATGATGGGGTCATGGGTGACCACGAACCAACATGACTTTAAAACCAGTGTGAAAATAAATGAGCTCTCATCTTGCTCCAGTGGAATCATAGAATCAACCAGATTGGAAGAGACCTTCAAGATTATCCAGTCCAACCTAGCGCCCAGCCCTATCCAGTCAACTAGACCATGGCACTAAGTGCCTCATCCAGGCTTTTCTTGAACACCTCCAGGGATGGTGACTCCACCACCTCCCTGGGCAGCCCATTCCAATGCCAATCACTCTCTCTGTGAAGAACTTCCTCCTAACATCCAGCCTATACGTCCCCCAGCACAACTTGAGACTGTGTTCCCTTGTTCTGTTGCTGGTTGCCTGGCAGAATAGACCAACCCCCACCTGTCTACAGCCTCCCTTCAGGTAGTTGTAGACAGCAATGAGGTCTGCCCTGAGCCTCCTCTTCTCCAGGCTAAACAACCCCAGCTCCCTCAGCCTCTCCTCACAGGGCTCTGTTCCTGTTCCCAGGCCCCTCACCAGCTTTGTTGCCCTTCTCTGGACACATTCCAGCATCTCAACATCTCTCTTGGATTGAGGGGCCCAGAACTGGACACAGTACTCAAGGTGTGGCCTGACCAGTGCTGAGTACAGGGGAAGAATAATCTCCCTCGTCCTGCTGGCCACACTGTTCCTGATACAGGCCAGATATGACAGGTGAGAGCTCCCCAAGCTCATTCTTGCCTAGCTTCAGATCTTGCTGAGGTCAGAGCCACCATTTCCCACTGCCTTCTGGGACTTTCCAGATACAGGCACCAGTGGGGCAGAGATGTCTTTAGTTGTTTCTGTGGCTGTTGCTGCCAAGTGGAAATGCTCTGCTACAGCAACTGTTGCCAGGTTAACATGTACGTTGAAACCATTTTACAAGCACTTTGTTCCAGTCGCCCAAACTTACAGACTTCAAAATCCATGCAAATGAAGGCCAGGAGAAAGGAGCCTGTCAGGGCTTCTCTTCCCACTGCCATCTCTCCAGTAAAAAACTAAACCTATAACTAACAAACAATGAACCAAGAAGCGTTGTGAAAAGGGTGAAAGGCTGCTTGTCTGGTTTTAGGAGGATGAGACAAAGCCCAGCACCTCTGAGTTATGGCTGTGCATTCACATCGGTGGAGTCACCGTCCCTGGGGGTGTTCAGGAAAAGACTGGGTGAGGCACTTAGTGCCATAGTCTAGTTGACTGGATAGGGCTGGGTGATAGGTTGGACTGGATGAGCTTGGAGGTCTCTTCCAACCTGGTTGGTTCTATTCTATTCTATTCTATTCTATTCTACCAGTGTCGCTTCTGGTTCTTTCCTGCCTTTTCCTATGCTCTATGCTGACCCAAGACCTACCTCAGGCTGACTCTAGTTTCCAACTTTGTAATGTACACTGGAAGTACTGCTGAGATTATCTGAATTGGACAGAAAGATTTCCCTTCTCTTTCTTGAGGTTAAAGCCAGACCAGCTTGGAACCTCCTGCTTGAGGCAACTGCTTCTTATCCAAACAGCTTCTCCTTCCCAGACAGGTCTGCAGCACTGTGTGTATCCCAGCTCCTCCCAAGCACAGCCGGCAGTCAGCCTCCAGCATCAGCAGATGCTGTTCCAAAAAAACAGAGAAACCTGAAAGCACAGAAGAAATCAAGCACCTCTTGCCATCAGCCTATTCCAGGCGAAAGCTGTTAGCCAGAAAATGGTCCCTGTGGCTAGGCTGCCAGCCCAGGAATTGAGAGATACTGTGCAGCTCCTCCATGCTGCTCGCCTGTACTGCTTCCCATGCACTTCCTTCTAGACCAAGCTGCTCTTCTGAAACAAAAAGAGCTCTGTTAAAATATGCCTTTTCCATTAAATCAACAGGAATCCTTTCAGTTTATATCCTGGTCATCTGGAAGGGGCTCTTCTGGCCTTTTGGGAAGGGAGGAATTTATGTCCAGAATTAGCCTCTCAAACAAAAGCAGCTACACTAGATAGAAAGCAAGAGCCCTTCCCATCCATGGCACTGCAGCGTGGGACCTCTCTAAACAGGGTTCAGCAGGTGGCAGAGAGAGGACAGGTTCTGGTATCCCCTGGGCCTGCAGACTCTGTCTGCTGTTCTCCATAAAATGGAATTCCTTCTGTTTGTCTCAGGTTTTGGGTTGTATCCATTATTTAAGTAGTTTCTCCTCTGTCATTTTCCTTCTCTGTCTTATTTGTGCTATTAACTTCTAACAGACCTTCAGTAAAGATGGGCATATGAGTCCCCCAGAGTAGACTTGTTTCAGTCACTGCCTCTACAACATCCTCCTGGGGGGGAGGAGAGAGCAAGGAGTCTCTCCAGCCACACATCCTGCAGCAGAGTGATGCTGACTCTGGTTTCCAGGCCCATCCTGAACCAGTAGCTGAGCACGTGATGGAGCTGGGGCATGCTTTGTTTCCCTTGGGAAAGCACCGTGCCTCAGCATGCAACCATGGGCCCATGTTGTAGCTGCCTTGGTTTGTAGAAGAGAGTTATCTAAGCGGACTGCTTCCTCTGTCATCTCTGTAAGACTGTCAGCTGGAGGATCTGAGACTGGCAGCAGTTAATATTGGCCCTGTCCTGCCCCTTTGCAGAGCCAGCACACCTGGAAGTCCTTCTAGTACTAAAAAAGAAAGACATTCCCTGACCTTTCCACATAGAGTAGAGGGAAATAAAAACTGTCAAAAGAAAAAATGAAAATTCACAACATTTTCCTTTAACAGAAATTTCCAGTTCCCCAAAAGCTGGGAAAGGAGAAAGACATCAGTTTTCCTTCGAGGAGGATTCTCATTTGCAGAAGACATCCATTTTCTCACAGGCTTCAAGGAGAAGGTTGTCACCATTTGTGTTCATGTGCTGCTTTCCCTGCAGGGCCAAAGATGGTTTCCAGAGCACCTTTGGCTTTTCTACCTTACACAGGGCAGAGTCCAATGAAAATAAAGCAGCAGGTGTACTGCCTGTTCCACAGGGCTGGATGCATTTTCAAAGGTGGCATCTGCACTTCATTGCCTGTCTCATGGTCTATTTCCCAGGGCTGTACTCTGGGTGAAGTACCAGGCCAAGTAATGCCCTCGCATGTGTCCTGGGTACCTCTGATGCAGCACCTGGGGAAAATGCCTTGAGCACATTTGATGTCAAGTATAGATGCTACAGTAGGGTTAGAGGCTTTCTAGGGTCACTGGGTCATTTACTCCAGCCTCACATGCCTCCTGGCAATACATTTCTATCCTGCCACGTTGCTTCCTAAACTTCCAGTAAATGAAGGAGGTGAGCTCCATTCTCATCCCAGCTCTGGTGATCAGTGTATTCCTTCCTGCAGAAACAAGGCAGGATCAGGATGACATGAGAAGGATTCCTTGTGCCACCTCAGAGCAGGGCTCCATCCCCACCCTCTTGCCTCTGAGCAAAATAAATGGCACAAAGATAACCAGCACGATTATGCTGCTACCCAGTGCCATAAGTCTCCCTAGTTCTACAGAAGTCCTGAGATTCAAGGGATTCCCTAGGTGTCATTTCAGAGCAAAACCACAGGGCTTGGGAGGTCATAAAAAGCTCCCTTGTATCAGGCTGTGCTGCAAGACTGACAGATCCTGAAGGAAGATGCCAGGTCTGGGTTCCCCAACTGAGTGGCAGATCTTTGGCAGGTCTACAATAGACAAGGACTGGAGCAGGGACCACCAGGCAGAGGATTTCTTCTGTGCGTCAGAACTTGCCAATCGAACCAACTGGTTCGATTGGGGCAGGGCGTCCCTGGGGCCAGACCTTTCCCGTTCATCTCTGCCTTCTAATCACTATCAGTAGCCAAACAAATGCTACAAATGGGGAAATTGCCTGGGAGGGAAAACCCCACCTTGCAGGGACAAGAAGCACATGCTCCCCACATGTCTGAACACACGCTTCGCCACCTACACGCACCCAAGAGCCTCAGTGGCCCAAAACAGCACCTGAGCATACAAGTGACTTGCAAAAGCAGCCAAAAAAAATCAGTTTGCAGCCCATTCCCAGGCACACAACAAAGTCAAGCCTGTGGGACACAGCACAACGTAAAATAAGGCCAACTCATGCAACCTCAGCTTCGCAAGTCATAAATCTGGGCTGGAATTTCTCTCCCTTTTCTCCTTGGTAAGCGCTTCCCTTCTGTGGCTGTCGGAGGCCAGGCTGCCACCGTCTCAGGTTGGGATTTGGGTAGGAGGGTGAGGGAGCTAATCCTGTTTTCATCACATTAAATTAAACTATAAACTATACCTTTTAATTCCTTCTAATTAAATTTCTCACTGGAAATGTTATTTCTCAGTGTTTTTTTCCCAAAGCATGGCAGGAAGCCCTTGGGAAGAGGCAGACCTCAGCACGCAGGCAGCAATCCTGGGTGTCCTGTGACATGCCTGGGGCTCTCAGATAGCTGAGGGTCACTCCACAGCCGGCAGCTCCTGAGTCCATCACATGTACTAAGATTTGAAGAGAGGATGGTGCAAACTCAGCCCAGGCAGCATCCAGTGGTCTAACATGCACAAGGTTCTGGTGCTAGCCCACAGCCTTGGATTCTCTTGGAAGAGAAGGATGCAACTCCCAAAGGCCCTGGGCTCTACACAGCCATGGTTCTGTCATCATCTTCTGTAATGCCAGGCTGCAGTGCCTGAGTCACTGGATGGATTCAAGGTGCTTTGGAAAAAAATAAAAATAGGCTTTTTTAATTTCTAAAGCAAAGCAGTTTGGGAGCCCAACTTCAGTTAGCTTTCAGTGAGCTGCGTGCCCTAAATCACAGAGTCTATCTGGTTGGAAGAGACCTCAAAGATCATCCAGTCCAGCCCTTCCTTGATCCAGCACTGAAGGGTCAACAGAAAACTACGTCCCTAAGCACCAGGTGCAGGTTGAACAGCTCCAGGTATGGTGACTCCACTGCTACCCTGGACAGACCATTCCAATGTTTGATAACCCTTTCAGTGAAGAAATATTTCCTAATACCCAGCCTGAACCTCCCCTGGAGGGTCTGGCAGGGTTCCGAATGCCAGACTTCTCTCTACTGACTCTGAAATACAGCTAGAGCTTTGCAACCCTAAAGCATTTAAAAATAATTGCCATTTTCCCCTTTGTGTTCCAAGATGTGCTCAAGGGAAGTAACCCAATAGGCAGCAGGTTGTCTCTGAGGCTTCTCAACTGTTCTGGCTTCACAAAAGATGAAATCCAATACAGCAAATTGCAGGAGGAGTCAGCTGAAAGCAAGTGCAGGCCATGGAGGAAGCAACATGTCCTTCTCTTAGTCCTCCTGGCTCCTAGTTTCACAGAATCACAGAATGCCAGAGGTAGGAAAGGACTTCCAGAGATCATCCAGTCCAATCCCCCTGCCCAAAGCAGGATGACCTAGGGCAGGTCTGCACAGGAATGCATCCAGTCAGGTTTTGAAAGTCTCCAGAGAAGGAGACTCCACATTCCATTTCCTCCTTGGATCCCAACTGACACAGCAAACCAGTGTCACTGAGCCAGACCGGAGGGAGCCACAGCAAGATCAGGAATCGGCTCAACAACCCAAATGTGACTCGAGGGCACAGGCATCACAGCTGTGTTGGAGTTTCTGTGTCCTGGATTGCACAGGATCAGGGATTTCAGATTTTGAGGTTCTTGAGCTGTGAACAGTGGCAGAATTGTCTTCCCAGGTCAGCAGGCAGCCTGAAGCCACAGTTTGGGAAGAGAAGACAAACCACACAGCATTGACCTGAGTTTGAAACAAGCACTCCAATGCCAGCACTGGCAAGAGCTGCTCTTTTACAGCTGTTAACTCCTGACCAACATGCCTCCAAGCAGGACCATGTCCTGTTAGGACCAAAATGAGCGTTAATTCTGTCCCTGGGCAAGCTGATTGAGTTAGAGAAGCTGTCTCAGTAGAAAAAGGGAATGAGAATTTCAGGGAAAAGCAGAGCTTGCTACCCCAGAGCATCTACCTTTGTGATAGGTGAGGAACCTTGGCACATAGCCTCCATGAGATGGGAAGAGACATCTGATCTGGTAGCTAAGGGGTGGGGTTTGAGAGTGAAGGTCTCAAACTCACTGAAGAGTGAGATACCAGAAAAGTTACCAGACTTACCTGAGCTTTCATGCCCTAGGCTACTCTTGCAGACAACACAGGGAAGTGAGCTTTTCCAGTGAGCCCTACTTTATATCTCAGCCTGGCAATGAGGTGAATAGGAGAATGCTCCAGAAACAGGCTGAATTTAGAAGCAGCTTAGAAGGCCAGCATGTTTAGACTTGGCACACCCAGCAGTAGTGTCTCCAGAATTGAGAAGTGAGGTTCCAGGTGAACAGGGGGTCCCTCGTAGCCACAGTTGGACCTTCTGGTACCTAAACTCCATCCAAGCACCAATTCACACACCTTAACTCTTTAGGCTTCTCTTCCTCTGCACTGTTAACACAGAACTAAGCCTCTACCATCCCCACTCAAAGGAACAGTCTCTAACACTTAAAGAACTCACTGATGTCTTCAGACAGAGACCTCTGAGCTCACCCCACTATTTCCTTCCAGCCTCCCTCTGCCCCTGGACCCGAGTCCTGATCTGGGGAGGTTCTGTTACCCTACCAGCATCTCTGTCTGGCTAGCTGCTGCATTTCAGGATCTTGCCAACAGCTCTACCTTTGCAGCTGAGAAACATTCCCTAACCCTGAGGGACTGGCAGCCACCTCCCAACCTGTGAAGGAGAGGAATGTCAGGCACGCTGTGAAACAGAAGTTCTGCTTCCCGGAACTGTCAGGCTCCATTAGCGCCAGAGGGCCCTGACAATGTAAGGGCTTTAAACCTCAAACTGCTGTGCTAGCAGAAGTGCCCTTGTTGACAACCACCCACATGCTCAGACACCAGCCCAAGGCACGGGCAAGGAGCAACACGCCAGAGAGACGCAGCAGACCCATGCACAGAGATGTTTCTCTCTATCCATGCCTACAGAAGTTTCTCTCCCCTTTGTGAGGCACACACAACTGCTTACTTGCTTTTTCCATGCTGCATCCTCAACCTGCCTTTAAAATTAAATCAAGCCTCATCTCCAAGGAACTGGTTTGTTGTGTCACACTGGAAAACAAGGTTATCATGGAGAGAGAGCCAGCTAAGGCTGTGGGAGATGTTAGACATGTTATCGAACCCCACCACTAACCCATTCTTGCTTGAAGTGATGCTCAGTGCAGAAAGCGTAAGATAACAGGTGCATAGAGATGCCAGTAGTTATCTTTACAGCCTCCCAGGAACCAAATCAATGCCTCCAAACCTCAGGCTTTGCACCCTAATTCAGAGACAAGCACTTCTAACACAATGGCAGGTGAATGTATGGGTCACATCACTGCGTGAAGTGCATGCAGCACCATCAGCAGAGGGAAGATGAGGAGAGGGTGTTTGGGCAGGGGAACTTCATGCAATGGAGTAGCTGAGGGGGAAAAATATTTAAATATTGCTTAATCCAGGGCAAAGTTGAAATCCCTTCATGTCCTAGAGAGCACCCAACCACCAAGCTACTGGTCTTCCCTTACTGCTTTTCTGACAGCTGCACCAGCATCATGCTGGTTCTGTCTGTGGATACAGAAAGGCCATGGGTGAAGCACCAAGGGGGTGACAAAGGCTGGAGTGATAAATCTTTCTGTGCTTTTAAAGTGTGGCTTCAAGCAGTGAAAACAGAAGCACCAAGGGATCAGGGCTCATGGAGTCACATAGAGTCTAAGCAGATGGCTGAGCTACCCAACTACACCTCACAGGTTTTGATACAAATAGTTAAAGAGATAAGGGAGGGAGCATTCAAATTGTTCCCAAGTTACATATTGACCATAAAGGCTTTCACCATCAGCTCTGGGAATTTTGGTGGACATCCTCAACTCATTTTAATTTGTGTGAGGAGGCCCAAGAGGCAGTGGACAGGCTCCAACTTTGGATGACAGGCAAGGCATGGTAGGAGAAAGTGGCAGCACAGGGCTGGGCCAGTGCAGCAGTCCTGTCCCTCTGCACTCACAGAATCACAGAAGATACCTGGTTGGAAGAGACCTCAAAGATCATCCAGTCCAACCTTCAACCCCATACTGAAAGGTCAACACTAAACCACATCCTCACAATATTGCTTCACTATTTAAGTTCACATACAGGAATAACAATTAAAAAAGTGATAATTCAAAAGCAAAGACCAGAGTTTCATGGCAGAATATTTCTCCCATTCTTTCACAAGTCCTCTACATTCTCTCCACTCTCACAAAAATCATATGATCACAGGAGGTTAGGGGTTGGAAGGGACCCAAAGACATGCTCGAGTCCAACCCCCCTGCCAGAGCAGAACAATACTATCTAACACAGATCACAGAGGAACACATCCAGACAGGCCTTGAAAGTCTCCAGGGAAGGAGACTCCACGACCTCCCTGGGGAGCCTGTGCCAGTGCTCTGGGACCCTTACAGTGAAGAAGTTCCCCCTTGTGTTGAGGCGGAACCTCTTGTCCTGCAACTTACACCCGTTGCTCCTTGTCCTATCACAGACAGCAAGTGAGCAGAGCCTGTCCCCCCACTCCTGGCCAGCCTTCAGATACTTATAAACATGTATCAAATCCCCTCTAAGTCTTCTCTTCTCCAGACTAAAAAGCCCCAGGTCCCTCAGCCTCTCCTCATAAGCCATGCCCTCCTGTCCCCTAATCATCCTCGCATCCTCGTAGCCCTCCGCTGGACCCTCTCCAGCAGATCCCTGTCCCTCTTCAACTGGGGAGCCCAAAACTGAACACAGTATTCAAGATGAGGTCTCAGCAGGGCAGAGTAGAGGGGGAGGAGAACCTCTCTTGATCTGCTCCCATGCAGCAATGCATCCTGCCCTTTAAAATGTCTGTAGCTAACACACTAAATACTCACGCTAGTTGCTGATGATCCACTTGGCAGGTTTGTCAAGGTCTCGATACCAAAAAAAGATCACGTAAAGAAAAAACCAAAACCTCACAAATTTGCTAATCAAAGAACAGAAAAGGAAAAAGGACATTAGCACTTCATACACACAATCCAAACAACAGGAGAGGAGGAGATGTGATCACGCATTACAAAAATCTTCAGAGACCAGCCTTGCAGGGGACTAAAGCCTTCTGTGCTTAGTGCAGTGTCATGCAGTTGTGTCTAAGCTAATATGCTTTGCAGATTTAGGAGTAAGAAGAGCTGGACTCTAAGGTGCAGCACACTCGAGGTCATTAGGAGAACACTACAGACATCTGCAGTTAACTGAAGGAGTCAGTGGACTTATGCATGTAGAAAACGTTACAGGGAAGTGCATTTGGGAGGAAACAGGTACTTAAATTAATCCTTTCCAAATGAACACATGCAATAAAAATGGAATTAACACCTGTGAAGATAAAATACTTCTGCTCCCATTGCATTCTCAGCCGTTCCTAATCAGATTCCCGACAGCTCTGAAAACATGACATCATCTCTGTAATGATGCAAACAATGGCAAGCTACAGGAGGCTTCACTTCTTCATCTTGTGGCATTGTTTTGTACGTAACTTTCCCTGTTAACAACAAACAGGATTCAGCAACCTTCTGACCTGCAGGAGCCTGGAACACTTTTTTAAAGGGGTGTGGTAGCTGGAGGGATCCTAGGTCCCCTTTAAACAGAACCATAAGGACGGAGGCCCATCCCAGGAGGATGGACCTGCTCATCCCAGGATATTGTAATATTGTTATTCTATTCTGTATTCCAGTATCACAGCTTAAAAGATAGTGCCTGAATGATCTCTCCCCCTTCTCTTCCCTGCCTTGCTTCCTTTCATTTCTCTCTTGGAACAGAGTGCTCTTATCTCATGGCTCGTGGAGAGAGGGCTGGCAGGAAGCTGAGCTGCATCACTGCAACCACTGAGGCCCTGTAGGCTCCAGAGGGGGAGGGCAGTTTTGGCCTACCCTCAGGCCAACTGAGGGTGGAAGGGGTGGAGGATTCTAGAAGGCCAGTTTGAGCTTAACAGAATCACAGAATCAACCAGGTTGGAAGAGACCTCCAAGATCATCCAGTCCAACCTAGCACCCAGCCCTGTCCAATCAACTAGACCATGGCACTAAATGCCTCATCTAGGCTTTTCTTGAACACCCCCAGGGATGGTGACTCCACCACCTCCCTGGGCAGCCCATTCCAATGGCAAATCACTCTCTCTGGGAAGAACTTCCTCCTAACATCCAGCCTAGGTTTTTGTACTTATTCTACTTGATTGCCTTTTGTGTATATGCTCTTTTCTCTGAAGAGAAATTCTTCCAATCAGTATGTGGTATCCTCATTACTCCTGGAAAGGGGTAAGAGTCATTTCTGTCCTCCAGTCCTGGGTACGCTTGTGGCCCCAAACTGGGAGAAGGGGCAAAAGAAGTAACTACTATCTGTTTTTTTCAAGATATAGCCTCAGTGGAAACAAGGAGGAAATGCAGAGGCAACTAGATCAGAAAATGTGTGTGACACACCAGGGAGGGGAAGCGAGCTGTGAATACCTGGTAATGGAGTAACAACAGTTCACATCTAACCAAACAAGTTCTTTTAATAGCTCTGCAACCTGAGCATTCATATGAATATAATTTTATCCTGGGTAACAGCAACATCTGAACAACAATGCAATAATGGAGTTCTATACCATTTTGACTTCTTGTCCCTAAAGATTTTTCACCTAAAACAAGGCATATCTTAGTTTTCTCTGCTATTTTGTTTTTGTTTGGTAGGAACACCACTCAGTCCCAAGGCTGTTTTTCTCCTTCTCTTCACCTTCTTGAAGACAGGTTTATGCTAAGAACCATCCTCCGGATTTTTTCTTCATTCTTTAAAATATTAGCTTTAACAGCACAGATCTTGTCTTGCTGGTCTTTAATCAACTGTTCCAGTTCAGCCAGATCAGCTTTCAAGGGTTCTACAGCACTGTCCGTGATGCTGAAAGAGACACAATGTTATTGGAAACATTATGCTGCTTTGGGGTTATTTAAGCCTCCAAGAAAGTATATTCAATACCTGCAAAGTATTTAAGTTGCACCCACCCTTCCTGCAAGAAAGTTCAGAATAAGAAGCACAAAGGTAAAGCTAACAACTTGGACAGAGAAGAAAATACTCCCCCACAATTCAACAATTCAGCAGTCACTTCTTGCCTCATCTAGTTCTGCTGTTAAAATTATGCTAAAAGTGCCTTGCATTTAGTTCACCCTGGACTATGTCTATGTCAAGCACTTCTTTTATGTTACCCAGCCAAAAGCCACAACCACCTGACCCACAGATGAAGCAGCACCAGACATAATCCAACAAAGATCAGAGAAGTTGTGGATGTGCCTCATTTTTGGAAGTGTTCAAGGCCATGTTGGGGTAGAACTTTGAGCAAACTGGTCTAGTGGAAGGTGTCCTTGCCTGTGGCAGGGTGCTTGGAATCAGGTATCTTTAAGGTTCTTACCAACCCAAACCATTCTATGATTCTAAGGATGTACCTCTTACAGGGACTCCTAGGTGCTTCCACAACAGACTTTGTAACAGCCACCCCTCTGGGCATCGCAACAGCTTAAATGAGATGCATGTGGCAGAGATGGACAAATACAACTGCTGTGGAGTTTGCTGACCTGCTACAAGCTATTTTCTACAATGCATCAGCAAGTCAGTAGCAAGACACCAGCAGCTTACAGTAGCACTGAGCTACAGCAGATAGCTGTCTGAGAAGTGGCAAGGAATATGAAAGCTGCAGACAAGGGCAGGCAATCTAGCACTAGCAGGAAATCTAATAAATCCTTTGCTAATAAACCACAAGTACACTGATGCAGCTGAAGCACAGGGGGCTGCTGGCTTTAAAACAAATGTGCCCCCTTCCATAATGCTTTGCTGATCTTCAGGAGTGCTGAACAGCCAGGGAAATGACAGACTGAACTAGCCTGCTGTCACTCTGAATCACCCAGTCACTCTGAGGACATACCAGCACAAGTCTGCATCTCAAAATGATTTTGTTTTCCCCTCCTTTCTACCACATTAGCATAAATCACAAAAAGCATTGCTAGAAATTGCACTAATATTTCCCCAATGGGATCCTTCAACTGTCTTTCACAGAAGCAAAGAAAACAAAGACATGCATCCAAATTCCAGTACATATGGGAAGCATTGTCTTCATCATGTCTGGCACACTTTAATTCTTTTCTAAATGATTGAACATGCCTTAGCATTACACTGATCTGATTAGGATCTCATATGGAACCTTGTGAAGTACTGCGATATGCTGCAGCAGACCCTGCTGAAGGGATGTGAGCCTGCCTGCAGTCTCACATGAAACAGCTGGGCACTGGAAAGCTTGGTTTGACATAAGTCAGCAAACAAATTCAGCCAGGCAGTTTGTGCTTCCCACCCCCCTTCTCACTCTGCACCTCTGTCAAAGAGATAGTTTTGTCCTCAGTACCCTTTGCCTGGGAACTGGGGGGCACAGGAGTCCCACGAAGCATGTACAGTCCCTGTGCCCGGAGACAGGCAAAGAACAAATAACTCATTTGGCAAGGCCAGGGTGGATCCACTGAATAAGCACACGCCTAGAGAAGGGCCTGAGACTTGCTCCCTGTCACTAGGTGTGGTGCAAAGACATGACTCAATGCCTCAGTTTCTCCAACCATAAAATAAAGCCAAGTATCCTCTCCTTTCACTTCGCAGGCATTCCAAGGCCAAACAGATTGCTAAAGGCCTGTCAAAAGTTTTGGGATAGAAGGTGCTATGTAAGTGCAAGGAATTAACATCATAACACTTTATATGTGAACGAATCCCTAATTCCCACCCCAGCCACTGGACTAAGCCAGTGGCTGCACATTTCCTACATTTAACACATTTCTACCTACCAAGATAGGATTTAGCTAAGAATACCACCTTCTGTGTTTGAATGAAGCACATGGATTCAGGGAGCAGCACATTTATCTAGGCTGGCTGTCAACCCAAGAAGAACAATATCTAGCTGGTGTTTAAGATCAGAGGACACAACTGAAAGGGATGCTCTGTTTCCAAGAAACAAAAAGACACGTTGGTGAGACACAGCCAAAGAAACTGTTTCTAGGCTTGACCTCTTTGCTTTTATTCACAAAATTACAGAAACATCCAGGCAGGAAAAGACCCTCAGGATCATCAAGTGGAACCGATACCCCTACTCTACAAGAGTCACCTTAAACCATATCCCTAAGCACCACACCCAAAAGACCCTTAAACACATCCAGGGTCAGTGACTCCACCACCAGTCTGGGTAGCTCATTCCAGTGCATGACCACTCTCTCCATGAAAAACTTTTTCCTAATGTCCAATCTAAACCTACCCAGTCTCAGCTTGAGGTTATTCTCCCTTGGCCTGTCTCCAATTACCTGTGAGAAAAGACCAGCAGCAGCTTTTTCACAATGTCCCTTCAGGTAGTCGTACATAGCAATGAGGTCTCTCCTCAGCCTCCTCCTCTTCAAACTAAACAGCCCCAGCTCCCTCAGTCGCTCCTCATAAGACTTATTCTCCAGGCCCTTCCCCAGCTTTGCTGCCCCCTCTGGACCTGCTCCAGCACCTCCACATCTCTCTTGTATTGTGGTGCCCAAAACTGAACACAGTACTCGAGGTGTGGCCTCACCGCAGCCGAGTACAAGAGGACAATCGCCTCCCTACTCCTGCTGCCCGCAGCATTTTTCATACAACCCAGGATGCCACTGGCCTTCTTGGCTGCCTGGGCACACTGCTGGCTCATATTTGGCTGCCTGTCTATTACAACCCTCAGATCCCTTTCTGCCAGGCAGCTCTCCAGCCACACTGCCTCAAGCCTGTAGCGTTGTTTGGGGCTGTTGTGACCCAAGTGCAGGACCTGGCATTTGGCCTTGTTGGAACTCATCCCATTAATGTTGGCCCATTGATCTAGCCTATCCAAGTCCCATTGAAGAGCCTCTCTACCCTCATTCAAATCAGCACTGCCACCTAACTTGGTGTCATCTGCAAACTTACTGATGACACTCTCTATGCCTGAATCAAGGTCGCCAATAAAGATGCTAAAAAGAAGTGTTCCCAACACAGATCCCTGAAGAACACCACTAGTGACTGGCCACCAACTGGATTTAACTCCATTGACCACCGCTCTCTGGGTCCTCCTGCCCAGCCAGTGCTTTATCCAGGAGACAGTGTGCTCATCCAAGCCATGAGGAGCCAATTTGTCTACAAGAATTTTGTGGGGAACAGTATCAAAGGTTTTTCAAAAGCCTAGGAATACAACACCAACAGCCTTTCCCTCATCCAGTAGCTGGATCATCTCGTCATAGGAGGAGATCAGGTTGGTCACGCAGGACCCGTCCCTCATAAACCCATGCTGACTTGGCCTGATCCCCTGGTTGTTGTCTATATGATGTATGATGGCATTTGAGATGATTATGTGTATATCATCTTCACTCTCCTGTGCTGGGTCACTCCAAGGCCATGCAGGAGACCAGAAAGACATGAGCTTATACCAGTATGATACACAGAAGGTCAATGTGTTTATTGAAGCTGAGAGTGATACTTATATAGTGGATTTGGTACATACGTATGTAATATTGATAGGCTCTGCTACAGAAACATTTAGCTTGTTCCCAGGGCTGACCAGCCTGCCCTCCTTCAAGGCCCCCTAGCACAGCTCAGCTACAGATAGCAGCTAACTTCTTCTCTGCTAGCCTCCCCAAGGCCACCTCTCTGCAGCGGTGCTTCTTATCAGAGTGACTTTAGCTTTACCCTGCCTTATTTCTCAGACTGTTCAGTTCTGCTCAATTCTGCTCAATCCTCAGCACTCCTGGTTTTCTAAAGTGGTTTTTTTTCAGCTTGCACAGGCAACAACTGTTATTAAAACCACTGCACAGCATGCTGAATCCAACGGGACAAAGAGAGCAGATTGTGATTGAGGAATCCACTCCTAGTCCAGATACAAAATCTGCTTTGTTTCACTAAGCTACTCCCTCTTGCTGTTGATATATTTTTGAGAGGAAGAAAACATACCAAGCTCTCTCATATCACACAAATGTTTGCACCTCTGCTGTCATGTACATCATGTGAAACTGATCTGAAAAGACCTTAATACTTTAGCACTTCAAAAAAACAATTCAGACTGCAAAAAAACCAAAAATCCCCAAAACACAAGAGTGACTGATGACAAATGTGCTTCAGATAATGGGTAAAACTCACTCCTCTCCAAAAACCAGAAGTCTGTCTCAAAAGGTTGAGACAAAAGATTGCCCAGACTCACCTTTGCTCTTTCTGTAGTGCCTCTGCATGCTGTCTGTTTTCCTGCCGCCACATCTGCAACTCGTTCTTCATGGCATCCATGTCTTCTTGAATGTAGTCCATGATCCTGCCAAGCGTAAGGGCACTCTGGCACAGAGTCTGAATTGAGACCTGAAACTTCTCGATTTCTTTGGCTACCAAGTCTCTCTCTTTCTTCCTAGCTGCTTCTGATACAAATGGCTTCTCCTAATAGCAAGAATGAATAAAAGGAAAAGCATCAAAACTAGGGAAACCATTTGTGGCACGTGAGGTACTGAATGAGGAATGTTTTGGAGACAGCTAACTGTGAAGTATCTGCAGAAATGTTTACAACAGCCTGCAGTGAAAGAGAGGAAATGAAGCAATAGTATAGAAACAGACAAGCAGAAAGCATTTTGTGTCTACGACACCACTGCTACACAAGACTCCTACAAACCTGTACAACAGCATCAGCAATATTAAATCACTTTTCAGATGATAAGTGCACAAAAGTAACGTGTGATCCCAGAAATGATCTCACAAGTATTGTTCTTGACCTGATCTTTCCCAAAGAAGCAGGTACAGGGTGGGGGAACTTCCTTCACATTCAGACATGGTTTAGTTCAATCTGTTCCTGTATCTTGAAAGGGAAATCTCTGTGGCTTAACATGGCATCATTAAGCAGAAGCTCTTGACAGACTCGTAACACCACTTTCGTTATCAATCTGCTGCTGCCACTGGCTGCCAATGCATCTGCTGTATAAATTACACAATCATCCATCCATCCATCCATCCTCTTCCTGGGCACTCTACAGGGCAAGGCTAGACTGCCACTGTGCCACTTCAGTGCCCTGCACCAGAATTTGGTGGACTGGCATTTACTTAATACTGATGTAAGTCACAGTGCACAGCAACACTATAAAAATGGTACTGGAGGAAAATGGTGATGAAATCTGAATAGCAACAATTTGGAGAAGCAGGAAATGCCCTTGCTTGTCATGTTATAGGCATAAATGTTTATTGCACCTGCTGGCCACAGGGTTTTGTTGTTACTTGGTATCTACTGGAGAAGCAGAAGCATCAGCACCCTCGCTCATCATGTTACAGGCATAAAGGTTCACTGGACCTGCTGGCCACAGGGTTTTGCTGTTACTTGGTATCTGTTGGAGAAGCAGAAGCACCAGCACCCTTGCTCATCATGTTATAGGTGTAAAGGTTCACTGGAACGGATGGCCACAGGGTTTTGCTGTTACTTGGTATCTAAGCTGAATGGAACAGTCTCCCTTTAGCTCTCTAAATTAGTTCCTTCAAGATGCTTCTCTCCTTCCGCGGTCTGTGTCTGGATTTCCAGGTCCTACTGCTGGTCCTAATAATTGCACTTTGATGTTCCACAGCTAAAATAGATGGTGGTTATACTACACCTTGTACTTCTGTTAACAGTGGTTGTAAAATCATGCAGGCTGCAGATATGGCCTCAATAAACTCCACTACTCAAAAACTATTAGGTCTTGTGCACAATTCCCTCATGTGCAGCCAGCAGAGTCTCTGTGGCCAGTCTCCTGAAGTCTTTTCTAGCTTAGTGCAAGTTGAATGCAGAGGAAGTGTTCACTAAAGCGGCAAAATCACGAAGAGCAAAAGGATGTCATAAAAGGAGCAGGGCGATGCCATGTTACTAACAGACTGTAATAACCTTATTCCAGGAAAGCCTTCCCTGAAAACAACTACCATTAAAGAAAAGTCTGCTGGTTCTTTTCTCCCCCATCAAGAAAAACAATCTTAAGTTTTCTTTCTTTCCAAGAGCCCTACAGGTCGAATTCCCAAACCACATTTTTCTTTAAGACACACAAAGCTTGAAATAAAGTTTATTTAAAGTCATTTTGGTCATTTAATATATGCTGGAAAACTAGAAAGGTCTTTCTCTACCACCCTGACCACAGGATCAACCAATTCCTAAGCACAGTTCCTAGTGGGTATATACACACAGGGGTGGCAGTGTGCTTGTCTCTCGTGCTGGGACACCACATCTACCACACTGTCCCACTCCTGCCCTCCTACTTAATTGGCCTGTCTTCCTGTGCGAGCTGTGGGCTGTTTGTTCAGCTGTGTTTGGAGGCTGCAGGGACTACTGCCAAACACATTTCAGCAGCCCTAGGCTTGCTGATGAACTCAGATACATATATTTTAGAAAAATACTTCTAAAGATTTGAAGGCTGAGATTTACTTGTGTCTGACGCTTGCATTATACCACACACACGGTGCGTGAAAACTGTGGGACTTCCGAGTTTATGACGATTCTATAATGCTGAAGCTGTTTAATTAGGCACTGGGCTGAAGTGACAAATGCTGCTGAACTTATGACCTTTGCTTCTTAAGTCAATTCATGAGTGCTGTCTAAACTGTTAAAAATAACACTCATCTTAATTCCCTTTCACCCTACCCATGCCTGCCTCGCAGAAGCAGGTGTTTCATTACACTGCATTACATGAAGCACATTATTTAGACACTTTGTTGAGCCATCTGTGTGCTTGCTGTCCTTTACGTTGCAAAGATGAAAGCACTGCTTCATGACTCATTCCAGCACCTGATTGCTGGCGAGCACCCCCATTTCAAGCACAGATGCTTAGGGTTGAACAGATCTTCTCTCCTGGGTCACTTCTTTGGCCAACCTCTGAACACAATGGTCAACAGTGATCCCACCTGTGTTGTTCAGCTTCTCTCCCTGCTGATCTTGCAGCTCCCCTGATAAGACAGCTTTTGCCTGGGTGCCCCAAAGGCACAGACAGTACAGGGTCCTGCACACCAGTCATTACTAGGGCTCAGCACACATCTCAGGTTGACAACATTTCCATACCCTTGAAATATTTATTTTCCCCACTGCCTTGCTGCAGCTAGTAAAAAAATGTATGAACTGATCTGCCCTCTCACAGCATTTCAAAACCTTTTGCTCTCCGTTCTAACCCTTTTCCCCTTGTCCTTAGGACATGTTGTGCTCCACCAAAGCCATAGAGAAGGTTTAATCCATGACATCATACTTTCCATGTGTAATAGGGAAGTTACCTACAAAGACTTAGTTCAGCTGCAAAGCAGAGCTGTAGCAGATCCAAAGGCTTCCTAGAAAGAAGTCCCATTGCTGTGTTTTTCTTTTCTTCCTCAAGTGCACCAAACTCTTACCACCATCCTCACTGCTAGCCATTATAAGAAGCCACAGTCAAGAGGTAAGGAATTTCTTTCAAAAGCAGCTCTCTCAGAATGAGAAAAGCCAGCCAGTCCATCACCTGAGGATAGAGTTCATAGAATCACAGAATTGTTTAGGTTGGACAAGACCTCTAAGACCACTGAATCCAACTGTTAACCCACCACTGCCAAGTCCATCACTAAACCATGTCCCTCAGCACCACATCTACACGCCTTTTAAATACCCTCAGAGACGGTGAGTCCAACGCTTCCCTGAGTGAAAACCTGAAGAATGCTTCGTTTTCATTTTCTAAATGCCAAGTTTAATGTTTTACATTCTTGTAATGCTGGTGTGACCTCCCTGGTATCTAGACAGTCCAAGCAGCCACACTTCTCAACACCAGCAAGTATGGTAAGAATTTTTTTTTAAGGCGAAAATTCCACAATTTAGTAAACAAACAAACTAGAATCTTATACTTTCAAATAATGATTTGAAACATTCCACACTAAAATACACAGTTGCTTGAAAAGCTTCACTGGAAATAAACCTCCTCTGAGGAATATTTTCTATGATTCAGGAAAATGTCCTTAAAGCACATAAGTAAATATTTTAAAATAACTGTAACTGGCCTTGTAACTCCAGCGTACTCTGTGGACTTCAATTCCTCAAAACAGACATCAAAACAACAAAATCTTATCCCAGCCAAAGCAATTTCAAGTACTGATACTACTACTAGAAATCTATTAAATTCTCTTTGTACTGAAACACCAGTGGAGTCCCTCAGGGATCAGTGCTAGGTCCAGTCCTGTTCAATATCTTCATCAATGACATTGATGAGGGGACAGAGAGGCAGACAGTGTCTGCTCAGCAAGTTTGCTGATGACACCAAACTGGGAGGATCAACTGATACAGCTGAAGGCTGTGAGGTCATCCGTTGAGACCTGGACAGACTGGAGAGCTGGGCACAGGGGAACCAAATGAGGTTCAACAAGGACAAGTGCACAGTCCTGCATCTGGGAAGGAATAATAAACTGCACCAGTACAGACTGAGAGATGATCTGCTGGAGAGCAGCCCTGTGGAGAGGGAGTCCTGGTGGATAACAAGTTGTCCATGGGACAGCAATGTGCACTTGTGTCCAAGAAGGCCAATAGGATCCTGGGTCGTATTAAGAAGAGTGTGTCCAGCAGATCAAGGGAGGTTCTCTTTCCCCTGTACTCTGCCCTGGAGAGACCTCATCTTGAATACTATGTTCAGTTTTGGGCTCCCCAGTTGAAGAGGGACAGGGATCTGCTGGAGAGGGTCCAGCAGAGGGTTACGAGGATGGTTAGGGGACAGGAGGCCATGGCTTATGAGGGGAGGCTGAGGGACCTGGGGCTTTTCAGTCTGGAGAAAAGAAGACTTAGAGGGGATTTGATAAATGTTTATAAGTATCTGAAGCTGGCCAGGAGTAGGGGGACAGGCTCTGCTCACTTGCTCCCTGGGATAGGACAAGGAGCAATGGGTGTTAGCTGCAGCACAAGAGGTTTCACCACAACACAAGGTGGAACATTCTTTACTGTAAGGGTCCCAGAGCACTGGCACAGGCTCCCCAGAGAGGTTGTGGAGTCTCCTTCCCTGGAGACTTTCAAGGCCTGTCTGGATGTGTTCCTCTGATCTGTGCTAGATTGTGAGGTCCTGCTCTGGCAGGGGGGTTGGACTTGATCTCTTTGGGTCCCTTCCAACCCCTAATATGCTGTGACTCTGTGAAACAGGTACAATAACAGGCTTGTTAAAAGCTACCATGTCTTTGAAACATGTGGTATCAAAGTGGAGTAAGAACACACCAGAGGTTTTTAGTGTATATCTCTAAAGCAGAAGCACCTAAATTCCAAGCTCCCAAGGAAAATGTCCCAAAGCCTGAGGATGCTAAGAGCTCAGCTGGCAGAGTGTTGTACCTCTGCACTCCTTAAATGAGTTTAAAAATAACCACTAATTCTTTCTTGCATTTCACTAACACTTTTAGTACCAAAATGCAATGCTACGTTTTCTATCGTCTACAGAACGCTGAGCTCAGGACAGAGAATTATGACCATGAAGCATTCAATATTTGCCAACTATTACTGACTACTATTAAGAGGGGTGGGGAAAGCCATATTGTCTATTCTCAGTTTCCTAGTTGTAGGCATGGGTTAAAAATCTACATGGGACACTCTTTTCACTAAGAATTATGGCGGATGGTTTATTACAACAGGCAACGTGGGTGGTAAGAGTCCCGAATGCCACCTTTGCTCATTTTGCACAAACATGTAACAGGATATATTCAATTTTAAGAAAAATGCCAGAATCCAAATTGTTCCAGTCTATTTAATTAGGCCATACACCTCGTTGAACTCTCCTTTCACAAAAGACCAAGATTCAATAAATTATCCTCATATAAAAGCCTGTATCACTTCTGTAGGCCCAACACGCTTCCTTTCCTTCATGTTTTTCATAAGGCACCAAGATAAATGTTTATTTTGGATTCCTGGGGAAAAGTCTGCCTTTCCCATTACCTCAATGTGAACAAGAACACAACGTGGACTTGGACACAGGGACCTGAGAAATTAAAAAGCAGCAATTTTCTTTTTCATCAGTAAAGGGAAAATTATCAACATGGCTCCAGAAACCACCAGAATTTTCTAACGTTTAATTTACCCTCGCTAAAGTAATTAGTATAAATTTTGCAGTGTGCACAGCTCCACAAAACTGGATTATTCACAAGAGAGCCATATCTGATAGCTAAGCATTTGAAGTTTGACATCTATTAAGCTAAAAGGGTCATAATTTTGCTCCTCCTGTTTGAAAAGTTTCTTTCTAGAAACAGTGTTTGCTCACTTTTACATAGCTTCTCCTTTCTTTCCATTTCTTTCATTAACAGTTTTAAACTATGAATTAAATTAGAACAAACATTTATCAAGCGCTGAGTAGTTTCTGCAGTGCCTTGTAACTATTGCACAGTGTCCCATTATGAAGACACACCCATGTACTCACAGTTCTATTGAGCTACACCATTTCCTCCCTACCTCTTTCTGTAGGACAAGACAAAAACTTAATTTTGGACATGTAATTTTGATACATTCAATGCAAAAACAACCAAGTGGGCTTTTTATTGTACAACTTTTTTGTTGTTTTTGTTATCATAAAGGGTGTTTTCTTTACCTGGTTTTTACAGAGTCTGCATTTTAAGTAACCATCCACATGGGATCACCATAAGAAACCCTTTCACAAAACCACAGGGAAAACAGTAAATGTTAAATCATTTCAAACGAACAAGATGCTTTTTCTGCTTATGCCAGGTACTGAGTTCACTAACAGGCCAAGGAATCAGAGGAGACACAATGTTCTTTACCATTAGAACTGAGTCTGTCTGAACTGATTCTGAGTTGGAAAGCACCAAAATAAAAGGATAGCACTTTAAAGGTGGCTTTTTTTTTTTTAAGGGGGGATGGGGGTGGTTTTTCCCCCCAGCTCACATTTGTGACCTCTAAAAAGAGCTAGACTTTACAGACAAACACCCTGGCTCAGCCCCCAGAGCAAGTCTGCTTTACTTCATGTTCAGTCCATGTCAGGGAGAAGTCATTTCACAAAAGCTCAGATATTTGGTGCAATATTCAGCACACTAAGAAAAATCCTATGTCTGACCACACACATGCCATGAAAGTATTCTAGCAGTGACTGATGATAGAAAATTATACTCATTCAGCCATAATGGTATATTTGGTAACAGTCCTGCCCAGATTTCCTTTTAGTCTCATGCTGCTGAAACTCTGGGTCCATGACCTCCTTCTCTTGACAAAGCAGCCTCCTTCCTCTTCAAAAAGAATTTGCTATAAACCTGTTCCTTGTGTTAAACAACTGCTTTTGCACCACTCTGTGCCCCAGCCAAATCCATTGATAAGCTTCTCGAAACATGTGAAAGTCACCTGCACTGCATCCTCCAACACCCAGCCAATGCACTGCATCCTTACTAAGGATGGAAATCACAGCTGTCTCTCTGCACTTTTATATATCCTCTGTTTAACACATCCATCTGCTGCCTCACATTGTATTTATACTGTACCCACAGGAGAGAACATTGTGTGTTTTTGTGTGCAAAGACCACAGCAAAGGAACCACAATAGTAGGGATATCATGAGAGTGACAAAAATCCTGTTCCTGTGTTCACAGCTTGTAACAAAATTACTTGGGGGCCACAGTTTTGTTTTTTTCTTAAGAGCTGGTAACAAGGACACTCAAGTACATACTCCTTTAGTTTAAGCTCTTATGGTGCTCGTCCACAACCAGACTGTGAGCTACAGTTCTTATTTGTGAGAAACTGTACGCTTGCACCAAAGCTGCACACTGCAGCTTTATTCAGGTCACTGCGTTAATGTCACATCATCATGAACAGAGCTGTCACACGGAGATGAAAGCCCTTCTGCAGGTAACTCCGATTAAATTTTAGCATCAGCATTTCTTATGACACACTTAGCTGGCAGGATACTGAGAAGCTGTGAGCTTGAATGGTGAGCCTCTTCAAAACACTTACATGGTGGGGCATATGCATACATCTGGTTAACATGACACATTACTAATTGCATTGACTAGGGGGGATACCCAACGTCCTGCAGCTGATGGATTAATGTAAAAATCAATCACCTGAAGAACTTTAAACAAATGGAATCAACAATGATTGTATTTGTTCTAAGATTAGAAGTACATACTTAGTTTATCACACTTGTAATTAAAGTTAATATTATCCAGGTGTTAAGCTATTTAGTATCACTTGTTCCTCACAGAAACCTCAAAGCTGCTTCTTTGAAGCTCATGATGTGTATGTGCTAGTGCAAAGATGGGAATTCTGTGATCCTACTTCCCTACAACTATTTAATAACCTGCCTACATTTTGCACACATCAAATAAATGAAGTGGAACACAAAACGTAACATCTGTTTCTTTCTCTGTTTAACATTAGAGGGTTAGATTCTAAACAAATACATTTAGGAAGTCTTTTTAGGAATTTGTTAGGCTGAACACAGCTAATCAAGGCAGCAAGAGTCTTGTGTATTTCCAGAATGACCTCTTTGTTTGACTTGAAAATTGTGTATATTATTTTAAGTTTCTGCACATGCAAAACCTAGATGATGAAAGTCCCAGTCTTCTTCTTTTCTCTTCTTTCTTTTTTCATTAGGCAAACTTTTTTAAAAGCAAATGCATGTTTGGAAAGTGCAGCACTTAAAAGGTTTCAGAGGAATGCTTTAAACACAAACAGAAACTCCTTTGCAATCAGCAGTTAGAAGTGAAGGTGTGAAACATCCCCAGGAGTTTCACATTTTGTTACATTTGGATTAAGTATTAATTCATCAACTTCACCTCATTTCTAGTTGATTAATCCACAATAAATTAGGTAGATACACTGATTTTATTTTTTTTAATGAATATTGGACTTAAGTATTAGCCAAAACTTCCAGGATTCAGACTACAAACATATATATTCCTCCCTTCATTTTCCCAAGTGGCAGAAGAATATGGCTTTAAAGACTAAGGAATATAACTGGGCAAATATTTCTTTTTTTTCAGTATGCATTGAATAGTTCCACAAAACAAGGGCAGATGAATGCTCTTACTGACAGATACAAGGATAACCTTCCTTACATGAGACGTAATTTCCCACAGCAAGTATTCTCTCAAATTTTCACTGGACTTTCAGTTATCTTCCTCCATAATACAGAAGTACAATTGCATTTTGCTCTCTAATGCATAATGAATTTTGGAATACAGTTGCTGATGTAGAAGATTATTTCTTCTGGAGAGTTTGATGGAAAACAAATTAAATAAAGAGTTGAGAGTCTGGGGAGAAATGGTGAAATCGCAGACTGATACTGCTTCCCAGCAGACTGCAGAGCTAGACCTGGCACAAAACTGATGACTATTTGAACACAGCACGCTGGCCAGGGTTCACTGACCCATTCTCACAGTCCCATCAACACAGGACATGGTTCCACTTGCCTGCCTAGACCACTTGGCAGAAATCAACCACTTGAAACTCTTCTGTCTTCTCAATTACTTTTCTGCCTCTCTCCAAAGAGATTCCGCAGACCAGTAACTATTTCTTCCAAAACTGCTGGTCTGCAGTCTCACAAGAATACATCTTGCCACTGCCACATTAGGAACATCCTTCAGAGGTGAGATGTGCTCACACTGAGCATGCCAGACGCTGACCTGCCATCCTCAGCATATCTGCTCCCTGAAATATTCCCAGAGGCAATGCCGCATTGAAAATGTATTTTTCACTTTTACTGTCTCTATCCTCTAAAATAAATTCCCACAATTCAGTAATGTCTCCAGCTCATGTCTTCTGAACTACATATGTCAAGTCCTCATTACTAATTCAAGCATTTTTAATCACCTTTCCCATCGATTTTTAATCTCTGTCTTCAGGAAAAATATGCTTCTCCTCTCTGGGTCACCACTTCAACATCATTTAAAAAGCAATATCAGCAAAGAAACTTACTGCAGTAGCAGCCAGCTGCTTGGGTATGAGATCAGATGATTTTCCAGGAGCTTAGCTTTGTATGCAAGTTTTCACATGGTGGACTAGGGAAGTCAGCACGTTGTTTTTTTCCAGAACTAGTTGTCTATTATCAGCACTGCTAACACAGACCAGTGCTTCAAAAGATGCAACAAAAGACAAACCAGGACTGAATTCATGTTTTAGAGACTGAAAATGGGCAACTGGAATAAATGGTTATTGTAGAAAGCCACAACTGTTCACATGCATTAAAAAAAAAAACGAAACAAAACAAAAACCAAAAACCTAGAAAGATTAAAAGCAATTGTTTTCATCAGTGCTATTTAAAAAAACAAAACAGACAAAAAAAACCCCAACAAACCAAACCAAAAAACCCAAACCAACAAGCCCTCCAAAAAAACTAACACAATCACCAGAGGAAGCTTCCATGCATGAAATCTATGCAGTTTTGTAAACCCTTTCCCATTGTCTTTTTATACGTCCGGTGCTGAGGCTGACAGGACACAAGACCTAGGAGCACAGCCTACAGCACAACTATGCACCGGTGGCAGCCCCCATTCAACGAACTGTTAACCAAAGCTTAGTCTCAAGACTGATGATACAACAGCGCCACCTAGCAAAAGAACTGGGAATCGCTCTGCTGCTTGTTCTCACAAGTGCCAGCTCGACATGCCCCCCAGGAGAGATCTTTAGAGCTAGTTACTGAATAAACAGAGCAGCATCAACTTTTACTCCTCCTTTTCTCCAAACAGGTCCACATTATTCAAGCAGGAAAATTTTCCCATCAGACACATTCACTGGAGATAACCAACAGTGTTTCAATGATGCCAAGCACACAAGCTGCACGTTCGACCAATGGTATGTAACTCAGCAAGCTGGATAAAGCTTCAACTATTCACAATGGAAAATGAGCAGGAAACTGAAAGTGCTTTCCTACTTTAAGGAGGGTTCATTTCCTTCATTAACCTCAGCCCTTGCAACACATGAAAGGAATTTTCATTCAGCCAAGCAGTTCCAAATTTCAGAGAGGAAGATACTCCCCCAAGGACCAACCCAACTTTCTCAACTTGCTGTGGAAGAAATGCAAAAGCTGATCTGTGTGGCAGCATGACTTATCACCACAAAGTCAAGCATATCCTGAGCTGCATGCAGAACAGCACGGTCAGCTGGTTAAGGGAGGTGATTCTCTCCTCGTTCTAGTGAGACCCCACCTGCAGTGCTGTGTCCACCTCTGGTATCCTCAGCACAAGAAAGACATGGACCTATTGGAGTGGGTCCAAAGTAGGCAACAAAAATGACCAGAGGGCTGAAATATCTCTGTTACGAGGACTGGATGAGACAGTTGGGGTTGTTCAGTCTGGTGAAGAGAAGGCTCCAGGAAGACTTTATAGCAGCCATTAGGTATTTAAAAGCAGCTGATGCTTTTAAAAAAGATGAGGACAGTCAAATTAACACTGCCTCTTGCAACAGCTTTTTAAAGCCATTATCCCTGGACCTATCTCCCCATAAAAAGAGGGGAGATGTAGACTAGATCTAAGGAAGAATTTTTTTTACACTGCGGGTGGTGAAACACTGGCACAGGTTGCCCAGAGAGTTGGCAGAATTTCTATCCTTGTGTGCTAGTTTGAAGCTAGCTAGAATGTTTAGGTGAGAAGAACTAGATTACAGGCTGTGAAAGGGAAACAATGGTGATGTCTACTTCACTCATAGGCTTGCTGAGATGTGTAAGAACAAGAGTAAAAACATGGATAAAGGCATTCAGGCACTGCCTGGGCTCTGGGCTGCATTTCTCTCTAACCTCACCTACCGTCTCTCTGATTAATCCACTTGCTTCCTACCCCTCCTGGCTGACCCTCCATTCTTCCTTGGGGCACAAGGCAATGTCTAGGATAAGGTTGAGGGGTGGGAGAAGGTGGAAGGGCGGTTGGGAGCCCCTCCTGGGGACTCAGGTTTCTGGGAGGGCTGTTGTGTTTCTGTATTACCTTTTACCTTGTATATTTCTGTATATAACCGTATATACTGTAACTATCTGCTTGTATATTGTGCTAAGCTGTAAATATAGCTTCATTCAATTTCCAGAGGTGATGAGTCTAGTCTGGGTGATTCCCAAAGGCGGGGGGATGACGGTGGGACGATCAACAGCCAAACCACTACACCCTGGAAACATCTGAGGTCAGGCTGGACAAGGCAACCTGATCTAATTGAAGTAATATTGAAACAACAATGGTGCAGCTGTACAATGGTATCAGCAGACTTTTTTTTCTAGAAAATAAAAAAATAGGCTAAAGAAGACTCCCTCAAAAATTGTACTGTAATACTGAAAAAAAAAATTAAATCACAAAAACTGAAGGTGAGAAAAGAAAGAGAGCACTACATAGAGAAGGGAACAGTATCTGACAGAGTAGTGGAGAAAAAAAAACAGCATGACACATCAAGGAGGAGAGCTTGATTCATAAATGGAAAAACATTTAAGGCAGAGGAAAAGGTCATGAATATAGTATTTAATATTCATGGTTCTTTGAAAGTCACTGCCATCTTACCCTGTCTGTCGTCTTTGATGATTTCTGTGACGCCTCATAATCTTTCTTTGTTTCTAGGATTCTTTTTACAAGCCCACCTGTTGAAGAATCAGTGTATTTCTCAGCAGCAGCTGGCACTACAATATTGTTTTAGACATTCAGACAATTATATCAAACCCAACTGCTTAACTCTTTCTAATGTAAACAGTTTTTACAGCAACACTAAGGAAATTTTGATTTTTAATAGCATTTTCTATTCTACCATAGAACTAGACAATGTCAGGTTGGAAAGGATCCCAAGGATCACCTGCTTTAACACTTAAAGATTAAATGAGATGGCCCAGCACCCTGTCAAACTGAGTCTTAAAACTGACCAATGTAGGAGAATCCATCACTTCCTCAGGAGAAGAATTTACTATTCTATTATTTCTACTCTAAAATATTCCAATAATTGCTGACATCCAAGGTATTTGTTATTTGAGCTGCTTTCTCCTCTAAATCACAATGTATAATCAGTATCATTTACTGAACTACTCAGTACAAAAGCAGGTCCTTGAGCTATATTAACACAAAAGCTTTTCCTCTGCACCCCTCTTTGGAAGAATTCAAGAGCCATATGGTAGGTATACAGACAGACATTCCTTTGTGAGGGCTTTGTGTGTGGAAATATATCTGCCTAAACCACATCCAGTGTAACCATAATGGCAGCCCCTGAATCAGAGACGCAAGGTCACAGGTAAGCATGAATGTAGCTAACAATCAGTCCATCAAATTTTCTACAAGCTTTTCTGTGTCTTGCCTTGAACAGCCAATCCCATCTCATATATAAAAGCTGTCAAGCTGTACCTGACACTCTAAGAGATGTTAATTTATGAGTTTTATGCAGAATTTTAAATCCTGCTGACATTAAAGGCCTAAAGAAAATCTGTACTTAACGTCAGTTATAAATCCAGCTGCACAAGTAAACAAGACTACATTTGAGAAATAACTTTTGATTTTCTTGCAAGAGTTGCAAGTTCACACCCTCAAGAGGTATTTTGCTGCTTTATTCAGCATTTTAAATGCTGAGCATTTGGTTGAAACCCATAGTTTTATTCTGTGTATATATATATATATAAAAATATATGGAACAGCAAACATACCATGCTTCTGATCTTCAGTCAGCTCCACTTCTGGCTCCTACACATGCAGGAAGAAAGCTTTAGTTGCATTGAAGTTGACATTGCTATAATAGACAACTATTTTAAAAAGTTCACCTAGAAGCTACTTAAGTAAGCTACAAACAAAGGACAAGAAAAGGTTCTATAACTTGCCACATGAACAGACCATTTCCATATCTGGTATTTCTGACAGTGGTAATGCTGCCTCCACCACAAAATGGTCATCATCATCATCAGAAATCTGCTGGTCTACAATCACATTTGAGACTGTTTTACCACTACTGCTCCTGTAAGAGACAAATTAAAAATAAAACCTAATAAGATCTCTTCAAACCTGTTAAGAGCTGTCCAGAACAGAAAAGACATCAGTACCCTCCCTTCCTCTCCCAAAATAAAGCAGCATCAGCTAAAAAACACATAAAATTCAAAGTCTGGAAAAGCAAGAGCTTTCCAGTTGTAATAGGAAGGCACTGAAATCAAGGATTTGACCTTTTGGGTTTGTTACGTGATCGCTGCTAGACCTTTTCTATCCCTTTGATAAGTGATCAAAACAACAAACCCAAATAAAATAAAACAAACAAAAAAACCCCAAACTGACCAACCTAAACTCTCAGAAGGATGTATTTTTTACCTTCTAAACACACTCCTTCAGTGATTAGCACTTAAATGAGATCGAGCCAGACATTTCGTCCATAGATCAGAATGGCTGTTTCAGCTTTTTTTGAACACCATGTTCTAAAGTTCTCTTCTAGTAGCACTTTAGATTAATGTTCTAGGGCTACCTGCTTCACAATTTCCAAAGACAAAAACATCCAATTGTATTTTTGACCTCCCAGATGTGACTGCCAACTGTAACTTTTAGCTGAAGTGCTGCATTTGCAGAAACAATAAAGTAAATCAGGCTTGAACTTTCCAACAATGAGCCGTGAGGTGACCATCCTATTGAGCAGCAGGTGAAGCACCACAGGTTTCAGATCAGTGCGGTACAAGAGCTAGAAAAGCCTGCTCTGCACCTCCCACATTCCTTACCTTTCTGGAAGTAAGACCTCTGTGCTTTCCTGACGTTTTACTCGGGGTGGTGCTGGTCTTGCACTGCTAGGACGGGGAGTACATCTGCAATGAGAAAGAGGCTGTTTCATTTTTACTGTAGAAGAAAGCCACACATGCTCTCCAAAGGAAGAGTGAGCCAAGTAAGCCAATGCATGACAACACTGACAACATCTCCAATATACACCCCAGCATGCCAATAGTTGCTGTCCTACTGAGAGTCTAGGAAAAGTGCCCTAAACAAAAAACCCAACCTGTGATTCCATGGAAAATCAGCTCTTGATTTGTCTAACTAAACAGTATGTGTGCAGCATTATATCATTAAGAACAAATTTAGCATTTCATGTTGCAACGTAAATGGAAAAAAATATTTTCACAAATAATACAGTTACACAAACCTTTGCTGGACAAAGTAAAAGTAAAATGAGAAAGAAAAGGCAAGCTTATCTTAGCCATAACACTGAACTTATAGAATGCACCTATGAAAATGTGCTAGTTTGAGGCTAATTGGAATATTTTAATGAGAAAAAAAAATAGATTCTAGGCTGTGAAAATAAAACAATGGTGATGTCTACTTCACTCATAGGCTTACTGAGATGTATAAAAGCAAGAACACAAACATAGGTAAGAATCTAGTGTGTGTGTCTGTCTCTCAGAGTGTGTGTTTCCCTGGGTTTCTTCTATGTAACTAATCCTTCTGCTTCTAAACCCCCTTGCTGACCCTCCAAACTCACCTTGCATGTAAGGCAAACTCTGGGATAAGGTAGAGGGGTGGAAAGAAGGTGCAGGGTGGTTGGGAGCCACTCCCAGGGATTCTGATTTCTGGGAGGACTGTTGTGTTTCTGTATTACTCTTAACTTGTATATTTCTGTATATAGCTGTAAATGTTGTAAATATTGTAAATATCTGCTTGTATATTGTGCTAAGATGTCAATATAAAACTTCATTCCTTAATTTCCAGCCAGCTGAGTCTAGTCTGTGTGATTTCATAAGAGTGGGTGGGCAGGTAGCTCCCAAACCATCACAGTAATGCAATGTTCTTCTCATCAGATGCTCTCTCCTATTTCAATAACATCACATTGAAGCACTTCATCGATTAAAAAAAGTAAGTCTGAAGTACTTCACAATGTTCAAATTTAATTTATAGAAGGAAATGAAAATGAGTAAAGGAAACCATAATATTTCTTATTTAGTAGCACTAGCAGAAACATACTGCTCCAAGTTTTCTTGCTCTTTTAAAATGGACTGTCTCGTTATTATCTCAGATACATCACAATTTGATACAAAAAGAATATCCGATTCAAACAAGATAAAATTTCCTTCAGAGAGAATCCAGATTAAGAACCAACCTTTGGATGGGCTGAGGTGGAAGATCATTGGGCATTATTTCACCATTTTCAAATCCTGCAGGTTTTTCAGCAGCCATGTTCTCAGCTTCTCCTTCTATTAAACAAAACAAACACACAATTGTGTGTGCAAGGCAAATTGAACTTTACTCACAACAGTATTCTGAATCTTACCACAGAATCACACAAACTATTATTAGCACTGTACTTGAATGTGTGTTCATGAAACAGACAATGTCACAAAATCAGAAATAAAGCTCTACAGGTTTCTACAAAAATTAAGTATCTTGTGAACTTCTGGGTTTTAAAAATCTTGGAGCATTCACAACTCAAAAGGGACATAAAAAAAAACCAAACAAACCTATGTTAAATGCCTGTATTTTTTATATGATTCTCAATATAGTGAAGCTCATCTGTGAAAATTACATCACCTTGCTCAGTTCCTCCATAGCTGCAGAGTAACATTTGCAATATTTCAAATTGCTTGTTACACAAAGTCATAAGACGAAAAACATTATTAAACCAAGGCTGTAATTCTCCATACTGGTTCTTTTGTAAGCCTTTGTTTTGGTAACCTTCTTATTTTCCTCTACTGGTACTCTTACCAGTATTCTGACTCAGATTTCAGTAGGGGGTTGGACTGGATGATGTCCACCTTGATTGACTCCTTGACCTACATCAAGGATTTTAGGGTGAGGTCTTCTTCTGTAATCCCATTATAGTTATCCTCTCCATAGGACTGACTCAATTTCCTTCTCCACAGGGCTGCTCTCAATCTCTTCATCCCCCTACTTGTACCAGGGATTTCTCCAACTCAAATGAAGGACCTTGCACTTGACTTTGCTGAAGCTCACGAGGTTGACGAGGGCCCACAAGACCAAGTCAGGTTCAAGTCTGAAAGCTGTGCTGTGTTGCTGGATGTACCACAAGTTTCATGTGCTTCTCTTAGCAACTAATTTAGCATCTCAGATTAACAGATGCAACAGGGATTGCGAAATTCCTCTTCTACATGGTGAAAGACACTTTCCCACATGATGAAGATCATAAAAATACAAAGAAATATAAACTAGAGGTCTGCTCCTTAATAAAATGTTTGAGTTTGTGTGATTTTTTTTTTGTTCTATGTCCTGACATGCACCATGCTGACATAACAGCTGTCCACAAAATAGCAAGTCACCAACTTCGCCGAGTCCTGTGAGTACTCATTTGCACTATATAGAAAAGAAGCATCTCTAAAATCTCACTTCCCTGGTTCATTCCACAGCATCAGTAGAGACAGAGCAGCAACAGTATCACAGCACATGCTGTGACACCTGCACAGAGCAAATAGATGCTTCAGGGACCTCCTAATACCACATTTACAGGAGATAGCCAGGTTCACTGTCTACTACTGGCTCAATTACCCAGGTATTTCAGGAAAGGTTTTGTGGATACCTACCATTCTATGACTCATTTTAATATGAACAGCATCACAAACACAGTAAGAGCAGGGGGAAAAGTCGGCCATGACATTAAAAAAAAAGGAACACACATCTTCTGGGGTTTGCAGTAATTACCTGTGATGCATTGCAACAAGCTCCCCACAGGTTCTGCTTATTTTGAGGTTAGAACACTGTGCTGTTCTATAGTAAGAACAAAGCACTTTCATAGATGGGTTTTTTGGCATTCTTTTAAATAGAGATTACTTGCATAAAGTCTACTCAGAGCACTCAAACACAACTACATTATGTTTTCTTATAATTTAAAAATTCTTTAATGCATAGCACTAAAGGAAACAAAGCACCAAACTACACAAGTTCTTCATTCATTTAAAAACAAAATGTTTGGTTGGTTTTTTTTTCTTCTATTTACAGTTTTTAACTCTCATTGGTATGTTCAGTGCTGGCCTTTTGTAACTATAATGCTCCTGAGTCACTGACAAATTCACCTGGAATACACTGATTTTTCAGAGAACTTACACAACTTTAAGAATAATCTGGCCAAGTTATACACGAAGCACACAAGGACTATGGACAGCTTCTTACTTGGGAATTACTACTAGGGCTGGGAGAATATTCCCTAACACATTAGGGAGTATTTCCAAATCATATTTCTGTGCTAAAGACTTTGATGATCTGTTCACTAAGCAGAACACACTTATGAGAAACGAAATTTTTTTCCCAAAGGTCAAAAGACAGTAGAAGTTTTAAATGGTTTGATCAGAATGTTTTGATTGAATATCTGAGTAGACACTCCTGAAAGTTAAATGAGTTGTGTAAAAGTTAAATTGTAGAAAGCTGTATAACAGATTTGAAAGGCAAAGCCATGCCACTATAATTTGAACTAGGAAAGCACAGGGACTGCTCACCCCTCAAAGTGAGTTTACACAGTCCAGAAATATAAAAACTAATGTTCCAGAGGAAACTCAGAAGCATTAACAGAATGGAATGGATTTTTTTTTTTTTAAAGTTGCTCCAAGTACCCCCTAAACCCCTGAAAACCTTGTGAAAGAACTATCTGCACCTCTTCTCTGAAGATATCTGAAGGATAACTTCACACTGAGGTTTGGAGTCATGGAAAGGCACTGTCATTTTCATGCAGTTTGAACTGCCAGTTTACATTTCATTCCACTGGAGTTAAGTGGAGTATTTTATAATGTACATATAATAGCAGTTCTCTAAGGATAGATGATAGATGGCTGTGATGGCTCAGCTGAAAGAATGACAACACCATAAGGTCTGAGCTAAACTTTAGAAGCCCAACTGTACTCCTCCTAGAGGCATGTATTTCAATGTAATCACCAAACCTGTGAGAAGATAAACTGCAGTAGTGAAACTTCTCAATAAATCACTACTTTAGAATGTAATGAACTTCAGAAAAATATTACTTAATCATCAGCTTCTAAAAAAGTTTCATGCAGATCTAGCATTTTAGTGACTGAAACCAAACTGCTCTTTTTGCCACAGTGGATGCATTTATGTGCACACATCTAAGGGAACGGGAACCTGAGTAACTTCAGTAGTGTATAAACAAACAGCTGAGGTAGACCAAAAGACCCTTTTACCAAAAAGCTTTCTACACATACTTCTTATTTGCAAGTCTACCAGCGAGGATTCCTAATGGAGACCACCAAGGGAGAATAACTGATATGATGACAAATCCTCATTTATAAAGAAAAACGAGAACACAAAACACAATGGAAAGGTTCAGAGCTTTGATGGTCAGAAAGAGAGAAAGACTGAAGCAGAATATAGATATAATACTCCAAAAGATCCAGGAAAAGAAGTTTACTTCAGCCCATAAACAATGTTTACAAAATCCTAGATATGATTCTTCCTTTGGAAACTCATTAGCAGTTAAAGACACAAGAGCACACTAAGAAGGGTCAGGGGATCCCTGTCTTTTGATGACTCCAAAGAGCATCCAGCTTAGCTCTCTGCAATGACCATTCCTATTTTCATAACGGATTTCATATTCCAACTGTGAAAGTCATTAAATGTGCGAATGATGATTTCATCTCTATAAGAACTTTACAGTGCTCAGTCCAGTCCTATTCAATACCTTCACTGATGATCTGGACGAGGGGACTGAGTTCAGCATCAGGACGTTTGCAGATGACACTATGCTAGGAGCAGGTGTCCATCTGTTGGAAGGTAGGAGAGTCCTGCAGAGGGACCTTGACAAGCTTGATGGGTGGCCAGAGGCCAATGGGATGAGATTTACCAAGGCCAAGTGCAGGGTTCCACACTTGGGCCACAACAGCCCCAGGCAGCACTACAGGCTGGGGACAGAGTGGCTGGAGAGCAGCCAGGCAGAAAGGGACCTGGAGGTACTGATAGATAGTAGGCTGAACATGAGCCAGCAGTGTGCCCAGGTGGCCAAGAGAGCAAATGGCATCTTGGCCTGTGTCAGGAATAGCGTGGCTAGTAGGACGAGGGAGGTTATTCTTCCCCTGTACTTAGCACTGGTCAGGCCACACCTTGAGTACTGTGTCCAGTCCTGGGCTCCTCAATTCAAGAGAGATGTTGAGATACTGGAACGTGTCCAGAGAAGGATGACAAAACTGGTGAGGGGCCTGGAGCACAGCCCTATGAGGAGAGGCTGAGGGAGCTGGGGTTGTTTAGCCTGGAGAAAAGGAGGCTCAAGGCAGACCTCATTGCTGTCTACAACTACCTGAAGGGAGGTTGTAGCCAGGTGGGGGTTGGTATCTTCTCCCAGGCAACCAGCAACAGAACAAGGAGACACAGTCTCAAGTTGTGCCAGGGGAAGTATAGGCTGGATGTTAGGAGGAAGTTACTTCACAGAGAGAGTGATTGGCATTGGAATGGGCTGCCCAAGGAGGTGGTGGAATCACCACCCCTGGACGTGTTCCAGAAAAGACTGGATGAGGCATTTGGTGCCATGGTCTAGTTGACTGGATAGGGCTGGGCAGGTGCTAGGTTGGACTGGATGATCTTGGAGGTCTCTTCCAATCTGGTTGATTCTATGATTCTAAGGTTCACTAATGCACTGCTACAGTATACCATATTAATGAATAAAGCTCAAAATAACAGTCCATACAATAACTGGTTCTTACACCATCTGAGAATCCAGTCCAAATCCATAATGAAGTTGGCAGTACTGCTCTTAAATGCATTCAAATTACAAATAGAGAAATATAAAATCGTATTCCGTAACAGATACATTCCAACAGAGAAGACAGCTCCAAAAGATTAAAAGGAATCAGCATAGAAGTTCTCCCAATTGTGTAAGGTCACACAAATGCCTTGGCCAGCTGTCTACATTTCATCAGACTGACACAGCTACAAGGCCCTGAAGGCCAAGGGTGGACTGGCAAACAGTCTTTGACCTCCCACATACAGGGTATCGACTCTCCCAACTAAGTCAAGCATCTGGATATATGGAGAAAACAAACACAGCCTTTACTTGAATCTCAGTTCTTCCTCCGACACTTTGCCTCTACGGCTCCATGTACACTGTAGCTGGATACAAATACCTCATTACCAACGTATGTCTTGGCAGCTATATACACAACTGTTCTTTTGGGGTTTTTTTAATGGAGAACTAAGAATGCAGAGATGGATTTTTTCTCTAAAATCCTTAAAAATGCAAGCATTAAGTGAGACTCCCAAACATTTGTATAAAGAAGTCAAGGTGCAGTGATTCAGTTCTTACGTAGAGCAAGTCACTAAGGGATTCAGGTACTTCAGCCTTGCGTTTCTTTAGGACACTATAAGCACCAGTCTCTGAAAACTTCCACAAGAATAAGGAAAGAGAAAATAAAGGCAACCATTTCATCAGGGAGCACACATTTTTCAACCAGGACCTTAACCACAAGATGTGATTAAAAGAGAGGGCAGCAGTTAGGTCAGGTGTAAATCCTCCTCCTGAAATCAGTTAGCTGCACAGACTAAAGTTCAGCCCCAAAGTACTCAAAAAAGACATTCCAAGGCAGTCAAGTTTTTACTCTCCATACCTTTCTGTTTTATGGCAAGCCCTGGTTCAGCTTTCTCTTGCAGCTTAGCAGCACTGTCCTCCGAAATATTCTCTACCACATTCTTCATTTCCACAGCTCCTGTAACAAAACAGTTCATAGCCAAATTAAACCAAAGATTGGGTAAAAATATAAAAAGAAAAGCAAGCTACATTAAATACCTGTTACATTTACTACTTCTTTATGGGCTACCCTAGTTTAATAAACCATTTGATTGTAAACAAATAGCATTCAAAGTTGACAGACTTTTTACATGACCACTGATTGAACTTTTTATACTACTGCAAAGTAAAGGCAAATCCTTCACTCCCAAAACGATTTATAGATATTTATTACCCTCATCAAGCAATATAAACAATACAACATTTACCTGTCTTAGCACTTGCTAAAATACACAATATTCATAGAATCCTAGAATCAAGCAGGTTGGAAGAGATCTCTGAGGTCATGCAGTCCAACCCAGCACCCAGCCCTATCCAGTCAACAAGACCATGGCACTAAGTGCCTCATCCAGGCTTTTCTGGAACACCTTCAGGGACAGTGACTCCACCACCTCCCTGGGCAGCCCATTCCAGTTCTTTGGGAAGAACTTCCTCCTAACATCCAGCCTATACTTCCCCCAGCACAACTTGAGACTGTGTCCCCTTGTTCTATTGCTGGTTGTCTGGGAGAAGAGACCAACTCCCAGCTGGCTACAACCTCCCTTCAGGTAGTTGTAGACAGCAATGAGGTCTGCCCTGAGCCTCCTCTTCTCCAGGCTAAACAACCCCAGCTCCCTCAGCCTCTCCTCATAGGGTTTGTGTTCCAGGCCCCTCACCAGCTTCATTGCCCTTCTCTGGACATGTTCCAGTACCTCAACATCTCTCTTGAACTGAGGAGCCCAGAGGAGCTCAAAGCATTTAAGTGCATGAGATTGGCACAAGATTTTCAGTTGTCAAGCACCAACTTGAATTAAGCTCTTAAGTCAGCAGACATTCAAATCCAAAGTGTCTAAACATTTTTCCCCATGTCCTTTTGAAAATGTGCCTATTGACTGTTCTGAAAGCACTACCCAAGCTCTGATATAACTTCAGCATTTTGCCCCAGACACAGGGAAACCTACTAGAACAGAAACCCAAAGAAAATGTGGATGTTTGTGAAGGCACACAGCAACATACAATCTCTTTACATAAAGTAGTAGTAGTGACATTGGCAGGTTAAATGTATGGAGTTCTCATGCTTCATTAGTCTAAACGGTACCTACCAGTCTTTAGCCACAGTCAGATATTTTAACAGGTATCAATTCACAGGTGTCATTGTATCTTCTGAATAGAGATGTTACACTGATTTACGCACAGTGACTTCTTCACTAGAATTAAAATATCAGTACCTAGAGCACAGAGCTATTGAATCACAGTAACTCATCAGGTCACTGAAGAGTAGTAGGGAAAAGGCATTTAAATGCAGACAGAAATTTTAATTGCACTGCTGTTGTATGAGGTCTGTGAACCAGACAGTTTTACTCCTTAACTATCTGTTCCTCTACACTATTCCTCTTGGTTTTCTTAAACAAAACACTAGCAGTCCTAAGTTTAGATTCCTTTCTTCCTGATGTGGAAGTATTAAATATTTGGGGTATTCTGAAAAGAATCTAGTTCTCACTTAGCTTGCAAATACAGTATTTAATAGGCTGACATAGAAAAGCTGGTGACATAATCAGCTGCAATCAAGCACCTTAACAGATAAAATTATTTAGCTATTTGCAAAGTCTGGCACAATCATCTATCAAACTCACTTAAAGCTATCTCATGACTAAAATCTTCACTTAAATCTCCTGAGAGACACAGAGAAACTAGTAATGCATGTGTGTAGCAGAAGAGATGTTTATTGACAATTGTACCATTTGTTACAGAGCACTAGTCAGAGACTCAGAAGAGACTGTCATCCAAAGGTAGATAACCCCCCACTATGAGGAGAGGCTAAGGGAGCTGGGGTTGTTTAGCCTGGAGAAGAGGAGGCTCAGGGCAGACCTCATTGCTGTCTACAACTACCTGAAGGGAGGTTGTAGCCAGGTGGGGGTTGGTCTCTTCTCCCAGGCAACCAGCAACAGAACAAGGGGACACAGTCTCAAGTTGTGCTGGGGGAAGTATAGGCTGGATGTTAGGAGGAAGTTCTTCACAGAGAGTGATTTGCCATTGGAATGGGCTGCCCAAGGAGGTGATGGAGTCACTGTCCCTGGGGGTGTTCAGGAAAAGACTGGATGAGGCATTTGGTGCCATGGTCTAGTTGATAGGGCTGGGTGATAGGTTGGAATGGATGATCTTGAAGGTCTCTTCCAACCTGGTTGATTCTATTCTATTCTATAAACTGGCTTGTAACCAATATAATCACAGTTTATATCAATCCACCCCTAGTGGACAAACATAGATACCAAGACCTATTATTAGAAATGTGTCCAGTTCTGGGGCCTTCAATTTAAGAAAGATGTTCAGGTGCTTGAACGTGTCCAGTGAAGTGCAAATAGGCTGGTGAGGGGTCTGGAGCACTGTCCTACGAGGAGCGGCTGAGGGAGCTGGGGTGGTTTAGCCTGGAGAAGAGAAGGACTGGGGAGACCTCATCACTGTCTACAACTACCTGGGAGGTTGTGGCCAGGTAGGGGTTGGTCTCCTCTCTCAGGCAACCTGTGACAGAATGAGGGGACACAGTCTCAAGCTGTGGCAGGGCAAGTTAAGGCTAGAGGTTAGGAAGAAGTTCTTCCCAGAAAGAGTGATTTGCCATTGGAATGGGCTGCCTGGGGATGTAGTGGAGTCACCATCCCTGGAAGTGTTTAAAAGGAGATTGGATGTGGCACTTAGTGCCATGGTTTAGTTTAGTAGATAATCTTGAGTGATAGGTTGGACTTGATGATCTTGAAGGTCTTTTCCAACCTGATTGATTCTGTGATTAGAAGCAAGACTCCTGACAGACTCAGCACCAAGGCAAGGACAAGATGACTACAGAGTTTCCTCATCTGACTCAGGATAGTGGAACACAATTCTACCAGAAGAGACTCTTGTCTGGCACAAAGAGATGGGCCTCTTACAGGTTCTCAATTTGTGCTGATAATGTGTAACAGATCACTATCTGCCCTTCCTTCCCTGGCATCCTCAGCAGAAATGCAGCAGGGCTTGGGCCCTACACCTGACTGAGCTACTGTGAAATGTTCCATGGGATAGGTTTCAGTGCTGATGGCAGCCAAATCACCTTCCCTTTTCCAGCTCACATCACTCTCCACCACTGTGGAATCATAGGAGTTTAGAAGTGGCCTCTGGAGATCTAGTTCAACCTCTCTGCTAAAGCAGGGTCATCTAGAGTAAGTTTCACAGAATCACATTCAAAGTGGTTTTAAAATCTCCCCAGAGAAGGAGGCTCCACAAACTCTCTGGGCAGCCTGTTCTAGTGGTCTGTCATCCTCTAAGACATTTTTCCTTATCTTTAGATGGAACATAAATAAATACCTTCCATGCTTCAACAAAAATCACAAGGGTTCTATCCTGACACCAGCTCAGCTGCAATACAGTTGACCCTAGCTGTAATGACAGATACTAAAGTCCAAGATCTACAAACACGTGAGATTGTTTCAGTTCTCAGATGAAGTCTTCTCTAATCAGCAAATGCCAGAGGTTCTGCTTAATACCTTATCTTCACCTGTTCTTCAGCTTACACATGCAGTATTGCAAGTGCCTCAAGCTATGGAAATCACCCAGAAAGGTTTGGCTAGTCTGGAATTCACCCATCCATCTTTTTGCTGAAGAAATCCCTGCAAGTGTAACAAAAATATGGATGGTTTAATGTACTGCTTATCAAACAGATGGACAGCAAAATTCCTTTTTGCACTGGCCAGTGCTCACTTAATCTCAGGGCTTTTGGGTTTTAGGGGTTTTTTTTGCTATGTTGGCTGGTCTTTTTTGACACATTATCTTTTCATTTAAAAACCCAATATTGTTAAAGACCAAACACAAAGATTTCAAATACTTGAGAAAAAAATGAGGGGCAAAATCAGAAAATAAGTGAAGTTTGGATTCCCTAGCCAAATTCAGGAAGAGCACTCTTCCCACATATTAGTACATGATGAATCACAGAATGTCAGGGATTAGAAGGGACCTTGAAAGATCATCTAGTCCAACCCCACTGCAAGAGCAGGATCAGACCAGGGCAGGATCAGACCAGGGCAGGATCACAGACAAAATGTGTCCCGGTGGGTTTTGAATATCTCCAGAGGGGGAGATTCCACAACCCCCCTGAGCAGCCTTTTCCAGTGTTCTGTCGCTCTCACAGTGAAAAAATTCCTCCTCATGTATATATGGAATTTCCTTTGCCTCAGCTTCCACCCATTGCCCCTTGTCCTGTCATCAGGCATCACTGAGCAGAGCCTGGCTCCATTCTCTTGGCATTCACCCTTTAGATATTTATAAACATTCATGAGGTCACCATTCAGGCTCCTCCTCTCCAAACTAAATTGCTCCAGCTTCCTCAATCTCTCCTCATAAGGAAGATGTTCCATTCCCTTAATCACCTTTGTGGCTCTGTGCTGGACTATTTCCAGCAGTTCCCTGAGGTCCTTTTTGAACTAAGGGGTCCAGACCTGAACATAATACTCCAGATGCAGTCTCACCAGGGCAGAGTAGACGGGGAGGAGAACCTCTCTCGACCTACTAACCACAGCCCTTCTAATACAACCCAGAATGGCATTTGCCTTCTTGGCCACAAAAGCGCACTGCTGACTCATGGTCAACCTTTCATCTGCCAGGACCCCCAGGTCCTTTTCCCCTTCATGAAGTCACAAATTCAGGATTCACTGTAGTACAATTCATTCCTGCAGGAGAGCTCATCTTGCCTCACAAATGTCTTGCATCTTACATAAACTCCAAATCTTAAGTCTCACTAAAACAAAAGTACTGTGCTGGATACTGCTCTGCTGTAAATATTTTGCAAACATGTGACTTTATGTGAAGGTTGCATGCAAAAATGTTATCAATTCAGACACTGAGTGACAGAAGTAAACATAAAACAAACAACAACCGCAGCAACAAAACACCCAAACAAAAAAATAATGAAACAAACAAAACCAACCACAGAAGTCAAACTTAGAAGGCACATTTGTCTAAAGTTGCTAGATTATTAAGCAAAGAAATAGTTCTTGTGAAATCAATAGAAATAGTCTTAGATTAACTAAAACCCTCAGAGAGAACATAATAAATACCAAGAGCAGGCTGAATTTCTATCTGCCATTGTGCATGAGGAACATCAGCAAACTGAAACAAGTACCTACTTATCAAATCTATGCAGAAAATTTGCCTGTTGGATTCACAGATGCAGACTGGGAGTATAAAACAAGCACTGAAAATAATAAAAGCAGATATTTAAGTATTTATGCTATTCCTACTCAATAACTCTCTAGCACATTAAATAGAAATAATACCCTCCTAGTTACCTTCTCCTCTGGGTCTGGCATGTTGCCTTGATCCTTTTGTTGAAGGCTGTCTTGATATTTCTGCAGGACTTTCACTCTTTAAAAAAAAAATCCACACATTTATAAAAGAAAATTAAAGATCTGTATTTATATATAAAATTTACTTGTGTGTGTTGCTTTTTTTTCTTTATATATTACACACAAAAATCATTCACTTACAAAACTGACCCACACATGTAAGGTTATGTCAAGTCTACTTTCCTCAGAGCCTGATGGTGTTTCTCCTGGATATGTGTTAGCTATTTTCTTTTAAATGAACCTACTACAGGATTAGATTTTGTTATTGTAAAGACAACTTCCAAATGTGAACTATGAGTATCCAAGGTAGAGCAATCTTGCAAATCTTGCAGAGCATCTGAGATGCTACTGCTGGACCTGGGATATGAGGCTTAGCTACTAGTGAGCTACCAAAAGAAGTACGAGGATTGCAATCCCTCTATGTTTCAGCTACATCAGATACACAGTTGCTCTTTAACCTTCTGGGAAATCTGAATTTCATTCCATCACAGGAGCAAAGACTAAAAACCTGTGCCATAAGACTTACACAGTCCTTTAATCAAATGGCAACTCTCCTGGACACAGTGAGAAACAGGTCCTGCCAGAAAGTCCAGCAGACAGACAAGAGTTGATTGGAAGGGGCAGCTGGTAGACGAAGGAGAGTGAGAAATCAAAAGTGGAAGGATCAAACTGGAAGAAAATTCAGGACCCTTCTCAGGACTCTGACCTTAGTCCAAAAGCAAATCAGACAGACCAGGAAATGAAAGCCAGCAAGCACACATGAGAATTGCTTTGCTTTCTCTGGATACAGTTTGCAGTGTCTGAAGCCAAGAACACCTGACAGCATTTTCTGCATGTTACACATTGCAACGGTCATATGTCCTTGGACAGGTGCAGGTTAAAGTACCAGGTCCACTTGGCTGGAGGTTGAGAAAAAGACATGCATAAGCAGCAGTCTCTCATAACATGAGATCAACACCAGTCTCAGAGATGAGGCCACTCAGACAGCAAGGTCCCCTCTATGCAAAGGAATAGCCAAGCCCATGCACAGGTATCACAAGAGGTTGAAGGCAGCTACAGCACTTGCCCTACAAATAAGCTTAAATTTTCCTGGCAAGAGCAGACAGAGGGGCAGGTCCATGAGAACTGCCATTACTACTTGTAGACTACACATTTACTACTCATTGTACCTGAAGCACAGCTGGAGCCCAAATGCCTCTAGAGAATGTGAAAGTTGTAAAGGAGTACTCCTGCTAACCCAACAAAATTCAGGTACTGTTGTCATTAGATATTATTAAGCAATAAATTCTTTACAATGAGGGCACTGAAACAGTGGCACAGGTTGCCCAGAGAGGTGATAGAAGCCTCATTCCTAGAAACATTTAAGGTCAGGTTGAAGGGGCCTCTGAGTAACCTGATGTAGTTGAAGATGTCCCTGCTCACTGCAGGATGTTGGAGTGGATGATCTTCCAATGTCCATTCCAATGTGAACCCTTCCATGATCAGAGTGGGACAGAGGCAGTCCACCCACTTAGATCAGCTGTAGCAGAACAGGCAGACTCGGTAGTGGTGAAGTTGGCATTGCTGGGTTAACAAGCAGACTCAATGATTATCTTAAGGGTGTTTTCCAACCTAAATGATTCTAGAACTTCTGCTTGGGTATAGACCAGAGGATAGAGCCTGCAACAAAATTTGGCCCACCCTACACACACACACAAGACTTCCCACTTCTTTCAAGACTATACATACTAACAAACCAGTAGCTTCCCACAAGCCATTCATGCTTTTAATTACTTTCCTATCTTTTTACCCAAGTCTGTGAATTCATTAACAACATTCACTGTTAAAAAGGAAGCAACCATCTCTGAACACAACAGAAGAAGTACAGGTGAATTGCAAGGTGGTAAGGCACTGGCACAGGTTGCCCAGAGAAGTGTAGATGTTCCCTCCCTGGCAACGATCAAGGCCAGGTTGGATGGGATTTTGAGGTACCTGGTCTAGTGGAAGGTGTCTCTGCCCATGGCAGGGGACTGAAACTAGATGACCTTTAAGGTTCCTTCCAACCCAAAACATTCTGTGACTCTATGACTATGTTTCATGTTTTCTTGCCCTGTGATACATCTCTGCATCCCTTTCGAAGTCCTGAAGTAAGTTTAGCATCTCAGAAGATTTCCTCATCTGCTTTTTCTGAAATTTGTGTGAATTAAGAGTTCACGTGCTTTGCATCCAAGAGTTATCATCAACCCTGCCAATGACTACACTGATCACATAAATAAGCATTACAAATTCTTCCATTTCTCTGTGAATGGTAACATTGTATGTTCCAATAACCTGTAAGGAAAAACCGTCAAATCTCACTATGTAAGATATTCATTGTCCATAATACCTTGCATATAGAACATATCCTCCACATCATAGTGGAAAATAACACTATGAGGTGTTTAAAAATACAGGAGACCAGTAAGTATTTTCACTCAAGCTACTATAGGTGACCAGACGAGAGAAATGTCCCACCACTACAAGCTTACACCAATGTACCCACTGGCCCTGGAGACAGAGCTACATGAAGGAGACGAATAAGTAGATATGTCAGGAATGTAGTGATAAGCTTATTTTGAAGGCAAATGTTGCTTTATTGTAGGCTATAAAGCACCATGAGCTCAACGGGAGCTCTTGACAACAAAAGGGATGTGCTTATTGACAGCAGACGAAGTATGTGTCATAGTAGGCAAACTGTGATAAACTGAAAAGCTGAACTATTTGGAGGTGCTTCATAGGACAGTAAGCAGTCTACACAAGAGTCACCTTCAATAGCCTAGGTCCTTCAAAAGCTGCATCTTCTTCACATCCATGGCTAATACAACACACACACTTAGTGTTTCAGTTATTTAATCAGCCAAAAGAAAGCCTCACCAAAAAAATGCACATGCTTCAATGCATGCTGGCTTTGATTTACACTGTTGTCAAGCATTAGCACTGGGCTGGCCACTAGACAAATGACAGGGGCTCTGCATTAACACCTCTGCCTTCTCCATTGAAGCAAGTACAAGTTAGCACCTTTCTGCACACCAAACGTTGGTAGTAACTGGAAACGTCAAGCATTATCACTTCCAGAAGTAGATATTGTCTTCAAAAATATGCTGGTAATTTCAGAGAGTGCAGACACTTAGAAGAGACATAGGTGAAAAATAAAATCACTGAAAAGAAACCACTGTTCTGCCTCAAACCAAGTCAACTATATTCACCAAATTATTACAATCACTACTTGACCCACAACCAGGGCTCCCAAAATCTTTAGGAAGTGTGGCATGTTATAAAGGTAGACACAAAGTCCAAAATGCATAGCTAATACTGAAGTGGTTTAACTTAATCTTGGTTCATCTTAATTATTACCATCTTTCAGAATCACAACATCATGCAAGGAACAAAAAAAATCAAAACTCAAATACCATCAGAGTTTGGCTCAACAAGCCTGCAGGCTACATCTGGCACGCTCACGCTTCAGCAACTCTTCGAGTGATGTAATTATTAGCACAAGTGGGGAAGAAATTGAGAATAGGTGCTGAGCCTTCTGGAGGGGTGGATTCAGTCATGTATTTATGTCAGGTAGGGATTACAAACATTTTTGTAGAGCCACATGTGCATGAAGGCAAACAGGTGCAAAGTAAAAAGTTTAACTTTAATCAGGATGGTAGCACACAAGACAAACTCCACAATATTTATTAATTTGGGCTTTACAACAGGAGATAAAATACCTCATTATTCTTCTTACAAATTCAGAGCCTCCAAGGCTTTGACAAGCAGTCACTGGAGCCATTAAAAAGAGATCTTACACTTCACCTCACACCATCTTGGAAAAAAATACACATCAAACTGGAATCCTAGAGGGATGTATGCACATTTCCCAGCTTTGAGTAATTACATTTCTATTCAAAGAGGATACAGCAGTCTGCTGCAAATTGTCCAGTCTGCTGCTTTGTCCTCATTATTAACCCTTTAAAAGGCTGAATTCCACCTCAAGACACAAGGAAATGAAAATTTCTAATGTTTCAGCAGGTGAAGAGGAAGAATAAGCTTTGAAAAGTCATCCTTGCCAAACTGCTAGTTCTGGCTCCATTTCATACAACCACCCACCTCTACATTCATGAAAGGATGCCATGAAGAATTTCTGTTAATGAATTTTATACTGCTCTTGTAACTAATTCTCTACACACTTACATCACCTCTAGCCACTCTGTGCACCAACAAAAGCAGGAAAAAAAAAATCATGCAAGGTAGAATCATTACACAAATTAGCCACTGAGATTTTTCCACTCTAATAAATCAGCTCTACTAATAGTTCACTAACAACAAGTAAAAACTGAGTCTGTAAAGAGAAATGTAATGCAATCAACCTTCCACAACCCCTTTCTTAGATTTAGACCCACAGTACCAGAAGGTGTTATTTGTATGGATATTGCAAATAGTGTAAAGTTTAAAACCATTTATCTGTATGTGTTATATAAATACAACTACATATACAACACACATTTCCATTTTGTGCAAAAGACTTCTGCCTAGCAAATAAACCCAACTCATTTTTAATGATTTGACTGAAAGTTCTGTATCCCTCAAAGACTTTTTGTGCTCTTTCCCTCAAACTGTTTGTGTTTCCAGTATTTATTTTAAAATCTGCTATCATTATTAAGAGGCAGAATTTATTAGCGTGCAACAGCAATAAAGGACAGGTGTCTACTAGCTAAGGTCAATTCGAATGCTGTGGTGATACAACTTATCAATCAAACATCTTCTTGTTAAACGAAGGATCACAAGATGGTGTTTCATTAGTGTTAGCTTCTGCTAAAACTCTGCAAACACAAAAGGAGCTATTAAAAAAATCCCCACTTTTTAAAACACATGTTTTAATGATGGATTTCTGTTATATAAGCCAGTTATGAAGAGCTGACACCAAAAAGAGAGGTCATTCACAGAATCAGATCAAAAAATCTTTGAGCCATATCCAGCAGATTTCCATGGAACAATTCTATCTGCTGTTTCTAGAGCAGTTCTTTTTCATTCAGTAGTTTCATTATATAGCTGAGATGAGTTCCAACAGAAATACAAGTTCATTAGATACGGCTTAGATACTTGATTCAAACGACCAGTTCCAGAGCCATACAGTTTGTAGGGCAAAAATAAGTCATTATGGAAGTGGCCAAAAGTGACAGGATATTACAAAAAGCTTTAGCCAAGAGTTTCAGCAGCCATCTGTAAAATAGAAGAGACTTTTCCAATGTGTTTAGCCGTAGGGGTAAACGACATACCTGTTCTGCAGCCACTTTCATATAAACAGCACCATACGCTCAGAAGCTTTACGACCCAAACTATCTTTTGTCAAAATACAAAGTTATCTTTATTGTTTAGAGGGTCAATAAGTCACGCTATGAAGTGTCTGTTTTAAACAAAACTTTTACCTGAGACAGACTGAGAGCTAACAGAATATAACTCATCTTACTCTGATCGCAAACACTGTGGTATAGCTAGCCTTGAAGCAGCAAGTAGTCTTCCAATTACTATGTGTTAGTCAAACACCTCTTCTTAATTCCTCCTTACACTTGCTTTCTTTTAGTTCCAGAAAATTACAAATACTCACTTGAGGACTATTACATGTTAGGTAATACAGAGTTTATTTAGTACCAAATATTTTTTAAGTCAATTTGTCAAAAAATCCGTAGCCTTTGAAACTGGGTTCTGATAATCATCAGCAGGAAAAATTAAGAGTTACACAAATACAGAGAGAATCTTCTTAAGACTCTTAACCTCACAGGAGCCAATTCAAATCCTTAAGTGATAGCTTATTTGTATGTGTAGAATATGATAAAAAAAAACAACTTGTTTTCTAAAGTAATTATTTCATAAAAGGCATTTAATCAGAAACTTCATGGACATGAAATAAAAGTTCCCATTTCCCACTGCTTTCTTCTGCATCATTTCCATGTCCTTGTTAAAGAATTATACAACCATAGGTTGGGTTGGAAGGGGCCTTTAAATATCATGTAGTCTGAACTCCTGCAGTGAGCAGGGGCATTTGCAACTAGGTCAGGCAGGTCAGATCTCCATTCAACCTGACCTTGAATGTTTCCAGGGATGAGGCTGCTACTACCTCTCTGAATAATCTGTGCCAATCACAGAATCAACCAGGTTAGAAGAGACCTCCAAGATCATCCAGTCCAACCTATCACCCAGCCTTATCCAATCAACTAGACCATAGCATTAAGTTCCTCATCCAGTCTTTTTTTGAACATGCTCAGAACTACTCTCAGAGTGAAACATTTCTTCTTTATATCTAGCTTATTTCTCCCCTCTTTTACTTTAAAGCCACCACCCTCTGTCTTGTCACATTGGGCCCTGTTGAAAAGACCATCCCCACCTGTTTCATGCTTTCAGACAGCATGTTTGAATACAGCTCCTAATTCAAATATGGAGATAGGAAGATGACAGTCAAGATGAAGACAAACAGCTCACTACAATATGTAGGACTGGGCTTGGCAAGGAAGAGAAGCTGTGTCCAGGAGCGTGATAATAAAGAGAACAGGACCAGGAGCCAGAATAAGTGGGTAAATGAGCATGATAGGAGAAAATGAGAAAAGAGAAGGAGGTTAATCCTTCAGGGCAGAAAAGCATGGATGACACCTTAGGTCCTGGCATATGGGCCACAGCTGGAAAGGGGCTGCTTCATTTTTTTTCACTTCTATTATAGAATCAACCAGGTTGGAAGACACCTCCAAGATCATCCACTGCAACCTAGTATCCATCCCTAGCCAGTCATCTAGACCATGGCACTAAATGCCTCATCCAGTCTTTTCTTGAACACCTCCAGGGACGGTGACTCCACCACCTCCCTGGGCAGCCCATTCCAATGCCAATCACTCTCTCTGGGAAGAACTTCCTCCTAACATGCAGCGTAGACCTCCCCTGGCACAACTTGAGACTGTGTCCCCTTGTTCTGTTGCTGGTTGCCTGGGAGAAGAGACCAACCCCCACCTGGCTACAGCCTCCCTTCAGGTAGCTGCTGATTATATTTATAAAAAGCTAAAGACAAAAGATTAGTTATTAATTATGCAGAGACTACAAACTATGATTCAAAGCTCTTCACATGCATAAAGACTTAAGTTGTTTCTCTTCTTTTTAGTACACTTGTTTCATTGATTCAAATGGAGTTACAGTAGTTTACATCAGGGTAAATCTCTGGCAATAGAGGTGTTACCCTGCTGTCAAATTACTGTGAAGACAGGAAGATCAGCCCCATTTGCATCAGATGCACTTTCCAATTATTTATTGCAGGAATTTCCTCTAAATCACTTTTTGCAGCTATCTTAGCTTTCTGGCTCTAGAAATTCATTTAGAACATTTTAATTTCAAATCTCTCTCCCACAGTCTTAAGATGATGGCCATTTGTCATGCACTGGTCTGAAGCGTGTGTTTTCATCGCCTTAAAACTAAGCAGCATCTGTTACGCAAGCAAGCAAAGTATGTCATCTAGACTTAAAGTAATAAACCCACATGCCTTGGAACCACTCCCAAAAGCACTTAAGACGGGAAATGAAACTTTACTGCCCCAGCATATTATTGTGGTGCCCAAGAGCACTACGATATTTTGGGATGAGGCTCAAAATTTCCATTAGAGACTAAATCTGCAGGAAGTTTAACTTGGCCATGAACATTTGCTTCAGGCTAAAAACTATTTTATAAGCTCTCCCTCCTAGAGCCAATAATTTTAAAAGTTTGGTTGGATTTCAGTCAAAGAATAGCTATAAATTTGTCATCTCACATAGAAGACACAATGATGTCAGTGGCCCATAGACAGTCAACAGAGACTCCTGTTAGACTTGGGATCCTGCCTATTTTTAACTAGCCTGAGCTGCTTTAAGTTAATTTATTGAAGTCTCACTCTTTAAACATTTAGCCATATGGCTGCATAATTCCCCAGATTGCTTCGGGTCATCAAGAAGCAGCAGATGCAGACATGACAGTATCACAAGCAACGGCTACTGTTCAGAGGCAATTGGTGAGTCGCTATTCCACCATTATCCAGCTGCAACACATGGGCCCAAACCAGTAAATTCTACTAAAGCACACAAATAATGCCAAATCTAACAGCTTTCCACTAAATATTCAGAGGAATAAAGAGAAAACTTTGTACAAGTACATATTTTTTCCTGAAGCATCCAACATATCAATATCACAGAAATCAAATCTGGAAAATTAAACAAATGGAGTAGTCCTTTTTGGTCCAAGATCAAAAACATTTAAGAAAAACAAACCAAACTCAATCCAACCACAAAACAAGCAAAACAGCAAACAACCAAACCCACTCAACAAAACAAACAAAAACTAATCAACTAGACAAGCATTTATCTATTTTACAGCCCTACAATTTGTCATCTCCCTACCTTTCAATTCTACATTTCTTTCCCAAAACATTCTAACATGCAACACTTTCAGCATTCACCTATATCGATATTCATCTCTACTACTAACCTCATCATCTGCCTGGTGCTTGCTGTCTTTAATTGGCCTCTGCATTTTTCTAATCATGGATTCCTCATAATCTGCAGACTGAAAAGAAAGATCCAATGTTTTAGGTCCAGTACACTGAGCAGTGAGCTATTTACTTGAATAACTTGAAAGAAAAATGAACACAGAGTAGAACTGAGCACATTACAATGTGCATCCATCTACTTTATCCATCCACCTGCTCTCTCTACCTTGCCTCCCTGTGTAAGACTAACCAAGCAAAATCCACAGTTAAAAACTGTTCTCTGAAGTAACACCAGGCCAGCAGAAAGGTACTGACAGAAGTGCTTTCTCACATCTAACAAAATTAAATCACCCTCTAACAAGAGCATCTTAGATGTCCATTAATGCCAAACTTCCTCCATGACCCAGCTCACAGATCAGAAAAAGAGAACAGGACAGAAAAGGAACAACAAAATGAAAGGCAATGAAGAGATGGCCTTAAGGCAGTTTCAGACTTTACACTGAGAAAGCCTAAGTATGGGGAAACTGTGGATGTGTTCCTTCTCAAAGATGCAATATGATAAGCAGATTCCACTGCAAGCAGAGCACCCTTGCAAGAGCCTAGCTCTTTCAAGCGCGGGCTGAAATCAAGTTGGAAGCAAGCAGCTCAATCTAGAAAGAAAGAAAAAGTATACAGATGTGCAACTCTATCCTGTGTGTCCTGCTACAGAAGTAGTAAGCTTAGTAAAGACTAGTTATGGCCCAAAGGAACTCTCTTCAACCCCATCTTACTCAAGACCTAGCTATGGCTTCAACAGCAGCATGCACTTCTCAGAAGACACACGAGGAGAGAAGTACAGACTTCCATCAGTTGCTGCCACCTCTCTGCCAAACAATCTAATGTGATCAGGAGAATTCTAGCATGCAGAGTTCAGAAAAAAAACAGCTTATCAGATGTTCATGATCCAGTCACGATACATCATGGCAGAGACACGAATGGCCTCAGTCAGGTTCCTACCAGATGAAATCCACACTGACACTTTCACTTCAAAGTAACTGCTGTTAAAGAAAGTACTTATTTTTTAAATGAGCAGAAATACTAACATGTGAAGATATCAGAAGAAACGTTCAGTTCCTACCACAGCATGCAGAAAGTTACTCTCTTATTTAAGATTTCAATTACCTTTTTCTCTGCTTTATCCTTTCCATGTTCTTTTAAATGCTCCCCATCTTTCTCTCTGTCCTTTTGTCTATCCCTTTCCCGATCTTTTCCTCCAGCTCTGTCCTTCTCTCGTTCTCTGTCCCTACTCTTATCTTTGTCTCTTCCTTTCAGTCTGTTCTTTTCTCTTCTTTCTTCATTTTTTTTCTCTCTTTCCTGTCCTTTATTATGCTCTAGACGATCTTCTCGTTCTATGTCTCCTTTCCCCTTGTTATTTTCTGCTTCACGTCCTTCCTTGGATGTTCTGCTTCTCCTTCTTTCCCTTTCTTGTTTTTCTCCTTCCCTATAAGCACCTCTTTCAAGGTCTTTGTGTCTGTCTTCATTGTCCTTCTGTTTTTCACTTTCCTTTTCTCTTCCTTCACTCTCTTTCAAATCTCCTTTGGATTTTCTGTTTTTGCTTGAGCTCCCCTCTTTAACGTCAGTGCCTCCTCTACCCTAAAAGGAAAGCAAAAGCTAAAAATTAATTCTGATACATGTTAACTCTATCACACAGTTACTTTATAAAACAAAAATTGCAAGCTGAAAAACTGAGCCAAGCAAACAAAGCACAAAGACTGGTAGTCCTGGTACCCCACAAAAGTTGCAAAGGCCTACCTCTTTATGGCTTTTTTGTTCTGTTTTGGACTCTCTGCTTTCTTTATCTTGAGATTTAGAGGTTGGAGGCTTCCCTTTAACATCAGCTCTTTCCCCAGCTAAGATCCGTTTTACAGCAGCATCGCTGGACAGCTGCAATGAATAGGAAATCGTCACTGAAATAAGTAAATCATGTTATAATGTATGTCCTTTCTTCCTAACTGCAATCAGCATGATTTGTGTGGGTTTTCTTTTTGCTTTGTTTGTTTCTAATGAAGTTTATACTTCTATTCTTTTGGAAACATTCTTTCACAATAGTAATCAAAGCCTCATAGAATGGTTTAGAAGGAACCACAAAGATCGTCTATTTTCAAGCCCACTGCAGCAAGTGGGGACACCTTCCAATATCCCAGATTGCTCAGAGCCCCGTCCAACCTGCCTGTGAACCCTTCCAGGGATGATGTATACACAACTTCTCTAGGCAACTTGTTAACAGCATTTCATCACCCTCATGGTGAAGAGTTTCATCCTCGTATCTAGTCTAAATCTCCCCTCTTTCAGTTTAAAGCCATTATCTCATGTCCTGTCACTACATGCCCTTGTAAGAAGTTCCTCTCCAGCTTTCTTATAGACCCCCTTTAAGTACTGAAAAGCTACAGTAAGATCTCCGCAGAGCCTTTTCTTCTCCAGGATGAACAACCCCAAGCAGGGGTGTTCCAGCCTAATGATCATCTTTATGGCCCTCCTGCGGACCTGCTCCAACAAGTCCATGTTCTTATGTTAGGGGTCCCAGAGCTGCACACAGCACTGCAGGTGAGGTCTCATAAACGTGCAGCAGAGGGACAGAATCACCTCTCTTCTGATGCCAAACATCTCCTTGCAACTCCTGTAATAATCTGTTTATATGTACTAGACCTATAAATATACATGATGTTTTTTATGTATCATAGCCCCACACCAATTCTCATTGCAGCTCCAACGTTTTCCAATGTTTTTCAAAATAGTAAGGTAAATGACAGACAAATCCTTGTACCATGACTGCTGGACTGGTTATACACTCTTAAAATCGTGTTATTTTGTATTTGCCTCCACTCTTAAGTCACTTCACTTTCACCTAATGTTTGCTCAGTCAGCAACAATCACTAAAGAAAACTACATTAACAATGACTTTCAATAAGCTGCAGATACATGGTTTTTAAAACTTCTGCATCTAGTTCATCTGTTAAGGTGACAATTACTAAATAGATCTTTTAGACAGCAAGTTAATGCATTTTCATGTCTGAGTACTAAAGAGTTTGATTACATTGACAGAAAAAAAAATATGATCACATTGCTGGGGAATTCTCCCTTCTGAAGTAGGAATAGTTTTTCGATCACTAAAACTGATACTGCCCTGAGGGTTGACTCCTGGTTCTCTCCTGGCTTATAAATGAAAAACTATGAACTTTTTGTGGGCTTTCACATTTAAGCACAACCTTCTGCACATTAGTAACATTTGCCTACTACCTAACTCCAAGCATTGTGCTCAGCCCAGCACTGAATATATTGAGCTAGAGATGGAGGAAAATCTTTGCCACAATACACATCAAGTACCAAAAAACCTAAGGTGCTAATTACCTTAAGTGGGTAGATTATATAGTCTGGATATTAAAATCTCACCACATCAAGCACATTTTCTAACTCCTCCAGTCTCTGTGCATGTGTTTATCAACTTTCCCTTCTCTAGTCTCAAGCAATTCATAATGAAGAATGTGTAGATTATCAGACAAAGATAATCCAAACTAAATTTGCAGACAGCTTGTAAACACTGTAGTCCTTTCTGGTTAAATATACACAATTCCTTCTCACATATTAATTCAAGGGTTTACTTAATACCTTTGTATTTCAAAAACATCTAGCACCTACAAGCAAAGAATCCCCATGACTTTTAATGAAACAGTTACTTTAAGAATGCAATTGTAAGAGTGCAACAATTGTTTTAAGAATTGTGCCTGCAGGTATTTTTAACAGTTTATCAAATTTCTCCTTTTCTGCAGTTTAATATTAAAAAAAAAAATAAAAAGAAGTACATTGGAAAAACTACTTTCATCGAAGAATTATAGATTTTACTATAATCTACCTTATCTAAGCAACACTTCCCAATTGCTTGAAGAAATTCATTGGTTTTTTCAGGTTCATGGCCAGCCACAATACGTGCTGGTTTTACTGAGAGTGGCTCTCCTGTTACCATTACAACAGCATCGATTGCCTTCTGAAGGAAGATGATTTTGGCATCTTTATCCTGATGAAAGAGCAAATAAGAAATAAACCTGAGACTCCAAAATAATTCCATATGCCACTTAAAGACTCTAATGGGAAGGACACTTGCAGAAAGCACCTGGTTTGTAAAGTCAAGGAGAGGGCTGCCTGTGATTTACAGTTAATTTATTTCTGGTCAAGAAATGACAACTTTGATAATGGATGAGCACTGAACTGGAATAACCAAAGTAACAGTATAACTTTGTCTTTTTAATATGTTTATTGTTTGGCTTCAGTGTTTTTTCAGACCACTATAAGTCTTCTGGCACCCTGTTTTCACAGAGTAGACATTAAAGCTTTGTTTAACAAATCATGCAAGTATTACCAAAAGGATTGGTAAAGGGTTACAGTGGGATTATTGGAGTTGGTATTGCTTAGAAGGGCAGTTATTGCATTCAGTATCTTTCAGCACAGAGGTCCCAAAGTTAGGGGATTGAGAATCTAAGCCGAGTGACTTACATGCTAGTACACATACTCTACAAACCAGACTTAACAGTGAGTAAAGAAAACATATAAAAGATGGTGGGAAAGAGATAAAGGCACCTATTTTCATCTCCACAATTCCCAGCTGTGTTTTACCATTGTACTTTACCCAAGTGCCCTTCAGTAGAGATGATGGCTTTTGGTGATCACGCAAAATTGTAAGACAAAATAAACAAACCCCCATTAAGAAAAAATTTATTTCATTCTCTGGCCCAGAGAATGAAGTCATGGTGTGAAATCTCTGCAGCTGCATAATACTCGGGGGGGGAGAATAAAGTTTTTATTAATAAAACATACTAAAAATTCAAGGAGTATTTACTAGACCCAGCAAAGAGGTTTACTCACTCATCCTTTACAGACATGAAATAAATGAAGACGAATGAAGTATTTTTCTAGTTTGTTAAAAAATAAACCATGTGAGAAGAATTCTGCAGGTGTGCTTTAATAGGCATTGGTTCTAAAAAGATATAAAACTACTGCATTCACACTGGTAACTGAGAGGCAGACAATTTCCATTAATTCAGAAAAGGAGCAGTTGTCACCATCCAGTAAAACACCTGAATTTGTGCTGTGCTTACTGTCCCAGTGTCTCAGATTCACAGATACTATTAAATTGGACAGATGGGGAAAGCAAAGGAAGTTAGTATTTCCTCAGCTGAGCAAGGCCCCCTCATAGCAATATATATTCCTGGGCCACTGGAATTTAACAGAGCTGCTTATGACCAAGACCTGGGTTTTGCTACAAGAATGTAAATGACAGTTACACATGTGAGAAGGTGGTCTCCAGAGTCAGTGTGCTTCCTGTCTTTGGCTCTTCTTAATGGATTAAAACAAAAAACTGCCACATAGCTGAGATTTTTAGATTGCCTCCATTAAAATCAGGAGCACTGCACCCTCGTGAGTGCTCCCTGCATTCAGAAACAGAAAAGGAAAGGAAAGAAATACTGCAGCCTCCTTCTATTAACATAGCTGTCCACCCTTGCAATCTATTAATGTAGGGAAGGAGATGGGACATGACTTTAAACCAAACATCTTTTCAAAGAAAGATCCAAAATTTCCTCCTGTATCCTTGATGTGTGCAGCGGTTTTGTTACCGGTGTTCTGTGCAGAAAACAAGCTCTTATGAGCCTCATGAGAAATGCACAGTTCCCACTTGCAACAGTAAACAAAATCCTATCAAAATAGAGATACATGAAACAGTGCTAAGAGCTTAAGAAAAAATATTTTTGTTTGGTACATTCAGAAAAACCCCACAAACATATCTCCTATGTTTCAAGTGGTGGGGCTCTCTCCATACAAAAATACAAATCCTTTTTTGTGTAAGTGTGTATATATATACACATACACAAAGCTGAAGTGAAAGATTAAAGGAAAGTCCCTTTCTTTTCATTTATAAGAGAACAGCTTTTTACCAGACCCAACAAGATGAACCTTTCTGATACAAACAACAACACTGTTCAGTGTAGCTGGCAGAAGAGGTGGACTTGTTTCAGAGGAAGTCCCAACCATTCAGGCATCCTCATGCTTTAAATCCCCTTTACATTTCTCTCTCCAATTGATTGATACAATGCCCACCTCTGAAGCAAACCAGAATTTAGTGAAGTCTACAGGCAGGCTCTGCAGGTCAGATTCAGTTTGTGAGAAGCTTCCAGTCTCCCTCTGACATCGTTTTACAGAGGAGGAGATCACTATCCATTCAGTGTGTGCTATCCTAAAGGTGAAGACATTAAAAGTAGCACAGAAGAAATGGTGGGAGTTTCAGGACCCCACTGGTATGTACAGGCAAGAGAGGTGAGTTGAAACTAGAAGTTAAGACAGCTGCTGAACACACATGTGTACCCTGTCTTGTATCAGAAACAGTGTGGCCAGCAGAACTAAAGAACAGATTGTTCCTGTGTACTTGTCACTTGTGAGTGACACCTTGAGTATTGGATTTGGTTTTGGGCCCCTCACTACAAGGAAGTCATCAACATGATGAGCACACCCAAAGAAGGGCAACAAAGCCAGTGAGGGATCTAGAGAACAAGTCTTACAAAGAGTGGCTGAGGGAAATGGGATTGCTTAGCCTGGAGACAAGGAGGCTCAAGAGAGTCCATATTGCTGTCTACAACTACTTGAAAGGAGCTTGGGGTGGTCTGTTCTCCCATATAAGCTGTAGGACAAGAGGAAACCTTGCACCAAGTGATATTCATGTTGGATATGAAAAATTTCTGTACCAAAAGGGTTGTCAAGCCCTGTAACAGGCTGCCTTGGATGGAATCACCATCGCTGGAGGTTTTAAAAGATGTGTCAATGTAGGGACATAGTTGGACTGGGTATTATTAGGTTAATGGTTGTACTTGACAATCTTAAAAGTCTTTTCCAGCCCAAATAATTCTATGATTCTATCTTCATCTTATGCACCTCATAAGCTGCAACAGTACACTAAGCTGACAAAGGACCTCTCAGTTTTTCTCAGTTTCAGAAATTCAGGACTGTGGACTGCATACAGCACTAGGACTGTTTACAGTGGGTACAGACCTCTTCTGAAAGTATCCTGCTCATTCCAAGTGTCTGCATCTACTGCCAGACCATCACACCAGATGAGTATCATTCCCTAGAATAACATAATGGAGAATATGCTCACACAGATATATATATAGCTACTCACAACATGGACTCCGGCTGCTGCTCTCAGACTGCGGGGAGTTTTGGGCTCTGCATGAAGACTACACTCCTGATTTTCTACTGCTCCAACAAAAAATCACAGTAAGGAACATCCTAGGAGAGCCAAATCTTTCTCCTATCAGTGTTTTGACAGAGCAGTGCAAGCTAGAGAGGTTTTCCCCCACACTACAGCATTTTGATCTCCTCTGCCTCAACTCTTAAAAACCATGTTCTCGTAGAATGTGAAACAAAATTCTCAGAGCAGTGCTCATAATGGGTGCAACTTCACAACCACCAGCGTGCAGATACAAAGACCTACTGAGAACTTGACAGGAAATCTGCTTTTTGATTCCCAAATAAAATGCACACTGGTCTCCCAAGAAGAGGCATCATGTGCTAAGCTGCTCTTCATCACAGAATCTGTTGACAAGCTTCAACATTAACAGTACAACATAAACAACAATCCATTGTACAAGTAACTCAGATTTTAGTTATCCTGACAATAATGACAGTCACAAAAATCAGGCTGATCATTAGCTCCAAGTGCATAAAACATCCATGCAATTGGTTGTATGGATGAGAAGTTCAGATCACAAACCTCACACTTTCAGTTGCTATGTTAAACAACTGCAACAGAGGCAGCTAACTGGCAACATGCAAACACTGCCTTCTTTGCCAGTTCTTAAGTTGGTAGTTGAAGTCAACAACAGCTCAGCAACGAGCCACAAAGTACAACAGCAACAAACAGCAACTGAAGACACTCTTGTAATTAGATTTTTCAGAAATAACATTAACATACTCTTCCAGTAATTGGCCATTTGTATCTCTAATAAACCTCTTGTGAAACACATATACTAGGCAAATGGCTCAGCAGGCTCTAGGACATTAACCAAATATATTTACCATATGTACATGCACAGTGCATAAATATGCCTGTAGAGATGCACATACATAGAGAAATAAATATAAACCCATACATTCCACTGAGAAGAAACCACAAGGCTCTTTAAACAGCAGTATGTGGATTTCTAGTGTTAGTGATTATCAGTACCTACTTCAAGGCAATCTTGCTAGATAATGGTAATAGAATAGTATTTTGGAAACCTAGATCTGGTCATTGATTAACCCTTTCTATTTTGAGATCTGTACAGAAATAGTTCTTTACATACAACAGCTTAATTGCCATATCCACAAATGCCATCTATAGGTGTTCACCTCATGTAATATTACCAACAGGCAACAGCTTGTGCAATTTCTTCACAAAACCAAACACATCCTTGACATCAAATGCAGGAAAAGGCAAGCTTCAAAGAGTGCTAATATTAAAGTTAGATAAGTAAATTTCATACCCACCTTAACATTATCTGATTTCAATTCAAAATCCGTGTACAGCCCATTCATAAAACCTGTCACTCTAATTACCTTCAAAACAGAAGAAATGGGCAAAATTAAGAACATCTGAAGGCCTCTGTATGATAAAGCTTGCATGGCAATAGTAAATATGTTGGGCTTATTTACTGAGGTGATATCTCATTTAGAATTATTTCCAGAGCACGTTTGGAGGTCTGCTGTGTCTTGGAACGCAGTCTGGAACAACGAGACTTAATCCTTGCTTACAGCTCAGGCCTCCCTTCCTATTTAATTCCATCTTTAACCTTGATGGTTGGCGAATCCAGGAAATTCACAACATACACATCGGCAGGTGTGTTTAACAGGGTTGCATTATTCGTATCGAATTCTTCATATGAGGCCACATATAAAAGCAGCAACTTTGTGAACATAAAAGTGTTTTGTTGTGGTTTTTTTGGGGTTTTTTTTGTTGTTTTTTTTTTACTGGCAGGTGAAAAACAACCTACTAGCAAGTTTCATTAAAGATTAAATACATAGAAATCTGAGGAAAAGAGTCACACGCTGTGCCTGGTCTTAACCACTAGGATACCTTAAACACCCCCCGAATTTTACTCGCTACCCGAGCGTACCCTTGTAGTAGTGCACTTTGTGCACCAACCAGCCCCGAGGGCCTGGAAAAGTGACGACGGGAATCCCTCCTTCGGGTCGGGAGAGCTCGGAGCGCTGGGCATATCCCTCGGCAGCGCATCTCCCAGCCCCGCACCTGGGGGACACCCCTCACTCTCTATAGCCACACCCCCGTCCGCCAGGGGGCAGCCGAGCCTGAGGGGAGGCCTGTTGCCTAGCAACAGCGGAGAGGGCCCGGAGGCCGCTTCCCGGCCCACCTCAGTGATCACGTCGTGCAGGTAGCGGAACGGCGGTTTATTCAGCAACCGGTCCGTCAGCGGTGGCTTGCGGATAACTCTGCCCAAAGAATCCTGCGTCCGCCGCACCACCGCCTCGTTCATAGCGGCGGCGGGACCGCGCCGCCGCCGCCAACGGCGGCTCCGAGCATTCCCAGCTTCCCCTGCGGCGTAAGGCGCCTCACTGCGCAAGCGCAGAGACGGGTAAGCAGTTGCTGGGCACAACGCGGCCCTAGCAACGGGCCTGGAGGACGCATTACGCCGTGCCCCTGCTTTCACCGGCCTTAGGTAAAAGGTCCTAGAATCACGGGAGAGTTCTGGTTGGGAGAGACCTTTGAGATCATCAAGTCCAAACATTAACCCAGCACTCTCAGGCCCACCACTAAACCGTATCTCTTAGCACTGCAAAGTCTTCTAAACACCTCCAGGGATGGTGAGTCCACCCCTTCTCCGACATCACCATTGCAATGTTTTAGCAGTCCTTCCGTAAAAATCAAATACTTGCTGTTCAGTGTAGACCCCTCCAGACTGAACTTGAGGATGTTTTCTGTCCTAAAGCCTGTTACTTGAGAAAAGGGACCGACCCTCACCTTGCTACAACCTGCTTTCAGATAGTTGTAGACAGCAATAAGGTCTACCCTCACCATCCTTTTCTCTGGGGTAAACAACCCCATTTCCTTCAGCCACTCCTCTAGACTTGCTCTCTAGAGCCTTCACCAGCTTTGTTGCCCTTCTTTGGACCCGCTGCAGCACCTCAATGTCCTTCTCTTGAAGTATTGAGTATTGAAGGTGCAGCCTCACCAGAACCAAAAGATTAAGCAGTCACTGTGGGACTCGAGCCCAGGGTCCCTAGATCAAGAGGCTCATACTTTACCAACTGAGACACCTAGGCTGCTTCAAAAAAAAGAAGATAAAAAAAAAACAACTCCCAAGCCTCTTGTTCCACCCTGTCCTCTTAATTGAACAATCAGCAGACAAACAGTGCTTAGAAATGTTGATTATATCTTTCAGTTTTGTGGATTGTGTTTGTTGGGTTTTTTGATAGTTCTTAAAGAAGTAGTAAGAGTGAAGAATGGGGGAGAAGGGGAAACATCAGGATCGCCCAGTTACACTCCCTAGCAAAGACAGGCCATGACCATTAAAGTATACAGGATACCCTGCACCATCCTCATCTCCTGCAGGCTCAGTTCAACCAGGCAACATACTACACCCTCCCTACAGCCTGCTTTGTCCTTACCTCATCACAGCCCTCACTGACAAGCAAAACCTTGGCTGTCCACCAGCCTTATGCCACTGCCAATCTCTCTGACCAGGTCTGGGAAACTGAGAAAGAAAACACTGCTTTTCTGCTTGGCCAGTTGTAACCATTAATGTTTGAAAGCTGAACTTCAATACAGCTGCACGGTGCTGTGCTGCTGTGCTTTAACTTACAGCTCCAGCTCACCCACCTTGGTAAACAACCCTAGAAGAATTAATCAGGTTCAGGAACAAGAAGAGACACATTACAAAGCATGTTTATCTGGTACTAGTTCAGGCAAGGAAAGTGGTTATTTTTTCAGCAGAGGAAGGGAAGTGGGTGCTTCCATGCTGAAAGGGTAATTACACCTGGGGTCCTGAGAACAAGCGGTTGCAGGGAAGCATTTTCTGCCTTCATCCTGATACATTGGTGGGTTGATGAGGTTCACAGACAGGCTGTGACTACAGGATCTGGTGAGCCTGGGAAGAACAGGAGGTGTTGACAGCTTCTACATCTAAGGGCATCAGAAGAAGTCTCAGAGGAAGTCAGAAGACTAGGAAGAAGCTACTCTGGGGAGGATGGTTGTTTATTTTGGAATCATGTGGTTTATCTGGATTTCTGCCACTGGCTCTCTAAAAAGTGTCTGAGATACCTAGGAAGGAATCTCAGGGGTTTCATTAAATTTGGCCTTTGGCATGCTCATTTTGCTGAAGGGGTAGCCCAAAGGAAACACAATTCAATTTAACTAAAGAACAAAAAGCTAGCAACCCTCAAAATCTCCACAAATCCCTGAGGGGAAGCACTAGATTTGAAAGAAATACCCTAAGACCACAAAGCAGATAACTTTGGTCTGGAGACTTAGTCTTTTTGAAGACTTTAGACTAGTATTGTTCAGATGTTGGGCAAGCTGAGACCAATCCTGAAGATGTCAATAGGAAATTTACCTGACTACATGATAACAATAAGAGAAAAAACAGAGTTCCAAATACCACAGGAGAAGATTGATATAGAATGATTGAACGGTCTGGGTTGGAAAGGACCTTAAAAATCATCTAGTTCTAATATTGTGCTGGTTTGAAGCTAATTGGAGTATTTTCATGAGAAAAATTAGATTATAGGCTGTGAAAAGGAAACAATGATATCTACTTCATTGGAAGTAGATATCCAATCTACAGAAAACTGTAGATTTCGGGCAGCCTGTAACTGCCCTAGAGTTCTGTAGACATCCACAGTCTGTGTCTCAGGATTTCCTTTATCTTGAAGAATCCTGCTCTCACCTCCAGCTCCAGAACTGATACCAGCTTTGTCACACCAGCATCTCCCCATGAGAAGTGCAGTTGCTAAAGAACACAAAACTTCAAGGAGTACATATTGTGCTCCTAGACAACAGCTTATATTCATTCTTATCATAGAATCAACCAGGTTGCAAGAGACCTCCAAGATCATCCAGTCCAACCTAGCACCCAGCCCTAGCCAATCATCTAGACCATGGCACTAAATGCCCCATCCAGTCTTTTCTTCAACACCTCCAGGGACGGCGACTCCACCACCTCCCTGGGCAGCCCATTCCAATGGCAAATCACTCCATACATTTACTATTTACCATAAACTTGGATTCCAAATTGTTCAGAAAAATTGGTATCCAGCACATGCAGGAGAAGATGGGAACTCTTGGAAAGAATGCAGGATTAAACCAGTTACAAAGACATTCTGGACAATAATGTGCTGTAGGTCAGAATCTCTCTGGCAAAGACATACGGCTATGAAACAAGCAGGCAGACACCAAGTTTTTTCCTTTATCTTCTTCCACACCCTGGTCTTCTGTCAATTCTCCTTCTTGCCTACTCCCAGCTCCAATCCTGGGCTCCAGCAAGCATAGAAGTCATCAGTGCATGTGATCAAAGGTTGAGGAAGCTGCAACCTCTGAGAAAGAGGCTGTGAAAATAGCTGATGTCAAACTAGCAAGGCTAGGCATGGCACTGCCCTCCTTGCATTGTTTCATACCTTGGCTTTGAGGTTGTGCATTTCTTGCAGGCAAGGAGACTCAGATATTAGGAAAATTATCTCTTACAGCCTCATATTCACTGATTCACAAGGACTGTAATATGGCTCTAGTGGCCTATTTTCATCTGAAGAGGAGAACCTTAGAAGTGCAGAAGTTTACAGTGTTGGAAAGCTCAAATCATCTTCTGGGCAACAGATGCTCTTGCAGGCATCTGTTATATACACTTTCCTCTTACTAAGGCCTCCTGCCAAAGAACATCAGACCACTCACTATCCCTTGACAATCTCCTTAGCTACTGAGAACAAAGTGAGGTTTGTCAGGCAAGCCTGGCCCCACCAATTTTGTTCCCTCAAACAGCATAAATTGTGCAGATGTCTTCCCTAGGCTCTGTAATGCAGGGCCACAGATGGCCAAATAAAACCAAGCCATAAGCATTCATGACTTGCTCAGCCACTGGGAAAGCAAGTACCTACACCAGCATCTTGGTTTCTCAAGGACTAAATAGTTTTTGCATTTTACTTTACAAGAACCGAAGTCCTCCAAACTTAGGGATACATGTGAACATCATGAAGCAGTGTCAGTCATTGACTTGGAGCATTTAGGATCAATATAAAACATTACAGAACTTTTCTTTTACCTCACTCAAATAATACAAGTCTCTTTCCTTTACCTTTAAGGAAAGCATTTGCTTCTAGCCTAGAGACCCAGCAGATGGCTCAAGAGGACTTAATCTGGTGGCAAGTCCAGATTTTAAAATATTAATCAAAATACTTACCAGGCACTGGAATAAGCCAGCAGAAATTGACTCACTTTGCACAGCTATGAAGTTGTATTTGGAATTCTCTTTTTTTTTCCTTCCAGTTTCCCTGGGGATGTAACAAAAGGGTTTGCAAAGCACCAGCAGTTCCTCCTTGGTGAGCAGACAGACACATATACTCATTGGTACAGAAGTACATTTTTGTATACTCCAACCACAGTTAGTATTTTGATACAAAGGAAAAATACTCATTTGCCAGGCTTTCTGAGTTACTGCCTAGGTTATCTGTCCTCAGCCCCAGGCAACCAGCAGGGGACAGCTTGGACAAGACAACTCTATTTGATCAGAACAGACTTGTTAACTGTTGGTAGGTGAGAGAAGCTTAGCTGGTTCAGCCCACTTCTAGGGCTGGGACAGTTACCCATCACCAAGTGTCTATCTGAGTGCATTCCAGCAGCAATGACAGCACGGCACCTGATGGCTGTTACATTCCTTGAATCATCTTTGTAGGCAAGTCTCTGGCATCGGGGCAATAATTTTTTTCTGTGGTCTCCACTGACTTCACCTTGCTCCAAGTGACAACTCATGTTCTTCAGAGCACTAAAACTGTAGGAATAACCCAAATTTTCAAAGGGAACAGCATAAGCAGGAAAATTCGATATTGTTTAACAACTGGAGCTTAACTCAGGCATCTACCATTGCTTAGAGGACCATGACACTCTTATTCTACTAATGGAACTGAACAGCCTGTAACTAACTACTAACATACCCTTTAAGAGTTTAGTCCTGCCTATGTGACACTGTGTCACAACATCTGAATACTGCTTCTTACCCCAAGCCTGTCCTCAGGTAACGTAAAATGCTCTGTCAAAGGACTGCGCAGAACTGAACACGTCACTCTTACCACTACTTGGCTGTAAACCAGGTGAACTCAGCCTTCAGCTGCGTACAGCAAGCCTGGTATGAAAATCAAGAATTTGCAAATCACTTAAATCCTGACTGGGGAGCCTTTAACACTCCTACACATGCCCCAAAGAAAGGTATGCTCCATGTGTACATGATAGCTACAGCTGTCTCCTTTCTGCAGGAGTATTGTTAGCCAAGTTAGACATTTATTACAGAACCCAAACCAGCATCAATTTAACCTACTTGCCATCATCACAGCCTGTCCCTGTCAATAACATCCAATAGGAACAAAAGAAACCAAGCTGTAGCAAACACCTTTCTCTTTACAAGCACATGGGGTGGTGGTTGGAGAAGAACTGGACTTCTGTAGACATTACGAGCACAGGTGTAATTCACACAAGCTGTTCCAGGAGCACAGGCTGCTGGCACAGGCTTAATCTGAGCAGTGATAGCAGCCAGAGGAGACCTGTATGGCAGCAGAATTACACAGCAGTCTCAACAGCTTCTGCATGAAATAAGAGATTGTGTGTGTGCAATAGTGATCAGTGATTCTCTTGATCACTGGGAAAAAGGAAATTAAAGAGGAATTTGAAAGACAATACCTGTGGCAGGTTGTACCCCAAGGAGAAGCTGTAGGCAAATCAAAGGGTGAATTAAAGAGAAGGATCAGCCACAGGGGAGAAAAACAACTGTGGGATTACCCAGCAGGGACAGAACAACTGATATGAGCTAAGAGCAGAGATGTGAACAGATCAGAGAGGACAGTGAAGCACTGCCACAGGGCCAGAGGTGGTTGGAGGGGCATCCTGGCAGCATTTGTATGGGGCTAACTGCCAGCACAGAGGTGCAAAAAGCACAGCAAAACCCAGCCAGCAATGCCTGGCCAGGCCTGGGATGCTACTGCAGAGTAAACACATGCAGGAAATTAAATGCTGTTACTCTGGTCCTGTTCAGTATTTTTATTGATGATCTGGTCTGGGAGATTGAGTCCAGCATCAGTACGTCTGCAGATGGCAGCAAGCTAGGAGCAGGCGTCCATCTGTTGGAAGGTAGGAGAGCCCTGCAGAGGGACCTGGACAGGCTGGATGGTTGGGCAGAGGCCAATGGGATGAAATTTAACAAGGCCAAGTGCAGGGTTCTGCACTTTGGCCACAACAACCCCAAGCAGCGCTACAGGCTGGGGACATAGTGGCTGGAGAGCAGCCAGGCAGAAAGGGACCTGGGGCTACTAGCAGAAAGTAGGCTAAACATGAGCCAGCAGTGTGCCCAGGAGAGCAAATGGCATCCTGGCCTCTATCAGGAACAGTGTGGCTAGTAGGATGAGGGAGGTTATTCTTCCCCTGTACTCAGTGCTGGTCAGGCCACACCTTGAGTACTGCATCCAGTTCTGGGCTCCTCAATTCAAGAGAGATGTTGAGATACTGGAACGTGTCCGGAGAAGGGCAACAAAGCTGGTGAGGGGCCTGGGAACAGGAACAGAGCCCTGTGAGGAGAGGCTGAGGGAGCTGGGGTTGTTTAGCCTGAAGAAGAGGAGGCTCAGAAATGATCTCATTGCTGTCTACAACTACCTGAAGGGAGGCTGTAGCCATCCAGCATTAGAAACCGACACCATTCCTGATCCGCATTCAGTGGGCCGCACACAATCAAGTCAACTAGACATGTATAGAAAGGACTCTTTATTTGCTGAGGATCGCCTGAAAAGTAACGATGACAGCTTTTCCAGGCTTTGGAATATAACCATCACAGACTGTGGAATCACAAAGATTCCACTGTAAAAAGCTGTTCCCTCTCCCCAGTCCCGTTTTTAATGAGCTCTGTCATTGTGGAATGACCCACAATAATTTTGAGAAAAAAAGATATGCATTGAGCCAACATTAGGTATAATCCAAGATTGGTTCAGTGCAGGCGCTGCTACATTACACTTTTACAAAGGCACATACTAAAATCCTCACATTATAGTGTTTGCAATCTGTATTTAGATTTCTCCAAACGTTGTGTTTTCAAGAAGAGATCAGAGCTATTAAAGGTAGATTGGAAGGCTCAGCTCAGTACAGCTGTCCAGCAAGGAACTAGAGGGATTAAAGTGACAGCAAGTGCAATATAATGGAACAACCTGCAAACACAAACCATTCCTGCTTACCTCAGTAACCAGCAGGTGTGAGCATTTCTGTAAACCCTGGCACAAGAACACTTGTTGATCTGGAAGAAGGTGACTCAAAATAAGAAAATCCATTCATAAAACCAGGATTTCAAGGTTTATGTAAGGCCTACCTACAACCCAGAGAGTGGGGAAATTAAAATATCCCCTTTCTGGAACCAGTTGGCCTAAGAAAGCACAGAAGCACCTACTGCACTTTGAGGATATGCAGAGAAATAAAAATCTTACGTTTCAAGGTGCCTGTGACTCTCTTGGTTTTTCCACTGATAGCTGAGTGTGTCAGTTTTCGTCTTGAAACTGACTAGAAACACCATAATACTGTTAACCTATAAAAAGGAAAGCTCTCCTTACACTAGCCCAAAATAGTAGCCTGCTGTACTGGCATCTATTACTACAGTATCTTCTACACAAAAGAAATAGGTTAATCTTTCATGTCAGTCCCCCAAAATTACTTTCATCCTCTCATTAGCATAAATTTAAATAAGGATACTCCAGGCTATGTTCAAACAGTGGTTTTGAGCAATCATTCATTTCAGAAGAGGTTTCTGGGCATTCATGCAGTTCAACAAGGCTCTGCAGTGAGCTCTGATAGCAGACTTCACCTGCTACAGCAATACATTTGCACAAATTCCTAATTGTAAAAAGGCACACACATTAGGTGCCAGCACACAGAAATGCTTATCTTCCACCATTCCATTTTCACCTAATCATTCAAAATCCTATTATAAAAAATTAACTCCATTAAGAGTTTGGATTAATTCATCAGTATTAGTTGTGCTCAAAGAAAATTCTGAACCCATGGGAAATGAAGTTATGAATGATCAGTTATAATGTGGAAGAACACAGCTTAAGTATTGTAAGTATTAGAAGAGTTTTGATAAAGATGCAAAACATCAGCTTCTAGTAAACTGATTCTCAGCCTTGGGGGAAGGAAAATATGGTCTCTCATCAGCTGAAGACATTCTCTACCTTGAGATTCAATCTCACAAGCTTTCTGAAGCAAACATTTTACTTCAGAACCCTTGGCAATGAATTCAGCCAAGGTGTTATGGAGGCTTTGTGACACCAGCTTCTCTTCTCAAATTTATCAGTTGTAGAACAATTGAAAAGGTAAGAAACAAAGGAAAGTCCTCTGCATAAGAGCATTAAAAATAAATACAAACCTTTTTCCTGAGCACAATAAACCTCACTTCAGACCAAACATCCAATCACAAAAGATCTTCAGGTTTTAGAGCTAGAGGAGATTTTGAATTTGCCTTTTTCTGGAGCAAATTTGGTACACTTTGTTAAGAGATCTCCACATTTTTTTCAATTTCTGAAATCTGACTCTGGCTACTACAGACTTAGTTTTCTATGCAATGACAGACAAGCCAATTCTGATACAATTAGTAATTTCAGTGATGGAAAAAATCCTTTAAAAGAAAAAAATGTTTATGACTGCATTGAAAACCCCTGCAGACTCTGGTGCAAGATATCTGTATCTGACTCAAAACCAAAAAAAGGCATTTAGAGTGATTACAAAACAATCACCAAAAGGTTATTCAATATATTAATCTGTTTTCTCATGGATAAAGTGCATTTATCTAGCCTGAGAATAATACCATATGGATAAAGAGATGCTAAAGCACTTCTCCAAGAGAGATTAGGAGAAAAATCGGAGTTATCTTGAACCCTATTCCAGTTTGTCTCATTGATTCTTCAAGACACTTCAGAAAAGACCCTCTTGGTGGTCCAGCTGAGGTACTCCATGTCAGTTGAGTACACTGGTAGTATGGTCTGGTCAGGAAATCGTCTCCTGGTGCTATCTGAAAACACCCACATTGATAGAAAGAGCCACTTCTGGTTTACGGGGCTTAATGTTCTGCTTCTCCTCAGAGAAAATATGGTCCTGTAAGCGTTCGGCTTTCCGACTGTTGGGGAAAAAAAATTAAGATGCTTGCTATTAGTGTTGAGCATTAGCAGTGAAAGCAGCATAAGCCTAAACTAGAACCCTATTTACACTTGGTTGTAAGAACAACACTGCAAACTCACACTTATAACCTCTGCAGCGACAGTACAGCCAAGGAGCTCATTTTTCACCACCAGAGGCAGGGGCAAATGTTGCGTTGTGTTGCAAGAGGAAAAGAAAACTGAAGCTCAGTGTGGGAACATATAGCACTTAAACCCAGGAGTTTGAATTACCCAAACACTTCCTTCAAGACTACTGGATTTGTATTCTCTGAGAGCACACAGTTAGCATTATCCCAAAAATTTATCCAAGTATCAGGAAAGGCTGAAAAGAAGCAAAATAACAGTTTGCATATCTCTAACAAAAAATAAATGCAATTACTCAATACCTTTTCTTTTTTTCTAATGCAAGCTGCCTTTGTTTCTCCTTTCCAACATCATCTCTCACCGTGCTGAAATCCTTAGTATTATCAAGGAGAAGATTCTGTTGTGAAAAAGGATAAAATTTATAAGCTTAAACTATTTGCCACGTTACTCAATTTACATAATTAATTTTCAGTGCATTTCCTCTAACTAGTTTTTCAGCAATAAACTTTGAGTAAGGTGGAAAAGATTAAAAGAGACAAAAAAAGTTTTGTTAACTCCTCCCTTTAGTTTTTGTATTTAACAATGGCTTTGCCTTATTCAGAGCTTTCTCTGTATAGTCTAATGCATTGGGATAGGACACCAGACTTTTTTGCCTGCTGCTTTAAAAACCTGGCAAGCATGTTCTTTCAGGACTGCTAAATAATCCTCTTTGCTGGTTCAGAGCTCAAGATGCTGCTGTGCAATTCATTATGCAATAAATATATATGTTAATTATTTGGAAAATGTAATGGGTTTAAATTTACACTACCATTTTTGAAAGGTGCTGTCCTTGGATTTTAGTTCAAGCTAGAAAAAACAACAGCTGATGAGGGTAAGAAAACACAGCCTTTAAGACACTGCTGTCTAGTGCCAGCATGAGATGCAAGAGGAAAAGCGTGAAACTTTCACCAGGTTGGTTAAGAACAGGAGAAAAAGAAACAAAGGCACCAGTCACAGTGAGTTTCCTATCTACTCAATGTACTATCCAGATTCACATAGCAGTACTTTCATGGAGATGCATCAAGATGCAGGGAAACCAGGAACAAATGAAGATACTACAAAGGGAACAGTGCCCAAATCTAATCCTTGTGTAATCAAAACCAAGTTAATGTACCTTCACGCCAATGATATCTCCATCTTTCAGGTGGTAAGGTGCTGACTGCAAACTCTCCTGTTTTTTCTTCCGTTTCCTCTTCGAAATTTGTTGTGTCTGAATAAAATCAAAGCAGAAGATATGCACACTGCAGATTTCAGAAATTTCCTTAAGTATTTCTGCCCAAGAACCACAGCACAAAACAACACATTCTTCTCTCAAGCATACAGTACAGTATCCTGTGGTTTTCAGAGAAAATTGGGAGGTTCTGGGTGATGGTTTCGCTTAAGAGATTTTCCCGGTCATACAGAAAGACGTAACATAATCCCAGTGCTCTCATGCTGCAATGTCAATATCTAGTCCAGGAGAGCTAGACATGGCACATTGGGGCATAGTTTAGTGACCATGGTCATGCTGGCTTGCTGGTTGGACTCTATGATCTTAAGGTCTTTGCCAAACAAAAGAGTCCATGAGCAATCATTCAGACCTTACCCAGCTCGATATTGGTAGCCACTCAAATCTTTCAGGGAAGTATTTGGCGATTTCAATTTTATCTACAGGGAGACAATAGTGGGAAGCCACTCGTTGCCTCAGTGTCCAGGCTGTGCATTCTTTGGAGATATCCCACACCAAATCTGTAGAGTCATAGTAGTCCCTCTCCTCTGGTATGCTCATCTGGACTCGAAGCAGCAGCTCATGGGGGCTGTCACCAGGAAGAGAAAATACATTTTCCTGTGAATCATGTTTTCAGAACCCAGAATTCCCAGTTTTTGCTCCCTCTTGCCCTCCTTTACTTTTGTTTGTGTTTTCTTGCATACTGACATCTGACATGCCGATAGACAGTATTTAAGCTAAAAGCTGCTTAGTTAAGTCTCATCTTAAAAGAACTCTAGGAAATAAGTATCTTGCGATCTTACCCCAAATTCTCTTCTTTTTGCAAAGGTTCTATGCAGATTTCCACTCTGGCACCCAGCTTGTAGTCACTGCAAACAAAACATATTACACACATTTCTAGTCTCATTCTAAATTTCTGAGTAGAAAAATAACTGGTATAGTCAAGCAGACTTGTGCTTATGTAAAAAACCAAAGCAGGAGGCTATTGGAATAAAAATTAGTAACTCAAGAAAGTACAAAAATGGCATTTAAAACAACTTAAGTTTAGATAATATTCTAACTCTTAGTACTCATTGTACTTATTTATTTACATGATATGATCTACTCACTACCACACTCACATCTCCTCACTTCACAGCTCTCAAGATTGAAATAACCAGAAACGAGTTTTCTGTTGACATTTGACTGAGCTGATTTCTTTCTCCATCAATCCATTCACAAGCCAGACAACATTCAGACTGCAGGAATGCTACTTGCACATTCAATGAGAAACCTACTTGAGGTGCTGCTTGTTGTTTCGTAAAAGCTTGCCTGGGCGCTTACTGTCCATTGTCCATGCTCTGAGAAATGAGGGCAATGGCACAATCTGCTCCTGAAAGCATGGTAAGGTCAAAACCTGAGAAAGAAACATTTCTTCAATAGTTTTAGCAGACAGTCTCCTTGGAAAAAAAATTCTTAATTCTCAATGCAATACTGAAGCAACCAGAAACAGGACAAGGTATTAAGATTTATTCCACACCAGCTGTTGTTTGTGACTTACTAGTAGTGGCTACGATCAACATATTTGATTTCTAACCTCAAAGCAAGTTGGACTTTGCTCCCTCAACATTTCTCAACTTCACTTACATTTCAGAAGTACTGAAATTCTTTTTTTTAACTAAAAATTGTACGTCTGTGAGGGAACAAGGCCAACAATCATTATTCCAGTCTCTAGCCAAGTGCTCAGCAAGCTCTTTTAAGCCCTTATCAAAGACGCAATACTCTTTCCACGCTAACATAACTCCCCTTCTTCATCCAGATGTAAATGGTCCCTCTCAGAGCAGCAGTTTGGCAGAGACTGAAACTGAAGTCATTCTCAAAAGAGTAAATGTTGGTACGAATCACAATCAGATGAGATAACCTTCCCCATGCAGTTTAATTAGAACAACTGGCTACATAATAAAGTCTTACGACAGGATTAGTTTGTCTTTTTGTGGGTTTGGGTTTGGATTTTTTTGATTGGGATTTTTGCATTTGAACCTTTTTTTGTATAACAGTAATCATACTTTTACAGTTAAAAACGCACTAAAAGGCACCTTAGTTTCTGGCCATAAAAACTAGGTATACCTTCCTGAATGACAAATGTGACCTTCTGTGCATCTAAAGCAATTATTGATTTATTAGATTCAACATAAAAAAGATAAAAGAAAAACTGACTTAGAAAACTAATACAGGAGCAATGTGGACATGGAAAGTGGCTTTTTAGGAAGTGCTTGTATGTGTGTGCTTCTCATGAAGTTTTAAGTTGTGAAATAAAGATAGAGCTGCAAGCCAAAGTTCCAGATGAAGTGCAACAAGGCCTTTGCAGGTCAGGACACATGACAGGTAGAATGGCAACTGCAGGGGACATACTAAGGAAGTCTCTGAGCTACATGCTCCAACTGCCTTCTTGGTACTTACCACTGAACATGGCATATAAGCAAATGCCATATCAGAACATACTGGAGACAAGGGAAAAGGAAATAGAAAATAAGTATTAATAGAGCTCAATTAATCGCAGTGTCGGTGTTTATATCCAATACAGGAGAATTTCTAACCTGTATCTTCAGATCTTCCAAAGAAGCTTCTCCTGCTATTTCTACACTGCCAGCATAACAAAGATCCTTGTCTGTGTGGATGCATTCTGGTGGATCTTTAGATGAGAGGAGAGGAGGGAAAAAAAAAGAAACAACACAGGACTTAACAGGGCTTTGTTTATCATCCAAAGAGATAACAGTCATATCAACAGACAGAGTTGGTAAAATACATTCTTTCCGTTGCCAAACTGATCCAATACTGGATTGTAAAATTAAAACCAGTTATTCATGTTTATTAATACTCTTAATTAACAACTCTAAAACGTAGAGCATGTTGCAAGGAAAGTTAAATCTGCTTTTACCTATGCTACTAAAATCATCGGGGAGAGAGTAAAACTCAGAAAATTTGAAAGGAAAAAAAAAAGAGAAAAATGCAAATACAGCTTCTAAAAGGACAAGCATTCTGCTCTGCAACACATCTCAGCAGCAAAAGAACAGTCTTTTTCCTGTAGGAAGTAAAATGGGTTTGTTTCCCATTTTTCATTTAACAGTTGTTCCCATTTCATTTTATTTTTACTTTCTCAACCCACGCTTGACTGACCTAACCTAGCTGGTTATGTATTTGGATTTGTCCTTTAGCAGAACAAAAGCAGCCTGAAGTATTGTATGTTACATCTTTTAAGGTATGCAAAATTTACTCATCACTTTTTACAGCTTCTCTGAATAGCCTAAAGGGTATTAAATGGGATACTGTGAGTGTGGTCTTCAAAGCCAACCAGCCCTATGCTTATTGATGCATGGCTTTATAATATGGTCACTACCTTTGGGTATGGAAAAAACGCATTACTTACTACAAGTGAAGAGCCCCTGCTTCAAAATTTAGTGGAAGTCTTGCTCTTGACTAAATAAGGAATACCAGAACAGTACTCCAGCATTCTGTGGCCTTGTAAAAAATTGCATCTGTCTAAGTGGCTCCTTTCACTCTAAACCTGCTGAAACTTGTACCATCACTTGTAGGTTTCAGAAGGAATTTAAGGCTTTGGATTTATACTTTCGGTTTTGACTCAGAGCCCTCAGAACAATCAGGCTGTTCAAAAAACAGATCACCTTCACTTCCTGCAGGAGACAGCTGCAATGCATCCATCTTGCAGGTAATCCCATTCACTCGGTCGTGTGCATTCTCTCCGTGTTTCTTATGACTTGAAGACTTGAACCACCAGATGGGTATTTTCAAGAAACCCTTGAAAGTGAACAGAAAGTAGCAGGTAGCTTATGTGTTCCAACACAGACAATGAAAAGTTTCACCTTCATGTCAAGAGAAGGAAGAGATTTGCTTAGATCTGGACTTTTCTAAGGTAATGGCATTTATCTAAGATAACAAATCACGACCTCATTTCCTACTTTTACAGGGGCGAGAGTGAAAAAAAAGATCCATCCTTATGCAGCCTGACCTCACCATCCTGGCTTTGCTGTCCTGGCATCTAACATTACAGATGCTACTAAGCAACACTGTTGTCTGAAGGTGTGGACACAGGTGTGACCGTGACAAAGGAAACTGGATTTACCTAAGATCACCAACTGCTCTGTCCCTTCAGAAGCTCCCGATCTTACCTGCTCTTCATAGCCAAGAACACTAACTTGACGCTTCACTCCTTTCCCGAGACAGAGGTTGCTTATTTGCTTTCATATGCAGCTCTGAATTGGGCTATTAACACCCACTGCACTGCTGCCCGGAGATCTTATCCCACCTTTTATTCTTTTTTCGCGTGGGTTTCCTTTGTGAAGCTTTCTTCACATAAGACTTGCTCAGAAAGTCCGTTAGCACAAATTGTGCCGGGGAAGCTTAGACTGGATATTAGGAAAAATTTATTTTCTGAAAGGGTGGTCAGACATGAGAACAGGTTGCCCAGGGAGGTGGTGGAGCCACTGTCCCTCATTACATACAAAAAATGTGTAGATAGGGCACTTCAGGACATTGTTTAATGGCCATCGTGGTCGTAGGTCAATGGTTAAACTATAATCTTCAAAGTCTTTTCCAACCGAAGTATTTCTATGATTCTGTAAAGGCAAAAACTTTTTTCCCTATTTTTGTCATTTTGTGAGGAAGCAGGAATATAACAGCTCTACCTCTCCAACATCTGTCCACCTTAGCACAATCCTAGACAAAGACACTGCAACAAGAAAGCCTTTTAATACAAAAGTTGAAAGAATTACAATATTCTTTGTCTATGGTTAATGTAGACTGAAATCAAAAAAGCTGTAAAACTACCAAAAGCATTATTTATTATGGCTGAATTTTCCTGATGGAAGAATTTTTTTAATAAGCACAAGATAAAAAGAAACTACCACATTCAAGTCTCCAGTCAATGTCAACTGACTAAAGGACACCATCTCTTTCATTTTACCTTTGGAGGAAGCTTTCCTTCAGTTAGAACCAAAGTATCTCCTTTGCAAACATTAAGTTCCTTCAGAGTGGCATTCTGCAAGAAGAGAAAGTACTTGTAAATCTACAATGTCCTCATGCTTTGTTTCCTTAGGTGTAAGTTGGTTCTTTTAAGTCATGGATGCCAAAAGTTCATGGCATGCCAAGAAGCCTCTTCCAAAGAGAACAGAAATATCCATGTAACATCCATCACCTGGAGACAGCTTTGCAGCAGCACACAGGTATTGAACTTAAAGAAGTCTGTTGTGCTCTTCCAGAGCACCCTTCTGAGCTCTGGATTTTCTTTGCATCTCACCAACTGACACCTCATGCTTCTCGGGATAGATCTTTAACACATGGTAAGCTTTTAGAAAGAACTATGTGGATACAGCTTAATGATAAGACACAGACGCACAAGATTTACATTTTAGCTCTACTTAACTGAAAACAAACCAGTGTGTGTACTGATGTAGCACACAGAACCACCATGGACTTGCTATAATGCAGCAGCTCTCTGATTTGCCATTGGAATGGGCTGCCCAGGGAGGTGGTGGAGTCACCGTCCCTGGGGGTGTTCAGGAAAAGCCTGGATGAGGCACTTAGTGCCATGGTCTAGTTGACTGGATAGGGCTGGGTGCTAGGTTGGACTGGATGATCTTGGAGGTCTCTTCCAACCTGGCTGATTCTATTCTATTCTAAAGAAACCAACACATGAACCAAGAAAAAAAAAAAAAGAGATTCTCTTACTTCCTGACTTAATGCTTCCCCTGCTTCATAGCACCAGTCAATCCTTCTCAAATGCCAGTTGTCACCTACCAAAAACACACATATGGAAAACTAATTAGTCAACAATGCTGTGTCATAAAAAACATTACTGAAGTGTTAAAAAGTTCTTTTATTTTCTTTTGGTTTTCTTTCACTTTTCAAATACAGCTCTCCAAATCAGATTAAATAACACCTTCATGTCCTTCCCCAGACTCCAGAAACACTTTGATATTTGGAAATGCATGTATTGCATAAATGTGTCTTCTTCACCTATCTATTTCTCTGGTTTAAGAGGAAAGCAAAGCAATTCCCATGTCAATTTATCATTTCAATCAATCACAGGCTCAGTAAAACGAAAACTGCACTCTAAGGGGAAAAAAAAAAACCCCAAACCAAAAGCAACTCAGAAAAACACCTTCCCCTCCCCAGCTGTCTACCAGAAGACTTCATGTTGGAGGAAAACTAAAAGATGCTGTAGTCTAAAAATTACACCACTTTAAATTTAGCATCTAAAGTACACAGTGTACAGAAGGAACAGCTACCACTGAACTGTTTTTTATTTGACCAAAATAACTGTAGAAAAGGCAATTTGTTCTTTGCAAGGTACAAAATTTGACTTTCATAACCAAAAAAAAAAAAAACACTCAAGCCCTGAAGGAATCAATAGATTCTGCCAGTAGACAGAACCAAAACTTGCAGTCTTTCTAAACAACAAAAACATCAAAATCCATTGAAGTCTGACATTTACATGAATGAGAGCAGTCAGATCACAAATCTCAAAATCAGGCCATATTTAATTGTTCCAAAATGGCAATATAAATGAAGCACTAAAAACCAGAACCATTCTTTCTTGACAGAAAATCTACACTATAGTGAAATGAAAAAGTTTACGTTTGTTTCAAGCCATTATTAACTACTTCAACTCTTAGATACACGAGAGTACAATATGTAATCTTAAATTGGGCTACTCAGTGTATATTCTGACAGCAATGTCATTCAGGTAAACTTTTTGGGGTTTTGGAGTATGGCTCCATTTACAGCCATCACTCCACTGTAACACAGATTCAGCATTCACTGAATGTTTAGAAGAAAAGCTGGAAAGCAATGCCACTCCAAGACCCTTCTCCTTCTCTGTCAGCATCAATTGGAAGAGATGTTCAGCCAGAAAATTCTTTCATTCAGATTTCCAAAACACAATAAAAATTTGGATAACTTGGTTTTGCAAAGCAACCAAAAATTATTATTACTGCAGTTAGTCTCTTGCAATGGTTCCCACTATGAGAAAAGTGGCCAAATACCTTCACTTGCACACAAACAAGTTGTCAAGAACCATGCGCCTTGCCATATTTGATTAAAAAGCAAAAATCTCATTTTCAAGAGCAGCTGCATAGACATTTTACCAGAGCAAGACTGCATGCTTCTACTTCCTTTTTCTCTCCACATTACAATAACAAATACACGGTTGTAACATTCTTATGACTTGCAAGTTCTAGGGTAGGAAGAGCTGTCTTAAAAATCCTGAAATTCCTTTAAAAATGAAATAACAGTTTAACTAACCTGATAATCCAGCCTTTTCCAGCATTACGTTGAGACACTGAAAAAGGAAACACATAGTAAGACTTGTCTCAATGTACATGTTCATAGGACCACAGGATGTCAGGGCTTGGCAGGGACTCAAAGAAATCATCAAGCCCAACCCCTGCCAGAGCAGGACCATACAATCTAGCTCAGGTCACAGAGAAATGCATCCAGATGGGCCTTGGAAGTCTCAGAATTCCACTGCTCTGGGACCCTTACAGTAAAGAAGTTCCCCTTTGTGTTGAGGTGGAACCTCTCATGCTGCAACTTAGATCCATTGCTCCTTGTCCTATCACAGGAAGCAAGTGAGAAGAGCCTGTGTCTGCCCCCTCCTGACACCCAGCCCTCAGATATTTATAGACATTCATTAAATCCCCTCTCAGTCTTCTATTCTCCAGACTCAAAGCCCCAGGTCCCTCAGCCTCTCCTCATAAGGCAATGCTCCAGGCCCCTAATTATCCTTGCAGCCGTCTGCTGGACCCTCTCCAGCAGATCTCCGTCCCACTTAAACTGGGGAGCCCAAAACTGAGCACAGTACTCAAGATGAGGTCTCACCAGGGCAGAGTAGAGGGGAAAGAGAACATCCCTTGATCTGCTGGATACACTATTCTTAATACACCCCAGGATCCCATTGCTGTCCTATGGACAACTTGTTATCTACCAGGACTCCCAAGTCCCTTTCCACAGGGCTGCTCTCCAGCACATCACTTCTCAATCTGTACTGGTGCAGTTTACTATTCCTTCTCAGTTGCAGGACTCTGCACTTATCCTTCTTGAACCTCATTTGGTTCCTCTTTGCCCAGCTCTGCAATCTGTCCAAGTCTCACTGGATGGCTGCACAGCCTCCAGCTGTATCAGCCAAACCTCCCAGTATGGTGTCATCATACTTGCTGAGCAGACACTGCCTACCTGTCTGTCCATCCACTCAATGTCACTGAAGAAGATGCTGAACAGCACCAGACCCAGCACTGATCCCTGGGGGACTTCACTAGTTATAGCTTACCAGCTGGACTTGCCACCATTGATCACCACTCTTTGAACTCTGTCTTGTAACCAGTTCCTAATCCATCTGTCTGCTCTTCCATCCCACATTTCCTGAGCTTGTTCACAAGGATGGCATGGGAAACAGCGTCAAAGGCCTTGCTAAGGTCAAGGTAGATTACATCCACTGGTCTCCCTGAATCTACCCATCCAGTTATGTCCTCGTAGAATGCTATCAGGTTAGTCAAGTATGATTTCCCCTTGTTAAATCTATGCTGACTACTCCTGATAACCTTCTTCTCTTCCAAGTGCCTTAAGATGCTGTCCAGAAGGAGCCACTCCATCATTTTTCCAGGGATGGAGGTGAGGCTGACTGGTCGATAGTTCCCTGGAACCTCTTTCTTGCCCTGTTTGAAGACTGGAGCGACATTGGCTCTCCTCTAGTCCTCAGGCACCTCTCCTGTCTGCCACAATTTGAAAAAAAAATGATGGAGAGTGGCAGAGTGATAACATCAATTTGGAAAATAAGTAGTTTTCAACAGATCTACCTTGGAATTTTCTAACATAAAAAAAACAAGTGACTGATCTCTGGGCAATTCCTAAAGCCAATATAATTACACAGACATGGTATGTTTGAGCTAGATAGTAAACCCTTCAAGCATGAGATTGTTTTCAGGTAAGAAGTTTACTACATCAGGTAAGTTAATTTTTAGAAAAGGTTAAAATAATTAAATCTGTGTTGTCACTCTGTTGCTTGACTAATTCTGTCCCAGAGTTTGAAGATGCAGCTTTCGTAAATCAAACCTGCAAATGACATTTTCCAGGCACTGCAAATGACATTCTCCAGCCACTGCTCACTGGCACTTCATGCCAGAAGACTGGACTGGCAGTACTGAGAACTGCTTCCTTCTTTCTGTGCACAGCTCTTCCTGGCTCCCGTCACTCCAATGCTGGGTACACAGTGTTTGCTTAATGACAGAGAATTGTAGCAGGCTCTGCCGCAATTGTGTATCCTGCTGAGGACTGCTGTGAGTAAAAGGAGAGACTAGCCAGGCATGAAACAGTTGGGTTACGTCCATTTTGGGGAAGAAGCAAGTACATCCCTTAATTACTTGGTTAAAAATCCAAGGCATTCTTCCCTACTGGTCTTTTAGAGCTGGAACACTCCCTTTGTTTTGCTGTGTTATGAATTACGCAAAATTAATAATCAATATTAATTTTGCTATCCAGGCAAAGATTGTTAATAACTATGAAAATTGCTTATTAACCTTAAATCTCACCAGAAAACTTATTTACAATGTTCAAAACACATAGTTTGGGTATTTACACACAGGGAATAGGCAACCCAGAACACTTAAGAAATAACTAGCAAATGCAAACATTAAACTTAGAGCTGGAAAGAGATTCTTAGTTCCAATTATACTGCTTGCCCACTATGGGACTTGAGAGGCTCCTTTCTGCTGCTAAGGAAGAAGGCACAATAGAATCTAGTTACAGAATTTCTTACAAAGAGGCTTGGAATATTTACTTGCAAAATAGTATTGGACAGTACCCAAACACCTGAAAGGAGTTCTGTCGGTGTCTTGGAAGTCATTGCAGGCAAACCAGACCATAACATGGCAGGGCAGAGCAGAAGAAAGCCTATTTATTGTTTACCCAAATGTAATGGCCTTTTTGGTGACAGAGATTGACTACTCAGAATGGCAATTGGCCAAATCTGACCGTATTAGATGAAGTCAGGAGCTTGCTTTCCCTTATTTGGGAAGAACAAGTCTGGGCAAGTCTTGGACCCTAAAGAGGGTGTCTCCAAGCCATTGTCTTCTCCCTGCCCGCTGCCTCCTGCCCCAGCAGAGGGAAGGGGACCATGGGATCATGCATGGGCAAGCCAGGACATGTATCTTCCATGACATGGTGTCACCTGGTGACCTGAAGTGACACACAGGTGTAAGGCAAACTTCTCCAGGAATAGTGGACCTGACCCAAGCATGGCAAAGGCTTCTAAAAGCAGCTAGACTTACCTCTTTGACAGAGGCTGTCTCCTCCACAACTATTTCCATCTCAGAGCTTGCATTCTGGTCACTCCCAACCATAAAATACAAGAAGAGCTAAAATGGCAAGTAGAAACTATCAGAATACATATTTAAACATGGAAATACTGTAAAATAACACCCCCTAATGCACATATACCAGCTACTGCAAGCCTGTCATCAGTCAAACAGCACTGAAACTACTTTATACTAAAGCAAAACAGTTTAAACAAGACAGTAAAACTGAGTCATGGCCATCAGTACAGCTTTGCTAACCACCTGTACACGTCTGCAGCAAACAAGAGATAAAACCAGCTAGCACCCTTGTCTTTGGAAATACACAACTATTTTTTTCTGCTGCATATTTACCAACTCAAGGATATCAAAAGCAGTATCTCCTTTTTCTTACTTTATGCTCTTAACAAAAGTATATGCACATCAGAGCACAGAATTTGAACAACCACAGAGACACATAATTGACTTATCATTAGTCACACTGGCTACATTAACTGCTCACATATAAGGTCTTGGCCTTCTTCAACTGAGATAAATTATGTGAGCCTTCACACTGGTATGTATGTATAGTTCTGTACCACCAAGCATTTCCTTTCATGTTGTTTTTGTAAAAAAGGGAGATTTAGGAGATGTGAACAAAGATTTGGATGATGGGAACAAAGCATAAAAGGAGCATGAGACTCTTCATCCACAGCATTACTATACCTGCGTGGAAGTTGGAGCTTTCCCATGACACAGCCCTAGCAAGCTTCCCATTTTCAGTTCTGCTTCCTTGACAGTATAATCCTCAGGCACTTCAGGAGAGACAAAAAACACAAACATCAGAATATGCTGCATTGTAAAGTATGATGAAAATGTTCAGTGACATGTAAAGAACTTCACTTCCACAGTGTTGACAATATATTTGTAAGTCTCCTATGACAAGAGCAAAGCAAGACTTGTATAAAGGTTGCTCCCCACCATCCCTTGCATATGAGAAGACAGAAGACTTTAGGTAGGACACAATTGTTGTAGGTTCTCTGGTCCAAATCCCTGTTCAAAGCAGAAACAACTCTGAAGTTAGATCAGATCACTTTGGGCTTTTTCCAGTCAAGCTTTTATTACCTCCAGGGATGGATGCCTCCCATGCTCCTGGGGTAAAATCAAAATCATGGGCAGCAGGTCAAGGAAGGTTCTCCTCTCCTGCTACTCTGTCCTAGTGAGGCACATGTGGAGTACTGTGTCCAGTTCTGTGTTTACCAGTTCAAAACAGACAAGGAACTACTGAAGAGAGACCAGTGGAGGGCTACAAAGATGAGGGGGAGTCATACTGATATGCTGGATCATAGGATGTTAGGGGTTGGAAGGGACCTCCACAGAGCGAGTCCAACCCTCCTGCCAGAGCACGACCACAGAATTTGTACTGTTAATTAACATTAAACCTGAACAAGACCCCACACTGCTTAAGTTATGTCTGAAAATCAGAGAAGTCAGGTGCACGTTCTTGTCCCAGGAAAGGACAACAGGAAGCATGAAGTTCCACAACTGAACTTACAGAACAATGATTAAATAAATTTACCTGGAGACAGAAGTTTCCCATTTGCACTAACAGGTCTAAGACAACTGTCATTTGCTGTAACAAAAAGGGCACGAATAAGAGAGAGATGTATTAAGCAACTTAAGTAAAAAACAATTTGGCTCAGAAGTTTAGTCTTACACAGCATCTCCATCATCAACAGGTTTCTCTTAAGAGGTCTCCCTCTGAAGGTACTACATCAGAAGTACAAATGGAAAGAGATTCCTATAGACTTCACAAAAAGTCTTGGGTTTTATCCTTTCAATGAAAGATAACTTTGTCTTCAAGGCCAGATGTTAGCCACAATCACTAAAACATTATAAAATTGATCAAGTGTTTCAAAAGCTAAAGGAATCAACAACAGCTTTAAAGAAAACTGGAGTGTCTAAAGGGAATAAGGTTAAAAAAATTCTCCTTCAGCTCTGAGTGTAATACTTTTAAGACAAAAACTATTCCTACTCAAACAACATCTGAAAAATAAGAGCTTCAACACATTAATTTTAATCAAGACATATGTTTTTTCTTTTAAGCTAGGGAAAGTAATAATCTTATTCAGAATTAAAGGGATTTCATGTGCTTTGCATCCTCTTTCTTGGGAAAAAAAGAGCAACTCCTTACAGCAATGTTTTGGATAAACAGACGTAAAAAGCAGGAATCTAACCAGTAAATTCTAACATTGGCAGATTGAAAAAAGTAAGGTAGCTGAATACTTACCTAGTTCCTCCTCTAGCTGAAGCTCACGTATTGCTTTCATTTTGATATCTGACATCACCTAAAGGAAAGACATTAACACTTTTAATGCAGAATATCCAGGTTAACCTGCTGTTCAAAGGCCAGTCCACAAAAGGCAGCCTTCACTTCAAAGCATCCTAGTTATGCACTTACTCTTGTTTATACCATACACAACTGAGAAAATATCTACTCAACATTATTGTACCAAATACACATATATAACACAAATGTACAGATAATACACTTGTGGAAATTTTCCCTAAAAAGAGTATTTAAAAAAGTGATGTTTAATTATTCATCTACAGATTAGTATTTCACAAATAGCAATTTTGTGAGCAAAACTGAGTAGTACTTATTTCCTGTAATAGGAAAGACTTTAAAAGGCAGAACAGTTACAAGAAAAGCATACCTGTTGGGGAAAACTAGATTTTTTCTCTTATGTTGAAAGCAAGAAATTCATAGAATGGTTTGGGTTGGAAGGGATCTTAAATATCATCTAGTTCCACCCCCCCTGCCATAGGCAGGAACACTTTCTATTAGACCAGGTTGCTCAAGGCCTCATCCAACCTGGCCTTGAACAGCTTCAGGGAGGGAGCATCCATGACCTTCCTGATAAACCTGTTCCTGTGTCTCACCAACCTCCCTGTAAAGAACTTCTTCCTAATGTCTAGTCCAAATCTGACCTCCTCAAGCTTCAATTCATATACAATAAATAAATAGTACTTCCCTCCTCTTATCTTTTTTTACCAACAGAGCCTCAAACATATTTACTGGTCTAAACCAAAAACTGTTTCACAGTATCAGAACATGCCAAGGTAGTACGACAGAATGGTTTCTGTTGAAAGGGACATTTAAAGGCCAGCTAGTCCAACACCCTATAGTAAGCAGGGCCATCTTCAACTAGATCAAGTTGCCTAGAGCCCTGTCCAGCCTGATGTTTACGTCTCCACTTCTCTGGTAGACTGGACTGGTTTAAGTTACCTGTGTTACAGTCTTACTACACAGCAGTCAAAGTATCCCAGTAACAGTAACTCCAAGTTGCACATTATTTCATTAGAGGAAAATATCAGACCTGAGGCTAAATTCACTCCTCATTAAATGGCCCAGTGTTATATCCCCAAACAATGACACTTCTTACTGTTTCAATAGTGGCAGTGATTTTAACATGTTTCTCTTCACCATCAGTTGCACAGAAGTTTTTAACTTGGAGCCAGCTGATGTCATAGGTAAAAGCAGTCAAATTGCCACTTGACACATTCACAAAGCTGTAAAAATGACAAGTGCAAACACAGTCAAAGACAGGAAAACTACACATTAGGCTAGATCACTACATACCAAAGCTCTCAAACTGACAAGACCTAGGTCAGTGATAGTGATGGCATGTCACAAAATAAAAGGCTTCAAGGAGCATCTAGGTACCCCTGGGTACTGAATAAGTCAATAAAAACTATGTCTTGGTAACTGGCTTTTAATGGAACTTGAGCTTGTGAAGACACTTGAAAATTTATGTCACTTTCTGAAGCTGGATTTAAGGCTTCTGGAAAAAATATCATAAAAGCATTCCTGGTCACAACTAAGCTTTGAGATTTTCTCTCTTTCTGCTGCCATGCATAAATACAGAAATAGTGAAGTGCCCTTGCACTGCTTCATTTAATATCATTTTTTGCGTAGTGTCAACTAGGAAGTCAGAATTTATGTAATAAACATATATACATGTCCCTAAAAACAGGAACCTTATTTCAGGCCTCCGGGAAGCAAAATGAGACCAGTAATTTTTCTTGGCAACTCTAGATTCAACTGGGAGACTTAGCAAGACTGACACAGCTCTCTTCTCTCATCCTGTCAAGTGCCTCAGAATCACACAACTCAAACCTCAGAAATTCAGGTTATGTCAAAGAACAGTTTGCACAAGCTCTTTTTAGGTTTCTCCCCTCTTTACAAGTCTAAATCGAAGGACATGATTGCAGAGGCACTTCAAGATTACATTAACTTGCATTAAAAAGCTGTTACCGTTAAAGCAATATATATGCATATATAGATAGCATAATTTTAACTAAACAGATTTTTGTCTAAATTGCTTTCCTGTTTAATTATACTTTGATTAAAAGCGGTTACCTCTGGTCATGGCTGTCTAAGATTAGCACTGAGCATCCATCTGTCAGACCAACACTTTTGACTGTTTCCTTCATATCTTCCTCAAGAAAAACTTCCCAATTCTTGGCTTCTTTCTCTGGTCCTGAGCTGTTCTTTAAGACAATTCCTCCTGCCGGTGCTAGGGCTCTGCGCAGCTCACCCAGCTTTGTGCTACACGGAAAGACGTGCTGCGATTCTGTGAAGTGCTGACCCTTCCCTCCTTCATTATACTCTGCTAAGCGAAGAACATTTACGACCACAGGTTCATGATCAGGGCCTGTCATCACCTTTGTACCACCAACCTGCAGTAAGAAGCACAACAATCAAATATAGAAAGGAAAGGATTGGACAGTGATAAATGTCAGCAAAATTGAGACAAAAATGTAGACACTCTCTCATAATTGCAAACAAACCACCTCGGACCAAATGTTTACTGGAGTAACTCAAAGCTGCCAGCAAAAGAAAATGCTGTGGTACATTCCAAGTCCACATGTATAGTAAATGTACAGACAACAGCAACAGGAAAACCAGTGGACACTTGGTTTCCATCAGATGATTAGCGGAATTTAGCTCCTGGGATTATTAAAGAACTACCCAAAAATGTGACCAAAGCAGATCAAAAATGTTAATATTCTGAAATCGGACAAAGACCATACCAGAAGTGCAACTGAAGACAAGACTGACTCTGTTACTAGATTTTTGGTTTTGTGTTTGGGAAGTTTCTTTGATAAATCAGAAAGAAAATGCACGTTCTTACAACAAAAATGTTGTATATGTTACAGCGATGGAATAAAATCTTGTGTCATACAACCACTGAAGCAAGTATCTGAAAGTTAAGCAGACTGAAAAACAAAGATACACCACTGAAAAAAGGACCTTAGTATTTCAGGGAGACCATACAGAGAAATTGGTTTAACTTTATGTGAAATGGTTAAGTAGAGGGCATATGGTTTTATTATTGCATTACTATCAACTGATATGCTTCCAGCAGCCACCAGATGTTTCCAGAATACACTCAACTGTAATTGACACTGGGTATTCACAGGCACCTGTCAACCTGACCATACCACATTTTGCTTGCTCTCATTTTAGACATACTTTTAACAAGCAACTTTTTTACATCACTCAAGATGTAGTGACAAGCTGTAAAAGCATAGTATTCCAGATGAGGCTGAAGAGCCAACATCCCCAAAGCCAACGCTGATATGTCAGCAGCACATTTTCAGAATACACTGACATTTCTGAAAACATATAGGGAGACTGTGTCTTATCTCTTCAGAACTGACAAGCAGAGAAGGCAGTTGGTTCTTTTACCTCTTTCCCATTCCACACAAAGATGTCTGCTCCATCGGTCAGCCCAAAGGCCTCCAGCGTCAGTTCATCTCCTAAAAATACGCAAATCATTAAGTTCTTCCCCTCATCAAAACAGAGAAACAGGGTCAGTTGGTAAACTGAAGGTGGCGCATTCTACTCTGGCATCAAAACGGAGAAACAAGGTCAGTTGGTAAACTGAAGATGGCGCATTCTACTCTGGCTTAAATTTAGCATTACAAAAGTCGCTGTGTGAGCAGCATTTTACGGTGGGCAAACTGGGATTCACTTAGGTAAGGCAGTTCAAGACAAGTGGTTTCACATCCCTACAGCACTCTCATTGAGTGCAAAAGCTTCCATTCCATTTCCCCTGCAAACCAAGGCCCAATTCAGCATTTGGCAAAGGTGCTCAGGTCAGGATTATCTACATGATATTTAACAGTGATCAATAAAGTAAAAAGGCTGCATCTAAGAAATGAGTTACATACTGTACATTCCAAGCTCATTCTTTGAAATTCTGATGCCTATGCTGCTTTTTCTTTTACTTTGCTACTGTAAGTCAGATCAAGATATTTTAAAAGTCACTGTTGTTGAGAGAAAGGTACCAGCATCTGGAGACGTATTTACAGCAGCTATGAGCGTCTCCGTTTTGATGTCAACATCATGCCCAGTTGGGTTATGTTCTGGTAGCATTCTTATTTTCTGAAACAAGTTACAAGGACTATGAAATTTAAAACCAGTTGAAAAGACTTTTGAGGGTGAACACCTAGAGCTGCATAACAATGCAAAGATGGAGACAGAACATACAATTCAAAATACTAATATACTCTTAATAAATTGGTGTGCCCTTGTTCAGTTAGACTTAAGCTGAAGATACATCCTTTGATGCCACTGCGGCTCTTCTCCTCTATCCTTCCTTCTACCTACGAAATACTACGAAAGCAAACATTCCTAAGCAAATCAAGGTCAAAACACAGGCTGATATGTTTCTGTCAACAAATGTGACTAGCTTGAGTAATATCTGCAGGCTTACTGCACTTCACAACAAAGATTACATACAAAGGTCTCAAAATCATTTGTTTCACTAACAGGAGTGTCCTAAATAACTTAACAGCAGTAGACATGGATGCTAGTTTGAGTTTAGAGTGTTCAGTAACATCTCCAAGATGTTTTACATCCAAAATCCTCAATGCTCGAAATAAACATGACATCTAAATAACATGGAAGCCTTGTATGTAGTAGTCTTACCATCAAGTATATGGTAAAGATGCAGTCCTGCTGGTAAAGGCTTAGCAATACTAAGAATCATGTCTCCTTCCCAAGATTCCAACATCTAATTGGGAAGAATAAAAGCATATAAAACACCAGCAACTAGTAACACACGTTAGTTAAAATTGTGAGTTTGCTGAAAGCTCCTACAGCCTCGCTACCAAGCTCTCTTGGTGGCACTTACCAAGTCATAGCTATTTATATCAACAAGGCCAGTAATGCAGGAACAGACAGGCCTTTAAGACTTGGCCTTTCACACCAATCACCAGACAGACAAAAATTAAGTATTGATAGGACACTAACCAAAAGCTGTGAGGTACAGGAAAAATAAACAGCATTTCCTGACATTAAGTTGGCTTTTATTTAGGTATCTGTGAGAAAGCATTTTACAAATTCTCATATTCCCTCAACATGCTAATGCAAAGATAGCACATTCAATAGTTAAGCTAAATATGTCTTTTAATTCCTTTTTCTTAAGCTGTTCTAATTATTTCCAGCCAACATAACATAAAAAAGAAGGATGCCACAAATTCAAGTGCTAAAAAGCAGCCTGAAGTTCTGCAAAGTGTCATCCATGTGCAGATACCTGCTACCTAAACGTAAAGAATTAGTTTATGAGACCTCTTAATTTTACACAGCTACAAATGCACTAAATTCACAGATTCTTCAATATTTTGAGTACAGACCAGTATTTCCCTCTGTGTAAATCTATTTATTTTTCATCTCCTAAAACTGCATTTGCTGTTGAAAATTTCTCTGAGATAAAAACTGCAGCATAAATACATCCATAAATGTTGTAGTTCAATGCAAATGAAGTGTTTGAGTTCACTTAATATATCAAATACCTGAAAAACCGATTGTCGAAGTTCTCCTAGTGTTTTTCTTCTGTCAATAGTCAAGTCCACAACACTCTCTTTCCATGTAAGAGAGGGATGCAAAGCTCCGTTGTGAAATTTGTAACATGAGCTCAAGTGGAGATGTAAATCAATGCCATTGTTTGCTGAATCGCACTCCACTCTTGAAAACAACACCACAATAATAAACCATTGAAATTAACACCAACAAATCTCAGAGATGTTTCTGTGCGGTTATCCTGTAAATGACACCCTCGTGGCTAAATTAGCTGTCACATTCCCTCCTTCGTGATCAAGGGGTGTGCAAAGAGGTGCTCAAAGGTGTTAAGTGATTTGCATGATGTGCAATACAGAGCTACCACAGACACCCTCCACATAAGCACTGTAACAATATGTTGTGTGTCTTTATCTTTCTTCTACCTTTCTAAAGAAAAGGGCAAACCTCATCTTTAGGGATGAAGAGACTGTAGGCTTTTTCAGGCTGTGTTCTTGATCAGTTAAAAAAGAAATCAAATCAGGAAAAAAATGTAAGGAAACTGTCAGAACAGATGCAGCCATGCCTTTCTCTTCTACATTTGTAACCAATTCTATTAGCTAAAGAACAAGGGAACAACACTGGCACAGTACAGAGGTGTTGGAGATATCACGTAGGACTTGTGTCTCATATGTGATAGCTTAACTGTAAATCAGGCATATCATCAGGATTGCATGTTCCTCAAGAGAAGGAAAAGTTTAGACCAACCTGAATAGACGTGGCCAATCTCTTTTTGGTGGTGCACAGTAATAAGAGAAGGAACAACGCATACAAACTTGAACATAGAAGATTTCACCTCAACATGAGGAGAAACTTCTTTACAGCGAGGGTGACAAAGCACTGCAACAAGCTGCCCAGGGAGGTTGTGGAGACTTTCAAAACCTGCCTGGATGCATTCTTATGTGGGCTACTCTAGGTGATTCTGCTTTTGGTAGGGGGCTGGACTCGATCTTTGGAGGTCCCTTCCAACATCTACCATTCCGTGTGAATACCACTAGCTCTTTACTCCATGTGTCTGGCAAAGGTTACCATTTTTATTGTTTCACAGTGAAATATGTCATTCTCCATTCTCCCAATATAAATGTATTCTACTTTCCTTCCAGAATTGCACTGATTCTCACCAAAGCAATTTTAAACTATGAGCTTCCCTTGCAGTGCTGTCAAATGCATAGTTCTGCTACCAACAGAGGTGCAGGGAACTAGAAAAAGGCAAAATCCAGACATGGAAGTTTTAGTCCTCCATTAACCTTTATGATATTGAATCATTTTACATCACTCTGGAGATCAAGAATGCTCTTTAAGAGATGGGTACAGTTACATCAGTATACCTCTTTTTTTGCAGCTCAGTATTAGCAGCATTCATTTCATTCAGAAGGTGTTCAGGAATTTGGTACCTTGGATTTCCTCGTGCTGAAACAAATAATATAGATTAGTTTGGCCTCAGCTGCTTAGAATGTGTTTTGGCAAACAAGAAAAGCAATCAAGATGAGACATTACAGTACAGTATTCATTGAAAATTCAGAAGTGGTGTGCAATCATTTCGTAACAGAGCAAGTGAAACTGGAAGATGATACAAAGAGAAACAAGTGCTTCTACTGCCCATTAATCTCTGCCTAGAGGAAACTGATACACAAATGTCGTTAGCAACAACTTGTATTTGTTTCAGGAGATGTTCTGTTAGGATAGCATTTGTGAAGCATACTGCAAAAGGAGGTAGTGTCAGCTACAGGCAATTCACTGGTCACTATCTGCTTAGAGGTGACCTCTGTGTATCTCACAACCTTTTTTTTCAAATGAGCACGAGAAAGAGAATTGTATCTTCAGCTCTTGGAAAAAGAAATGCACAACTGCCTTTGCTAACTAGAACACAAACTGTCAACGAAGGAATCCCCCACAGAATATAAAGCTGAACTTAGTGTACCTTCAGGTGGTCTCTTCAACTGAGATTTCCGATAGAACAGCATGTAGGCACTCTCTTTACCCTGAAATTGCTTCTCAATATCCTTCTCCTTGATCGGCTGGACTTTTGAATCATTTAGATCAAACCAATGGCAACCAACAGAACTGTCCCTTAGCCTTGTAGGGTTTTTTTCCAAATTCCACTGGACATCATTCTTCTGAGGAGGGCTTAGGAGATCTTGGCCTTGAGAATGTGACTTAAATGGGAGCTTGTGTTTTTCCTTCAGACCAACCTTATTTTCATCAGGACTGAAGTGAAATATCTGACGGTGATTCTGCAAAAACTAAAAGGTAAGTGAGAACAAGATGAAGTAGATACCCAACTTTAAATATAGTAACCTGCATTAGCTTCTTTCCCTGACCCATCGTGACGTTGATGCACAAACCACATAAAACTTGATTTTATGGATGCTTCCTCATGCATTTCCTCAGACAGAAAAACATCATTTTCCTGTCACTACTTCTGTCTGATCTCTTATATGCTGTTGCAGGTTCAGTTTCTTATGTAACTTCAAAATACCATGCAAGCAATTGCAAAAGAATTGTTTTCAGCATAAATGCATCACTAAGAATTAAGTCAGACTAACTTCCAAATTTCAAAGACTGCTCAAGGCTCTCGAGTGTTTTTAAAAATGTCACACAGGCACACATCCTTTTTGACCCTTCCAGGGACAGAGAGTCCTTCTGCACTTCTGCTATTATCAGACACAACCTATCATCCCAACCAGTTTAGCCCCTGAACACTGCTACTTTCTGCTTCTTAGTCTCTGTGAAATTGCTTCATTCTGTTACCTAACAGACAAGGACCTTCTGCTCAGTTCTAGTTGTTGAGTTGCACTTTATCCACATTAATGCTGCTTACTAGGTGTATATGGTTAACACTCCAGGAGGAGTGTCCCTGAACTCGACACTTGACCTCAGGTGGTCTTGACCCCTCCCCAGGGGTGGGTCTGAACACCACCAGGTGATAGTTAGCCCACTCCTCCCTTCCTGTCCCATAAAAGCAGGGGGACTTCCTGTTGCTCCCGCTCTCTGGACCACACTGCAGCTCTCTCTCTGCACCCCTGCATCTCTCCACGCACGTGGTCACCACCATCACAAACTCGGGTTGTATTTATACCTTTTGTATTTGTTATTCTTCCTTCCCTACACCTCTGTAACCTCCCTACCTTTGATACCCTTTTAAGTTATTGTTAAACTTTTCCTTTTTAACTTCCAAATTGAGTAAGAGTGATTTATTTGGGTGTGCTTACCTTTCCTCTCTACTTCTAATTCCTTTCTTTGGGGAAGGAGGTGTGAGAGAGGGAAGGGCACTTTATAAAATTGTCATTGGTTCTATCAAATTTATTAGAGTCTCTGAGAATTTAAATTCGAACCAGGACACTAAGGCATCCCAAGAACTTAAAATCTACTTGTCCCATTGTCCTGGAAGGCTAATAAGCCTGTCAGATATCCTTCTACTAATGAGGGGAACAAGGGCCAGAGGAAAGCAAAGGCTTGGGCCATTATGTCCCCTCCCAAAGTGATACACAGTTACACACAGGTCTCTAGGTACTTGTTGGTGTCTTGTCCAAATAAGGGTGAGCAAGCCCTGGTTTCACCTAATATGGTCAGTTTTGCAAATGCCATTTTGATTGGTGAATCTCCGTGGCCAAAGGAGACATTATACTTGGGTGACTAATATAAACTGAGCAAAGCTGCAAGCAATTGTGCTGCTTCTGCCTCACAGAGCTGCCTCTGCCTCGCTGCTCTTGGACATGTTCTGCTTTGCCTCGTGCTTCAGACCAGGTTCGACCTGCTGTTTTGGACTTCAACTACCTGGAAACTTGAGTGCCTCCTTCCCAGGAGAAGGCATTTAAGTGCCTCACAATGTGGCAAGAAGTGCCACAGACATAATGCTTTCTGCACAAGATGCAAGAGATCCTGCCTGCACCTCTGCAAACCTCCATGCCAAGATGAACCAGGATCAAGTCAGAGATCGTCTGCCTCTTTCCCAGCACTCTGGGAAGATCTGGAAGCTTCTCAATGGCCAAACAGTTCCAACTGCCACAAAGGAGCTGAGGACTATCGTGAAATTTCTACTCCACTGCAGTGAGTAGCACAAACTCTCCCTAGGGCTGCAGGCTACCTATTTGTAAGTGGAGCAGAGCCATTTTGTGGATAAACTTTTCCATTTATCTTGATTTTCCTAAATGAATGAATAGCCCATAAGCATCCTTGTGAAGATTATCCTGACCGAATTCGAACCCAAATTTAACTAATTTGTATATAGTTGTGGGCAGGGCTTTCTGGCAATAAAATTAACTACATAGTTTATAATTCCAGCCTCATTAATTGCCCCAACAAAATCACCCATTTCACCCAGCTTATCCACTTTGTTCTCTACTTTCAGTTTAGCATCATGCAGATACTTCAAACAAGTTCACTGTCCAAATTACACACACAAGAAAATTATGGGCAGGGAGTGGACACCAATGCCCCAAACCCCTCAAATCTACAAACCTCACCCAATACCTTAACAAAACCGAACCAAAAAAAAACCAAAACAAAACAAAGACTCCCTTCCAAATCATAATCCAAAACTCATTCAATACTTCAAAAAGTGCAAAACCATTTTCAGTTATTTCACTGAGGGTAGTCCTGAACTGATCAACGTGTTCTTGGGATACAGATCCTGAACTTGAGAAGTGCCAGGTTTTGTAATACTCACAACAGCACTCAGACTTCGAAATTATTAGCACTGAGTTGCTCAGAACTTGTTTTTAGGCCCTTCCCTGTCAAAATTTGACAACTACATTTCAGAGTAGTTATTTAAAAAGGCATTGTTAGCCTTTTGTTAAAAAACAAAAAGTGAAGCAATAGTTTTCCTTACATCTGTAACAAATGATATATTACTTCCCATAAAGCATCATAAAATGCAGTAACCATTTGGACAATTGATCCAAAAAGGCATACATTTTCAAAACCTCATGTCTGTTACTGCTGTGCTTTTCTTATCAGTGCTTGTGTTCAAGCAGCAGTAAAGTTGTTGCAACTACACCCACATACAGAAGTGAAACAAAGTTCAATACCAAGGTTAATAATCTTACAGGCCAACCATATAGATGGAAAAAAGGATACAAGCTTTCAGGCAGACAATTCCTTGAGAATCTAACCTCGTCTGTGCTCCCCAGCCTACTAATTTACCTTACAAACCTTTCTTACATTTACTGTATTTAGCTAGTCCAAGTGTCAGTATTTTCAATTACCATCTGAGTATTCAATAGGAATATAAATGTAAAGTTATCTTAACAGCAAAAAGAACACTAACATACAAGAACATTACCTTTCGTAACGCTCCGTGTTGTTTTCGGTATCTCTTATTCCAGGACACCCCTTTTTTCTCCAATAGTTTCTGCCCTAATTGATCCACAGGAATTTGTTTAGATTCTTCCTACAGATAAATCAAAAACTAGGATACTGAAAGCTACAAAAGTCAAGAGGTTAAACACAAAGAAGGCAATTCTCTGGTGCCTAAATCATTCCCGATTGTTAATAAACTAATGTAAGATCCTGACTAGGAAATCAATGTAACATCTGCTTACAGGCAACTTAAGAAATACTCCAAAATGATTTTTTTACTGTATGAAAGCTCACTACTAGTAATAGATTAGGCGTTGGACTGCATGATCTTGGAGGTTTCTTTCAACCTGGTTGATTCTAAGATTGAACTGCTTCACAAGAAGTTTAGGAGCTCTGTACACTGAAATCTGCATACTCTTGCATACACTAACCACTTTTTCCAGGTGTTCTAACATCAATATCGAAGCAATAAACCCCTTACATACCATACCTCTGATAAAATCCCTTTCAACACAACCAATGGATTTTCTTCTTCTTCACCATTTTCGGCATCTCTTAAAGCCTTATCTTCGATCAGCCTATCTTCTTCTTCCTGTGAAAAAAATAAGAAACTCAAATACTGTTGTTCCACACCAAAAAAGTGGTTTTCAGTTATAGTCTGTATTAACAACAGCATCCACAACTAGAAATGTAAGAAAAGCTCCAATTAGTTGCCACTGCCACACGTCCCAGACTACATATTGTCATACAGAATATCCACAATCAGCTTTTTTCTACAGAAAAGGCTTTTGCATTAATTAAAAACAGCTGGCCAGAGTCATCCACTAAAACAACTGCGCTAGTCTTCAGCAAAAATATGAATTCATCTGGCAAAGAAAAAGCAAGCAATCCCACCAACGTGAGATAGGGCAGCAGATCACAATCTTGACAGTGATTGCATCCTGTGGAAAACTGGCCTTCTCAATGAGGTTAAGAGACCAAATTCCTCACTAAAATACTCCTTAGTTTGGATGTCCATTTCAATCATTAAAACTTTTCTGAAAAGCAAGACATATCAAACAAGGAAGAAAACCTCTTGGACTTACTTGCAATTGCCAGTTTCCTAATTCGTCCACATCTCTGATATAAACATGATAGTGTCCTCCATAGCAGCCACCTTTATGTATAATAACAGAGAAGAGCTCATACATGTACTCTGAATCATCCATTTCAGTCTTTAAAAAGAAAAGTAAGAATAGTAAAATAACATATATCAGTAATTCTTTCACACAAGGACAGTTTTACAGCATCAGCATAGCTTCAGATATTTCTCAGCATGCATTTCCATGTGCACAGATAAAAAGAGCTTCCCAGTGCTGAGGAACACAAGCATGGACTGACACAAACCACGGACCAAGGCACAGGCTTGTTAAGCAACCTTTGAAGCACGATTCTGAACAATATTGGAAACTCCAAATTTAAAATAATCAAATGTTTATGCAAACAATAGAACAGCTCAACTTGTTTAAAAGACTGAAGAAAAAAACAAGCAACAACACAGTGACATATACAGTGAAAAGGCTTCCTCAGATACAAACACAGACACTTCCAACTTGCATTGTAACATCTCACTACAAAAAAAAAAAAAAAAGGGGTTTTCAATAAGAGTGTCTCTATTGAGTATTTTTTTTTATGTTTTAAGGATCAAAAACTTGAATCAAGTATTAGTACAGCTCAGTTTGCAGTCATGTGTATTCCTGATTATAAAGAGAAGAGTCCTAAGAAAAAATTAAATAGCTACCTACAGGCAGATAAAAACATACATAGCTATATTTATACATGGCATCATCAGACAATAACAATATAAAGTCCAATTTCCAGGTGATAATATTCCTTTCAAACAAATGCCAGATTAAGTTTTAGGCCATTATTATACCCTTGCACTTATCACTCAGAAAGTGATCTTTTGGAAAAACGCAACAGAAGCCAGCAATGTGAACTTGCAGCCCAGAAAGTCATGCCCTGGGCTGCATTAAAAGCAGTGTGACCAGCAGGGTAAGGGAAGTGATTCTCCCACTCTACTCTGCTCATGTGGGACCCCAACTGGAGTACTACATTCAGTTCTGGCACCCCTAGCTTAACAAAGACAAACTGCTGAAGTGGGTTCAGAGGGCCATGAAGATGATCAGAGGGCTGGAGCACCTCCCCTGTGGGGAGAAGCTAAGACAGCTGGGGTTATTCCACCTGGGAAAAAAGAAGGCTCGAGGAGGCTTTATAGCAGCCTTCCAGTACCTGAAAATGGTTTACAAGAAAGGTGGGAAAGGGATTTTACAAGGGCTAAAGGATGAGAGAGAATGGGTAGAAGCTTGATGAGGACAGATTTAGGATATTAGGAAGAAATTCTTTACAGTAAGGGTGGTGAGACACCAGAAAAAGTTGTCCAGGGAGGTTGTGCATTCCCCCATTCCTGGAGATGTTATGGGCCATGCTGGATGAGGCCTTGAGCAACACAGTCTAGTGGAAGGCATCTCTGCCAATGCTAGGGAGTTTGGAACTGGGTGATGTTTAAAGCACATTCCAATCCAAATCATTCCATGAATCTGTGAATCTATGAAATTGGGATTCAAAACATTTGGAATTAAAAATGCAAAACGAACGATAATTTGTCCATGACATAGCAATTCTCTGCTGATTATCTAGAAACTTTGTAACAAATGTAATAGTACAAACCTGCTCACAAAAAGGTCTCAGATTTATCTGGATGGGGAATGTATAGCAGCTTGTTTCTTTGTATCGTTCACACTTCTCAAAGTCAAAGTTGAATCTCAGGAGAGAAATGGTGAGAAAAGGTGGTAACTTGCGTAGTTTAGCAGACTGTAAGGTGATGAAAAAACTTGTAAGCACACAGGCATAACAGAGTGATCATCAGTCCAATACTTTATCTTGCTACAGAAAATGAAGGACACTGTTGAAATCCTAGTCAGTAACTACATTTCCATAGCCCTTATGTACTTCACAAGAAGGTTTTCTTGAATTTTGTACTACAAAGTAACTGCTTCAAACCCCTGGCTTTGTGCTCACATACAAAGTCAGACTATAAAACAACTTCCATTGCCAAGTTGGACCAGCTGATCTCCAGAGGTCACTTCTAACCCCTACCACTTTGTGATCCTGTGATCTTCTCAGCAACTCTGTTCTTGGTCCCTTGCAAAGCACATGTCACCACCAGGCACAAACAGATCCTGGGAATCCAGAGGGGAAAAAAAGCATAAAGACTCAACTGCAGGTGAAACAGAAAAAAACTGACCCATCTTTGTGGTAGCTTCACCATTCCCAGATGAGCAGTGCTCAGCTTCAAAGCCAGTCATAAAAAAAGCAAAAAAAAAAAAAAAAAAAAAGTAGTCCACGTGCTTGCTTCTGGTGCAAGCACAGGACCTTAACTGAAGCTAGGGCCACTACTCTCCTGGCCCCTCCTGGTAATCTCCTCCAAATGAAACATTTGTACATCAATTGAGGTTTATTCTAATGACCTTTGAGGAGTTTCCCAGTACTTTGCGGTCATGTGTCCTCAAGTACAGGTCAGAGCTCATGCAGATACAGTGTTCTCAAACATGCAAATCAGAAATGACCCTAATTGTAACATAATTAGCTCTGTCAGGTGTATATTATTATCATCCAGAAAATGTGACTGCTGATACATGTGTTTTGTGCCCTGCTGGATTGCCTTCAAATGCCACAGAAATGGTCTGAAAAATGTCACCAGAATGTACCACAGTAGCATTTTGATTAACATTTCCCACGCTGCTTGAAGAAAAAGGCCTTTACTAAGATCTGGGGGCTACAGCAGATGATGCTGTGCCTGAGAGGCACAGGGTAAGGGTATCCTGGAGGACACTACACAGTCATAGATCTACTCATTAAAGTCTCCCTCATTCATACAGGAGAGGAACTTCAAGACAGAAAAGGCAGCATAACCCATTTCAGTATGGAATATTAACCAAGATCTACAACTTGGTGCATGAATACATCAGGAACTTCAGTGTGAAGTAAAACAAATCATCTGGTATTACCTCTGAATATAAATGTAGATTCAGTGGAAACACTTCCAAGTCTTTTCTATGTTTACATCCAATACAGTTGGATTGCATCAGTTGTGACTATCTTACAGAGTTTAGTGGTATACTGGCTTTTGCATATACTTCCAAGTTTGGGGTGAAAAACAGATTGCACAATTAAAATCTGATAAAGTTCTGGAACATGAGATTATTCAACTACAAACATTTTGGGGCCAAAACAAACAAGGGCAAAGAATAACATCCAAGGACCCACAGAGAGCTGAATGAAGTGGGTAGGTAAGGGCAGGTGGTCACATTGTTAGGCCACATTCCTAATGCTGCCATCAGCCTAGGGTGACCCAGATGGCATCCCATGTGCTGTTGGTGTGAACTCTTACTACAGTCTGCTGTGATCGGCAGCATTATGCTAGCAAAGCCAGAGCTGCAAGCCTCAGTTGTGATGCCTCAACATCCATCCCTCCTTCTACAATAGCTTCTTTCTCTTAAGTTGCCCGCTCATCTCCCAGGATCGCGACTTCTTACCCAGAGATCCCAGTATCTACCTGCATGAATGACCACATGTTAAGCAACTTTTATCTTGCACTCCCTTGAACTCAGTGGTTTCACTCAATCTCTCCCAACCAAGCTACACGAGGCAATGGTGAAAGTCCCTAATCAGCACTGATTAACTTCATTTGTCCTGGGCTCACCTCTGCTCCTACTCCCTTCCACAGTTAGTGTGCTGCAAGGTTTGGACTGCACTAACTCTGCTACACAAGGGTCACCAGAGCAGGTGAAAGAGCTTCGCTGTTGTAAAGATTGCAGAGTATGTCAGAGTGCACTAACAGATGTCTATGTCTTTTTCCTCTTTATAAAAAATAGTGGGCATGACAGGAAAAAGGAGCAGTGTTTTACAAAAAAGAAAACCAGCAACTTATAACATGAAAGAAGAAACCAATCACTTTGTATCATTCAGGAAAAATGCAATGCAAAGACCTACAACTCTCATAAAGCTCTCACTGGGCTGCCCTTCTCTGGCTGTAACTAAAGGGATGGATGAGAAGACAAATAAGAAGTCTTAAATTCAATTATTACATTGGGGAAACCAGCACAAACTGCCATAAACCAACATACAGGGATAAAATGTCAGCACAAGGGTGATGTAGGCTGTGCTGTCACCCGGACAGCAATCGATGTTATCAGCCCATTTAACAAAGCATTCAGAGTCACATTCACAGCTCCTCTGGAGGGGGCCAGTACAGACAAGTGTCAAGCACCTGAAACTTCCCCAAGATGCCTTGGGTGAAGGCAGGGAACCAGATCATAGGACAACTTCAGTCTGGATGTCCCTAAGCTACTGGGGAACATTCTCAACAAACAACAAAGGCTTAATGTCAAAGTTCCCTGTTGGACACCGATGAACTCCAATAACCCAGCACAGGAAAAAGGTCACTTCATTTGGATTAGCAAGTCATGTATAAAAAAGGTCACTTCATTTGGATTAACAAGTCATTTATAAAAACAAAACCGACAAAAAACACACCTCAAAATCAAAAGATCTCACCCACAGCTGAGGGCAGATCACAGCAGTCAACTGTTTCCTAGAAAATTATGGTAAACCAACACAATTCAGCATAGAAATATATAAACCTACTGGTTTTCCTCAAAAGAGAGAAGAAGTTCAGAGTGTATATTCTGCCCACAAGAACATGACTTTTAGGCTTTACTGTGTCTGGATTTTCATTCTCCTCTTTCCTGGTCTAGCATGCAGTAAGTAGTTAAAAAAGCTCATTGAGAGAGAACATGAGGTGGTGGTGGTGATTCTAGAAGTGGCTGACTGCAACAACACAGGCACACACAACAAAAATATAGCCAGTGTCTTGCACATTAGAAGAGCTGGATGGCTCCTCGCATGAATATGCTTTTTCTCACTTGAAGGCTCTAGCACTGCTAAACATACTGAAAACATTTATTACAGTATTAATTTATCACTGCAAGAATGTCTTTGTCATCAGGGAAATAATGCAATACTTGGATCAACAAATTCCATTTCCCTGTGCAGAGAAACAAGTCATTACTTTATCTCCCATTTGGGTTCTTCATGAGTATTTCCATGCTTTTCTCCACTATATAGATCTACTTTTTCCTCATGCTCTAGCTTATCTTTTAGCCTACTCTCTGAAATGCCAGAAGTGGGTAAAACTGCATGCCACCCCTTTCACCATTGCCTAAAGACTACAACAATATTTAAGTCAAGAAATGAGTCACATTGATTTTTATTGGACATAGTTGCTGAGGCTTAAAGCCAGATCATACTTCAGCATGGTCTTGTTATGCATCATGTATGTTAAAGATACAAATTCTATTACTTCAGAGTTAATGGTAAGACACAGCAATGTAAACAAAGTTACCAAGTGTTAGTCAGGTGAACAATCAATCTCCAATGTATTACCTTTGAGGCTTCAACGAGTTTATCACAGGCTCCACATCGATACAAGTTCTCATTTTCAAAATACTCTTCTTCTACATACATGTTCCACAGGGCCTCCTCCAAGCCAGCAACACCTTTCACTGCCACCGTTAAGTCTAAGAAATCCTCCTATGCAGAAGTACAATGCAAAAATAAAGTAGTAAGTAGTGTAAGTTCATAGTGCATTAGAAAGATACTCACATTCCATTCACCACAGCAGATGTAAGCATTCATTTTGCTTTCATTGCTAATAGGGAAAAAAACTCTATGCATGCACAAGAGAGAAATTAATTTTTTAAAAAATTATTTTAAATTACAAATAGCACAAAAGACTGCAAATCTGTTTTATTGTTGTCACCTCATTGTTCAGCTCTCTGCTGAGAGTTCCATCGAAAGATGACACTTGCTAATTCAGAGGATGCAATAACAGTTGGATTTTTTCCACCTTGAGTCACAGTCTGATGTAGGTGGTTTAGAAAATGCCAGCCAAGACTTAACAACAACATCCTAGATAACTGTCATGGTTGCAAGTGTGCAGCACCCTGACCAATATACACTACCTAAATTCAAAAAGGCCACCAGTGATACCTAAGAAAGATGTAATTATTCTTTTTAAAAAACAACAAAGAACAATTAAAGTATCTTCAACAGACCAAACAGAAACCTATGCTGGATATCAGCCACCTTTACCTGTCTTTCACTGATATTCTTGCATTCTTTACAAACAATCTGGTTGACAACAATCCCATGGTACAACCGGTTAATAAGGTCATGACCTGAAGTCCCCACAAGGGAAGTTTCCAAAGCACTGAACAAGATCCGATTTAATTCCTGCACATCATGCTGCCTCATTTCCTGAATGATTAAAAAAACAAACAAAAACAACCACCTTGAAGAAATGAAATATGGACATTTGCTTCACTTACTGCTTAATAACAGTACATAGAGAACGTGACAGTGAGTGACCTCAACGACTACCCATATATTTGCTACCTTAAGTTATAACCTTTATTATTCTTTTTCTTAATTCAGTTATGCTAAATGTGAATATCATGTTCAGTTTTGGGCCTTTCATGTCAATAAGAATATTGAAGTACTGGAGCCTTGTCCAGAGAAGCTGGTAAAGAGGCTAGAGCACAAGTCTTATGAGTAGCAGCTGAGCGAACCAAGGTTGTTCAGCCTGGAGAAAGTGAGGCTCAGGGGACACCTTAACAACTACCTGAAAGGTGGCTGTAGTGAGATAGAGGTCAGTCTCTTCTCTCAAGTACAAGTGACAAGATGAAAGGAAATGACCTCAAGTTGAGCCAGGGGAGGTTTAGATTTGACATTAGGAAAAATGCCTTCACCAGAAGAGTTGTCAAGTATTGAAACAGGCTATACAGGGAAGTGGTGGAGTCGCCAGCCCTGGAGGTATTTAAAGAGGCGTAGACATGGTGCTGACAGAGATGTGGTTAGTGGTGGACTTGGCACTGCTGGTTTAATGGTTTGACTCAATGATTGCATGATTCTTCAAACGGCTACAGGTACATAAACTATAACCCACGTTAAGACACTTACATGAGTAGATTTAGACTAAACTCCTAAATGGAACTGCGTAATTCATCTTAAGTAAAAAATCTAAGTACTTGAGGTCAAGAACCCTAATTACCATTGGAAAAATGATCCTGTAAAACACAAGGGAAAAGCTACTGGAATTTTATCTAACAGAACAATTTTCTTCTGTTGCTTGTTGTAAACAAGATACAATAGTATTAGTTGACCAAATCCAATGCTGTCTCCAAAGCTTAGAAAACAAACATCACTATTCAGAAAGACATTTATCAGTGATGGTGATTTGTACCTCATGGCTGTTCCACCCGAAGCTCTCAGTAAGGTCTGTTGTAGATGCAGCCTGCTGGTCCAATAGCAGAAGCTGAGCAAACAACCGTTGAAGCTGTAATGGAATTATTCGAACCTAGAAACACAAACCAAAATAGACCAAACGTATCAGACAGACTCCTCAAACCAATACTTTAAATAAAGAAAACAATAGTTTTGTACAAAACCTCTAACAAACCACCGCTGTCTATAGCTTTTACAGATTACTGGATTCACAATTAAACATCAGTCTTGATTGATTCTGGGAATCAGATAATTCCCAAATATCTACAGTGCCTCACCTTACTCAGCCAAATAAAACAGAAAATATGCAATAAAGCCAAATTGTACCAATTACAATGAAGCCATAAGCAAAAATGACAGCTTTGTCAGATACCATTCATAATACTAAAACCCAAGAACTCAGCTCTAAGACATCCTGACATACAGGTTTAACATGTGTTGCTCCTTGCTCAGTGAAGGATTTGGGATGGAAGAAGATGGGCAAGAGAATGGTTAATGCCAACAATCTTGATCACAGGATCATATCCAGGTGGGTTTTGAATCTCTCCAGAGAAGGAAACTCAACAGCCCCTCTGGGCAGCCTGTTCCAGTGCTTTACTAATCTCACAGTGAAGAAGCTTCTCCTCACATTCAGAGAGAACTTGTGTTCCAGTTTGTGCTCACTGCCCATTGTTCTGTTGCAGGTCTTCATCTAAGAGTCTGTCCTCATCCTCTTGACACTCATCCTTTAGTTACTGATAAGCACTGCAAAGATCCTGTCAGTCTTCTCCAAGCTAAACAGCCCCAAGACTCTCAGCTACCTGTATTTATAGTTGACTCACAAAGAAAAATACTTTCCAAGCAATCAGTTTTGTCCCATTAGCCTGAGACCTAAATAATTAAATTCTACCCTCAACATAAAAAAACCCCACTTTTTAAACAAAAAGATTAAACTCCATTCCTACTACACAAAAAGATTAAACTCCATTCCTATAGCATGTCATGCAGAGGTGTGCTACGAAGTCTTCAGAGACCCTCAGTGCTGTCATCTACGCTGCACACAGTTGTTTGTTTTCTTATTGTGGTGGCAAATAAGTCAAAGCAATGTAGACTCAATCACAAAAGAGAAAACCTTAAAACAGAACTGCACAGAATTTTTCCTATAGGAACAGAACTGTTTCTGCTCCCTTCTAAGACAAAATTATCTCTGGTATCAATTTCACCAAAAAGAGGTTCAGTATCTTCCTCCTGAAGCAAAGCTTATGACACTAAAAAATGTGAAAAATCAAGAACTAGCCAAACTGTCTTTCAGCATCAAGTCAGGCTTTCACTCATTCTCATACGAAATTCCATGCAAATTGCAACAATTTTCCTCTGAAACAACATTCAGCAGTGCCTAACAACAAAACATTAAATACCTTTGCATCAGGTTTATTGCTGTCATCCAGAGTCCCAAGTTCTTCGGGTCCTAGAGAGAACAGTGCCTCTGTAATTGTAAAGAAAAACACCTATTTAAAAACCAGACAATATCTCCTCTCTAAAGATTTTTTTGCATTTTAACTGTCAAGCATAGTAACAAGATTCTTTCTGGCAATCTCAGACATAAAACGACATTCCTGAACATCATTCAGATGGGCCTACAGGAAAGACGGGTTGGGATTCTGCATCCCAGACTGTAACAACAGGACAAGAGATAATGGCTTAAAAAGCAGAGGGTAGATTTAGATTAAATGTTAGTAAGAAATGCCTTACATTGAGGGCAGTGAAGCAATGGAACAGATTGCCCAGAGAGGTTGTGGATGTCTCCTTCCTGGAAGCATTAAAGCCCAGGTTGGATGGGAATTTGAGCAGCCTGCTCTAGTAGACAGTGTCCCTGCCCACAGCAGGTGGACTGAAACTAGAACACCTTTAAGGTCCCTTCCAACACAAAACATTCTACGATACTTTGAATCATCCTTGCAATTGGTCCAAACCATAACAATAAAGCAGAAGTAAATATGAAGGCATTTAGAAGGCGCAGAAGTGATATCATCAGTTTCACGGACCAGGAGCTCTGAGTATTCTGTAATAACTTAACTGAAGTAAACTGTTCCTGTAAACAATTTGTTTACTGTTTTTCTTTAATAAATAACTAGAAATGCAAGTCACTGTAAAATAAAAATTCCAACATTAAGAAGATTTTGAACACATTACCTCTAAATTCAGGTGTGAAAAGCAAAGTCTGCAGAAGAGAGTTGAGGTAGCAGGTCCCACCCTGATTTTTGATACCACTTATATTGGTGAAATCCCTGGGAGCTGGAGGCTCAGAATCTCTGAGCTTTGACTTCTTCCCTCTTCCACAATGATCATTTGAAATAAAGGAAAAATCCTCTTCAAATAAGTCCCCAAACATTGTGCAGGTGAAATAATCCTTAAACAAAGAAAAACAAAAACAACCTATTTATCATTAAATAATGCAGGTGGCTACATTCACCTCTAATCCTCCAAGATAAACCTTTCTGCCCTGATTAAAGAATTGAAAACTTTTTTCCTCTTATATGAGCATTCTAAAAATGAATGTCAGATCCATAAAAAAAGTGTACTTACATTAAAGAAGTGAATTAAAAGGATTTATGTTAGCACAGATCTGAACAGACTTATAACTAGAATCAAGTACGCTGCATTTCAATTTTGCAGCACTGAGAACATGCACATCAAAAAAAACAGGTTCTTCTAAACATTCAAAATTAGCTAGTGCTCAAGTTGCTCATTTTTCTGCAGGAAAGGTATGTGGTGCCCCTCAAACACAATACAATCTCTGCACTGCCTCTCAACAAATCCAGATTCACAAACTGTCTCTAGTGTGGGCCAGTTCAGATAGGAAGAGTGTTAATAAATAGTCAAAAATACAGTCATATTTTATGAAAATATTATCCTTGATTTGGGTCAAACCTAATGGCAACTAATTCTTCTTATGGACATTTTTTTCAATCATTTTGGAAGCCTTGAGCCTTCTTGGCAAATGCCAGGACTCCCAAAGTTAGCTCCCTTTTGTTTTGTACCTGTCACCCCATCATTTTATTTGGTATACTGCAGCAGGGAGTAATTGAGGAGTTACAGTGAAGCACTGAATAACTTTTCCCGTGTTTACCTTCATTACACATACACACTTACTGATCTTTATTATATTCCCCTCAGACATCTCTTTCAGACAGAAGCTTCCACAAAGACACTCATGCCTACAACTGAACTTGCCCCCTGCCCTCAGTTATTCTTACCTATCTCCTCTGAACCCCTTAAACCTCTCCTTTACTTTTCTTGAGATTAGAGGACCATGTCTGCCCACAATGTTGAAGATGTGTGCAAACCAGAGACTTCCACAGCTAAATAACTGTCCTCTGGTTTGATCTGGTTTTGTATATCCGCTGAGCGCTACTTTTTTTTTTATATCCCAAAATGTCACTCCTGTATATTTACTTCAAACCCCACCAATACATATGCCCTTTACAGAAATACGCATGTGGATGTATGTAACTGTAAAGCTGTGATCACCTCTACTGTTTCATTCAGCTGCCTATTAGCTCTAAAGCCTGACCAATGGCACCTGTCTTCACTGCAATTTATCAGTCAATTTCACATGAAAAATCAATCATCTCAGCATTAACTGTTTATTTCTGAGAACTCACAACATATTAAACACAGGCCCTAGCAAAAATAGGAAGAAACACCTTCTCACTTCCCTCCTGTGACATGTGATTTTCTCTTTCCTACCTTCTAGCTAATTACTTAATCAAGCAACAACTTTCTTCTCCTGTGTCAGCTTCACTGAAGAGCTTTCAGTGACAAATCTTGTTACGTGCCTTTTCAAAATCTGAATGTAGGTGATGCTACCCAGGTGTCATGAGGCACCTGCTAAAACTTTTTATAAAATAGGATTACATTTAGTCCATCTTAGTACTTCACATAGTTTTAAGAAGCTGTGCTCAGAGCAGCTGACTGCATGGCAGCATTCACTCTGTTTGTTCTGTAGTACTTCTACAGCACTTCATACCCCTTGTATATGCCACAGAATAAATTAACATGGCTGGAGATACTTTTTAATTGTCAGGGAAAAAAACCTTTTATCCATTTGCATTAGGTTTTTCTCCTCTGAATGCAGTGCCTATATCTTGACTACTTCAAAAAAAACAACAACCACCCTGCAAAGGTCCCACCTCCCATGCTTCAAGATGTAATTACAAGGTTTATTGCTCTTTCCAAAATGTGTCATAGCCTTCAGCCATTTTTTCCAGTTAAGCCTGCTGCACTTCAGCATTTAACCAGCCAAAGATGATGATCCTTCCTATTTTCCTCATCTGAATGCACAACAGCTTGCTCCTTGTAGGTTTATTTACCACAGAAAAGTGCATATGTATCAAAAGCAGCAGGTCAAGGGAAGTGACTCTGCCACAGCTTAAATGTCCTCAGCATAGAAAAGATAAGGAGCTGCTGGAGCAGATCAAGAGGGGACCACAAAAATAGACAGCTGAAGGTTGGGAGAGTTGATCAGACTGGAAAGGAGGCTCCAGACAGACCACACTGCAACTTTTGAGGGCATAAAGAGGGTTTATAAGGTCCCAGAACGTTAGAGACAGACTTTTTAATGAGGCCTGTTGCGACAAGGGGCAATGATTTTAAACTAAAAGAGATTAAGACTAGGTAGAATTTTTTTTACAATGAGGATGGTGAAGCACTGGTACAAGTTGGCCAGAGATGTCGTAGAAGGCACCTTCAAGATAAGGTTAGACAGGGCTCTAAGCAACCTGATCTAGTTGAGGATATCCCCATCCACTGCAGGAAGGTTGGACTAAGTCACTTTTAAAACTTCTTTCCAACTCGAACCATTCTACAAAGACAGCAATTATCTTACTGACTGTCTGCTGTACCCACCACGACTCCAGAGAAGTACTTCATCAGGACAACGACAAACTGTCCCACATTCCTTATTTGATTCTTGAAGCACTGCTGTTAGCAGCTTCTTTCCTTTAAAGTCATACAGAAATATAGATTCGTAAGCGGACTTGATGATCTTAAAGGTCTTTCACAACCTAAAGGACTCTGCGAGTTTATCAAATCTCTGTATGACGTCTCTGGTTCAACACTCTTAAAAAGACAAGCCAATTTAGAATTAAGGCCCTGTTCTAGGAACGCTGGAATCACCCCCCGGAAGAGGATCCTCGAACTCCTCTAAGCTTGTGTCGTAATATTCCGATGGGAACCTTCTCTACTTGAGTCAGGTACCTCTTATCTTACCATAGTGAATCCGCTACAAGAACCAGGCTGCTCCTACGCCCTCCCCACAGCAGTACGGTCAGCGCTTGGCCTTCCCTTCCCCAGGCTGAACTCACACGGCTCCTCCTGCCTCTCTCCACCACCCATATGCTCCAGCCCTAGAGTCCCCACGGAGCTGGGCCCAGTCTTCTGATGTGGTCTCAGTGGTAGAGAAGAGAGGAAACGGACTGATACCCCGAGCCTGCCGCTCGCTGGCAGAGAACAGCCCTCGCCGCTGCCTACCCCAGACTTACCTCTCAGAGCCAGAACCTGTAGCCGAGCCTGCAACTACGGCCACGGACCCGCGGCCGCCGCCATCTTTGTTGTGGCGCCTCGCAAAGCACGCTGGGACCTTAAAGCCGCAGCGGCTCCAGAACTTCACGCACCTGACCGGGCCCGGGAGAGAAAGCAGCAGCCGGGGCACCTGCGGCAGAGGGCGAGAAGGAACCGCTAGGAGCCGATGCGAACTGAAGACCGGCAGACAACACAACCCCTGGGCGGGCGGCCACGAACGGTCTGCAGAGAGTCGCAGTGAGACCTGGCGGGGAGCCCCAAGGCCTTCTGGGTCTTGTAGTTTCCTGGTGGCCGCAGTGCATGGCGGAAGTCACAGGCCGTTGCCATGGAAACCCTGCGTTGGTTCTCCAGCTTTGCAGAGGGCCAGGCTGCCTCTCTATGGCCTTGTTGTCTCAGGAAACCGCTTGAGTAAATGCCTAGGTTGCAGTGACATTATAAGGGTAGGATCAAATATACTGCATTGGGATTCTAATGAGGACCATTGCTCAGGGTCTTTATGGTGTGAGGCTAGTTACTTTGTATAAACACTGCATGCCTGGCTAGGGACTTGAGCCTGAAAGAGGAGCTGAAAGATTGATGAGGCCTGGCTTGTTCTGGAAATTTCTATCAAAAGGCTGTAAGAAGACATTAAGGACATCACGACTTTACCAGCAAACCAGGGAAATGTAAAACTGTTGGAACTTACGCTTCTAGTGAGTGAACTTTATTCATTAACATATCATCATAATACTAAAACACGCAACCCCTTGAGCTGAGAAGCCCCTGTCTGCAAGGCAAACTCTCTCAGACCAGACACTATTAATTTTGTAGTTGTTATTGCTTTAATTGAAGGCAAAGAAGCTGTAAACCAATCAAGAAGTAGAATAATAATAGATATATGTAGGTAGATGAACTACGTTAATAAGGTTTGTATATATATGCAAAATTAGGTTGAGCTAACTTTGTGAAATAGCACCTAGCTTCTGGTTTTGAGCAAATCTGAGATAAATAAGATACCTCTGCTCTGCCTGTGTATTTGCTGTTGTACACTGGGTAAAAGACTGCACTGTTAGGATAACAGCCTGAAGGCCTGGAGAAGGCTGAGCCTGTACTGGCCCAGTTTTGTCCGAGTAGTGGACCTGGCAGAGGCTACCATCACCCAAACCTCTCAGGTCACCACATCAAGGGTTAGGTCTGGGCTGGCCACTAGGTAAATTATAGGTGCCATTAATCTCTCTGCCCTGTGAAAGGGTAAAAAAAAAAGGAATCATAGAATCATGGAATGGTTTAGGTTGGAAGGGACCTCAAGGATCATCCAGCTCCAACCCCCCGCCATAGGCAGGGACACCTCCCACTAGAGCAGGTTGCTCAAGGCCTCATCCAGCCTGGCCTTAAACGCCTCCAGGGAGGAAGCATCCACAACCTCCCTGGGCAACCCATTCCAGTGTCTTGCCACCCTCACTGTAAAGAACTTCCTCCTAACATCCAGTCTAAATCTCCCCTCTTCCAGCTTAAACCCATTCCCCCCCATCCTGACATTACTAGACCTTGTAAATAATCCCTCCCCAGCCTTCCTGTAGGCTCCCTTCAGATACTGGAAAGCAACTATAAGGTCTCCTCAAAGCCTTCTCTTCTCCAGGCTGAAGAGCCCCAACTCTCTCAGCCTGTCCTCATAGCAGAGGTGCTCCAGCCCTCTGATCATCTTCGTGGCTCTCCTCTGGACTCACTTCAGCAGTTCCATGTCCTTCTTGTGCTGGGGGCTCCAGAACTGCACACAGTACTCAGGTGTGGTCTGACGAGAGCAGAGTAAAGGGGGAGAATCACCTCCCTTGCCCTCCCTGAATGAGGGAAAGATACATATGGCGATAACACTGAACTGCTTAAATGAAACAATAACAATGATTTTTTTTTCAAAACACTGACAAGAAAAGAATGAAATATATACCAAACCAATATTGAACCCAACTAGTCCCTCTCTCTCCACGACAAACACTTTACCACTGGTGCTGCAGGGCAAGTATTGGGGAATTCCCAAGCTGGACTCAGTGGGAGACAGCAATGAGATTCAGAAAGAGGATTCAGGAACACACAGACTGAGATCAAAGACAGAACAGAGAGGGTCGTCCTTGGACACTGGCCGTTGAAGGAAAGGCTTAACCCTGGCAATCCATCACCATCATAATGAATATAATATATGGGGAATGCAATCCCTTGTTGGTCAGGTTTGGTTAAGTGTTGAGTTGGCCTCTTTTCTAGGCCACGCGGGAGCGGGAGAGACACGGGGCTTACACCAGTGAGATGTATAAAGGTCAATGCGTTTATTGGAGCTAAGCCTGATACCTATATAGTGGAGCTCGGTACAGGGGCCTGTACTTTTGATAGGCTTACATAGGCAGAGATGGGCTGTCCACAGGCACAGAGGCAGACCTGACCAACTGCCCCCCTTAATCCCCCTTTGCAGCAGCTTAGCCGCAACATTGCTTGTTCCGCCGGGGCTAACCAGCCTGCCCTCCTTGCACAGCTCAGAACTCCCTCAGCTTTTCTGCTACCCTCCCAAGGCCACCCCTCTGCAGCTGTGCCTCCTTATCAGTTCAGTTACTCAATCCTGCTTACTCTCCTTATTTTCTCTGACTATTCAGTTCTGCCCAACCCCGGGCAGTTAAGTTTGTCCTGTCTGCTCCTCCCCACAACTGCTACTTTGTACTTACAACCCTGTCACTTATATCACTCCCTCAGGGTACACAAGATTTAGCAGTGACCTTGGATTGTAAAGGAGCAGGCATAAACAAAAGCTTTTCTGCACACCAATCCTTAGTAGTGAGTATAAACATCAGACATTATCTCTTCTAGAAACAGATGCTATCAGCAAAAATATAGCATTAACTTCAGAGAGTGCCATCACTTAGAAGAGAAAGGTGAAAAGTAAAATCACTCAAGGTAATTAGTTCTTTTTTTTTTGCCTCAAACCAGGACATGCCACCAGGGACAGGCCCTGCTGAAGCTTTCTGAAAATCATAGCAGGGGATGAAGCTCAACGTACCAGCCTTGTAGTGTGAGGGCTTCTGCAGCAACAAGGAGCCCTTGCCAAAGCTGGGATGCTTTTCCTCCTGTCCTGTCCAGTCCAGGATTCTCCCTGAGGTCATGTGAACCCATTAGGTATTGGTAAGTGCTCACAGAGTGTTGGGATTGCAAATACATATAAGCCAAAACAGAGAAACAAGCAGTTGTTCACAGCTGTTTTCTTAATGCTGCCACTAGCCTAGAATGACTCAGCTGGCACCTCACTTCCTACCAGAACCAAGTCTCACTATGGTGCACTGCAATCACACACATCCTATCAGTGATCACAGTTCAGGGTTCCTACTGCCTTGTGCAGGTGGCCACATGTGAGAGGTAAACAACTCTTACCTTTGAACCCAGTAAAGTTTTAGCTCATCCAGAAATCCTTGCCATGTAACAAGGCACACTAAAAGAGTTGCTGGCAAACTTTCCAATGATCAAAACCACCTTAGAGATACTTCATCCATCCTAGGCTTTGCCTAAGGGCCATCTCAAAGGCTCTGAAATAATAAAGAACCTGGACTTTAGCTTCACTGATCTATGCCTCAGCTGCCACATCAGCATCTCTCACTGTCTATTCTTGGTGTCAGTGTAAATGCAGAGATTCCTACTAGCTCAGAAGTGTTGGTTCATCTGCCCTTGCCCCATATCCTAACCCTCTCCTGTTGTGACAATTGTTCTGTCCTCAGAGAAATTGTCCTAACATGAATATCCTCAAACACAGTATTTGCTGAGACTCTTTGCATTTATGGCTGTTGTGCTGGCTTACACAAGATCTGCCTTCCTTGGTCTCTGCTAAGGCATTAGACAGAACATGAATAAGATCAAGAGAGAACTCTAAGAAATCTGACTAGCATGTTGAGGAGCTACTCCTCTCCCAAAAGCAAGGAACTCCAGTGGCTTGGCACAGGAAAGCATCACTACATTTGGTTTTACATGTAATGAGGAAAAAAAATAGCAAAGCTACAACAGAGAGCAGTGAATCATTAACTAACAGATTGTAACATAGCAGCACAACTCTACATATAAGTGGATCAACTTCCTTTGAAAGCAGTATCACCCTACAGCCTGAAGGCGTAAGCTCTTCTATCTGTCTTCACAGTTTGTACGCTGGCCACAGGAACATGACTTGGAGTCTTTGCAGTGCCTGGATTTTTGTCCTCCTCCTCCCTGGCCTCTCAGATGGAGGGAAACTCCTGGTGGTGCCCATGGTGGGAAGCCACTGGCTTAGCATGCAGACAGTAGTTGAAAAGCTCGCCGAGAGAGGACACGAGGTGGTGGTGCTGATGCCAGAAGTAAGCTGGCAGATGAAAACGACACAGGCTTACACTGTGAAAAAACATCCAGCGACTCTGACACTAGAAGAACTGGACAATGCCTTTCGTGAGTATGTTGCCACTCACCTGAAGGACCTGCCTTTCCCAATGAATGCTGTAGCAACTTATAACATCTCAGAGTATGCTTCCCGTATGTTCTCCAGTCAGTGCAGGGAACTCTTCAGCAGCAAGGAGACCCTGCAGTACTTGAATCAAAGTGCCTTTGATGCTGTCCTAACAGATCCCATTTTAATGTGTGGAGCAATCCTTGCTAATTATCTTTCTCTTCCATCTGTGTTCTTCATGAGAGGATTTCCTTGCAACTTACACTATGAAGCAACACAGTGCCCAAGCCCTCTCTCCTACATCCCAAGGCTGTTTTCCTTCAACTCAGACCATATGACATTTTTACAGAGAGTTGAAAATGCACTGATTGCCCTCTTGGAAACTGTGTACTGTAACCATTACTACAAAGAAATACTAAAGCTTTCCTCAGAAGTTCTTCAGAGAGATGTATCCTTGTTGGATCTCCTGAACTCTGCTTCCATTTGGCTTCTGAGGTTTGACTTTGTGTTTGAGTATGTCAGGCCAGTGATGCCCAATATGGTCTTCATTGGAGGTATAAACTGTGTTCAGAAGAAACCACTGCCTAAGGTAAGTTTTTTTTCCTACAAATTAAGTTTGTCTTCTGATTAAATGAAACATTTGCTTAACAGTGTTGTGCTATGGGTAAGATCCCAAAGTCTGCTTGTCTCAGAACTCAAAGCCTTGAATTCAGGAGGACACACTTGGGCTTGCTGAGGAAACTTGTTGACAGAGGCCCTTGAAAAGCAGTCTTAAAGGGTGAAGGAGTCCATGAAGGCTGGACATTCTTTAGGAAGGAAGGCTTGAAGGCACAGGAGCAGGACATTGTCATGTGCCAAAAGACTAGCAGGCAGCAGAGAAGGCCAACCCTGGCTGGAGAGAGAAATTTGGCTGCAGCTCAGGGGAAAAAATGTGGAGTTTATGGCATCTTGAAAGGACAGGCAGGCTACTCAGGAGGACTATACAGCTAAGAGTCTCTGTAGGGAGAAAATCAGAGGGGCCAAAGGCCAAGGCAAACCCCAAGCAGAAAATAACTGGCTTCTGCTGTTCAAAGACAATATGAAATGTTTCTACAACTATATTAACAACAAAAAGAGGACTAAGGAGAATCTCCGCTTTTATTTGGTAGAGGGGAAAATGTAATGACCCAGGATGAGAAGACAGCTGAGGAACTTAATGCCTTCTTTGCCTGGGTCTTTTGTAGCAGAACTAACTGTTTCTGGGTATTCAGCCTCCTGAGCTGGAAGACCAGGACAGGGAACAGAATGAACCATCATTTATCAGCAGCCCTGGCTAACCAGAAACCCCCCAGTTTACTGCAGATTAACAAATGTGACATCCATCTACAAGAAAGGGTGGCAGGAGGATCCAGAGAAGTACAAGCCTGTCAGTCTGACCTCAGTGCCAGGGAAATTTATGGACGGGATCAACTCAACTGCCATTACATATCATGTCCAGCTGATTAAGCCCAGTCAGCATGGATTTGTGAAAGGCAATTGCTACTTGATGATCCTGATCTTCTTCTACAACAAGGTGACCCACTTAGTGCATGAGGTGAAGGCTATGGATATAATTATACTCGATTTTAGCAAATATTTGACACCATGTTTGATGCCTTCCTGCTGGAGACACTGGCTGCCCATGGCTTGGATCAGTGGATGCTTCGCTTGGTTAAAAACTGTCTATCTGTTCAGACTTAAAGAGGAGTTATGAATAGAGTCAATTCCAGTTGGCAGCTGGTCACTAGTGGTGCTTCCCTGGGCTCAGTGCTGATATCAGTTCTCTTTGATATGTTTATCTATGATGTGGATGAAGAGATTGAGTGGACCTTTAGTAAGTTTGCAGATGGCACCTGGTTAGGCAGGAGTACTGATCTACTTGAAGGTAGGAAGGCACTACAGAGCAACCTGAACAGGCTAGATTGGTGGGCTGAAGCTGACTCTATGAGGTTCAAAGAGGCTAAATGCTGGGTCCTGCACTTGGTTCACAAGAACTCTATGCAATGCTGCAGACTTGGGGAAGAGTGCTGGAAAGCTGCCTGTTAGAAAATACCTGGGGTGTTGACAGACAGACAGCTGAATATGATCCAGCAGCATGCTCATGCAGCCAAGAACACCAAAAGCATCCTGGCCTGTATCAGGGAGAGTGTGACAAGCAGGACTAGAGAAGTGATTGGCCCCTGTACTTGGCACTGCTGAGGCTGTATCTTGAATACTCTATTTAGTTTTGGACTCCTCACTACAAGAACATTGAGGTGCTGGAGCAGGTCCAGAGAAGGTCAGTGAAGCTGGTGAAGGATCTAGAATAGACATCTTGTAAGGAGCAGTGGAGGGAAGAGGAGGCTGAATCAGGGAAGCCTTCTTGCTCTCTACAACTACCTATGAGGAGGCTGTACTGAGATGAGTATTGGTCTGTTCTCCCAAGCAAAGAGTGACAGGACAAGAAGAAATGGCCTCAAATTGCACCAGAGAAGGTTTATGTCAAACATTGGGAAAAAAATCTTCACAGAAAGGGCTGTCAAACAGTGGAACGAGTTACCTAGGGCAGCAGTTAAGTCATCATCCCAGGAGGTATCTGAAATACTTAGTTCTTAGGGATGTGGATTAGCAGCAGACTTGATAGCCTTAGGTTAATGGTTGGGCTTGATGGTCTTACAGGTCTTATCCAACCAAGTGATTTTATGATTCATTAATTTCAGGATACCATATGATCGTTTTCCTATGATTTTTATTCACTATTTAGGAAAGAGTTCCCCTTGTGCTGGCATTGCACCCTCAGAGTAACAAATAATAATACCAATATGGTTAGGTCATTGTTCTCCAAATAGCCTTTTATTGCAGTGATGCAGCAACTTATATGCTAACTTGGAAGAGGCGTGCATAGCTAGCTTAGTTAAGATTTGTACATGTGGAAGGCACAGATAGGCTTNCATGAAGGCTGGACATTCTTTAGGAAGGAAGGTTTGAAAGCACAGGAGCAGGACATTGTCATGTGCCAAAAGACTAGCAGGCAGCAGAGAAGGCCAACCCTGGCTGGAGAGAGAAATTTGGCTGCAGCTCAGGGGAAAAAATGTGGAGTTTATGGCATCTTGAAAGGACAGGCAGGCTACTCAGGAGGACTATACAGCTAAGAGTCTCTGTAGGGAGAAAATCAGAGGGGCCAAAGGCCAAGGCAAACCCCAAGCAGAAAATAACTGGCTTCTGCTGTTCAAAGACAATATGAAATGTTTCTACAAACATATTAACAACAAAAAGAGGACTAAGGAGAATCTCCGCTTTTATTTGGTAGAGGGGAAAATGTAATGACCCAGGATGAGAAGACAGCTGAGGAACTTAATGCCTTCTTTGCCTGGGTCTTTTGTAGCAGAACTAACTGTTTCTGGGTATTCAGCCTCCTGAGCTGGAAGACCAGGACAGGGAACAGAATGAACCATCATTTATCAGCAGCCCTGGCTAACCAGAAACCCCCCAGTTTACTGCAGATTAACAAATGTGACATCCATCTACAAGAAAGGGTGGCAGGAGGATCCAGAGAAGTACAAGCCTGTCAGTCTGACCTCAGTGCCAGGGAAATTTATGGACGGGATCAACTCAACTGCCATTACATATCATGTCCAGCTGATTAAGCCCAGTCAGCATGGATTTGTGAAAGGCAATTGCTACTTGATGATCCTGATCTTCTTCTACAACAAGGTGACCCACTTAGTGCATGAGGTGAAGGCTATGGATATAATTATACTCGATTTTAGCAAATATTTGACACCATGTTTGATGCCTTCCTGCTGGAGACACTGGCTGCCCATGGCTTGGATCAGTGGATGCTTCGCTTGGTTAAAAACTGTCTATCTGTTCAGACTTAAAGAGGAGTTATGAATAGAGTCAATTCCAGTTGGCAGCTGGTCACTAGTGGTGCTTCCCTGGGCTCAGTGCTGATATCAGTTCTCTTTGATATGTTTATCTATGATGTGGATGAAGAGATTGAGTGGACCTTTAGTAAGTTTGCAGATGGCACCTGGTTAGGCAGGAGTACTGATCTACTTGAAGGTAGGAAGGCACTACAGAGCAACCTGAACAGGCTAGATTGGTGGGCTGAAGCTGACTCTATGAGGTTCAAAGAGGCTAAATGCTGGGTCCTGCACTTGGTTCACAAGAACTCTATGCAATGCTGCAGACTTGGGGAAGAGTGCTGGAAAGCTGCCTGTTAGAAAATACCTGGGGTGTTGACAGACAGACAGCTGAATATGATCCAGCAGCATGCTCATGCAGCCAAGAACACCAAAAGCATCCTGGCCTGTATCAGGGAGAGTGTGACAAGCAGGACTAGAGAAGTGATTGGCCCCTGTACTTGGCACTGCTGAGGCTGTATCTTGAATACTCTATTTAGTTTTGGACTCCTCACTACAAGAACATTGAGGTGCTGGAGCAGGTCCAGAGAAGGTCAGTGAAGCTGGTGAAGGATCTAGAATAGACATCTTGTAAGGAGCAGTGGAGGGAAGAGGAGGCTGAATCAGGGAAGCCTTCTTGCTCTCTACAACTACCTATGAGGAGGCTGTACTGAGATGAGTATTGGTCTGTTCTCCCAAGCAAAGAGTGACAGGACAAGAAGAAATGGCCTCAAATTGCACCAGAGAAGGTTTATGTCAAACATTGGGAAAAAAATCTTCACAGAAAGGGCTGTCAAACAGTGGAACGAGTTACCTAGGGCAGCAGTTAAGTCATCATCCCAGGAGGTATCTGAAATACTTAGTTCTTAGGGATGTGGATTAGCAGCAGACTTGATAGCCTTAGGTTAATGGTTGGGCTTGATGGTCTTACAGGTCTTATCCAACCAAGTGATTTTATGATTCATTAATTTCAGGATACCATATGATCGTTTTCCTATGATTTTTATTCACTATTTAGGAAAGAGTTCCCCTTGTGCTGGCATTGCACCCTCAGAGTAACAAATAATAATACCAATATGGTTAGGTCATTGTTCTCCAAATAGCCTTTTATTGCAGTGATGCAGCAACTTATATGCTAACTTGGAAGAGGCGTGCATAGCTAGCTTAGTTAAGATTTGTACATGTGGAAGGCACAGATAGGCTTAAGGCTATGTGTGTGAGGTACAGATAGGTTAAACTTCTATACATAACTTGTAGGGTCGGCCTCCTGCAGCCAGCAGATCCTGCCTCCTTGCAGCTGCATGTAGGGGGCTGTTTTCACCACCTCAGTTCCTGCCTCCAGGATGGACTCAAGGGCGCTTCACAGCACAGGTTGCTTATGGTTATCAATTCATGTCCTCTGTTAGCAAGAAATCCATCCACACCCTTGAAACAATCTGTATTCTGTACTTTCCTTAGCTGCCTGCTGCTTCTTGCTTTTCAAAGACTTCAGTAAGATTACTTTCTGACTTGCAATCAACGTAATGTCATTTGTTAAGGCTGGTTTTCCTCTAAAGTTGTGCCAGCCAAAATACAGACTTCCTCATCCTTTGCAGGCAAAGGCTGGGGTAATAGAATCATAGAACAATTGAAGTGGAAAGAGACCTTTGAAAGCAAGTCCAACATCTCGTCTTGAGCTTGTAATCCCACCACTACTGCTAAGCTATTACCACTAACCATGTCCTTAAGCACCACTCCCCTGGGCAGCCTGTTCCAATACTTTACCACCCTTTCTGTGAAGAAAATTTTCCTAATACCCAACCTGAATCTTCCCAGGCACAACTTGAGGTGGTTTCTTCTTGTCCTGTCACTTGTTTCATGTGAGAAGAGACAGACTCCCCACCTTGGACCAGCTTCCTTTGAGGTAGTTGTAGAAGGCGATGAGGTCTCCCCTCAGTCTTCTCTTCTGAAGACCAAATAGTTCCAGTTACTTCAACTGCTCCTCATAAGACCTTCATAGCTATATAAAACAGGAGGGAGTTAGGAAGGTGCAGCTACTGACTTGTATTTGCCTGACACTGCTGACATCAAAAAGGACTGGATTTAATGACACAAGGATTCCTGGTGACAAAATGTATCATCTGCCTTACCTTTCCCAGAGTTTTTGCTCTCGTGATCCAATAAAAAAGTATGGATTCTGTGGAGTACATCAGCAAGTGTAGCCATGTCAGCAAAAAACTTGCTCTCTTATAGACACTTATAGATGAACTTTGTATTGGCAGTTCCCAGCTGGTTAAATTTGCTATTGAAACCCTTATCCAAGTGTGCAGTAAAAAACACATCAATCAGACAGTTCCAGATGAATTTGTTTGGTTCCCATCATAGCAGCTGCAATAATCTCCTATCTCCAAATCTCCATAATTTAATCAGAATTATTCATAAATGGTTTAAGTCTCACATTTCTGTGTCTCACTTCCAAAACTGTCTTGCCTCTCTCACTCCCTCCATATTTGGCCATCTCCAGAAAATGGTCCTTTATGTCTAAAGTTGGTTCCTCAATGCCAGTGTGACAATGTACATGTATGGAGAGCAGTACTAGCATCCTTTGGGTATCTACTGAGATGACAGAAACATTCTGGTTGGAAAAGACCCTTAGGATCACCAAGTCCAACTGTTATACCTACTCTACAAGGTTCACACTAAACCATACCCCCAAGCACCACACCCAAGCAACTTTTAAACACATCCAGGGTTGGTAACTCAGTCACCTCAGAGAGGCTGGTGCTGCTTCTCCACCCACCCTTCCTGTTTCAGTTCCCTTCCTAGGCATCACATGGCCCCATAGGGTCTCGTATCAGATTGGAATTGGAAACACATAAATCAGTAACTAGAGAATAACCGTTCCCTCTTTGAAATAAGCAAATATTCCCAGCTGCCTTGCTAATCCTGCCACCTCACTATTTTCCTGCTGGTGCTGCATCTCACTGTAGTCCACTCTGATCACACACGATGTGGCAGCAGGCCACAGGTAACATGCCCCAGCTACGCTGCTTCTTACACAAGTTCTGGGTTCCTATTTTGTTCTGCCAGTGACCATGTGTAAGAGGTAAACAGATCTTAACCTTGCACTATGTTGAACCCAGTGAAGATTAACTCATCTAGAAACCCTTGCCAGATAACCAAGCTAACTGTGAGAATTGCTGACAAACTCTCCAATGCTCAGAAGTACCTAAAAAACATTAATTAACTTCACTTGTCCTGGGCTTACCTTTGCACACACTCCCTTCATGTTAAGGTTTCGATGGTAAATTTCTCCTGCTGTAGAAGGAGGGGAGGGCAGGACACTTGTCAGTCAGCTCTCTGCTTACCTCTGCAGCAAACAGGTGCTGTGGGGAGTGCCACTGCAAAATACATAAGTTAACCTCTTCAGTGAGAGAAATGTAGTTACTAAAGATCTTTTTAAAGTTCATTATATAAAAACTTGGAAAAAATATAGTTTAGTTCTTATTCATCAATTTGTCCTTATGTCTTGGAATGACATGAAAGATTTGAGGAACATTATTTTCATGATTCACTACATCACATTGAGGGACCAAGGCTGCCCAGCTGTAAATCTCCTATGTTTCAGTGTTCTTCCATATCACGGTCCTGTTTTGGCTTTGATAATGTCAAGAGCATTGCTGTGAAGCTAATGGCTCTTGGGAACCAATGGCACTGCTAAAGCTGCTTGTGAGCTAAGGCAAGTCCCTACCTGGGCTCACATGTCAGTCTCTACTGCACAGTCCAAGCCATGTAAGCAGTAGAAGTCTTTAAAACACACTGAGAACCTCTTGTGTCTGCCCTCTAATTCCTGTGTAGGCAAATGGAGAGGAGTTTCCAATTGCCTGAGGGCCATCTGTAGGCAGTGACAGCACCGCATTACTGCTCTAAATCAAGAGCCTGGATTTCAGCTTCACTGATCTGTGCCTCAGCTACCAAATCAGCCTCTCCCAGAGTCTTTTCTTATTGTCACTGTGAAGATTCCTGGCTCAGAAGTGTTCATTCGTTCACCCCTTCCCCTTATCCTGAGGTTCTCCTGTTGTGCTTCCTTTGCTGCCCTCAAGGAAATTATCTTAAAACACAAAGGCATCTGTTGAGGCAGTTTCCATTTTTCACTGTGGTGCTGGAATTGCTCACACCAGAGTTGCCTTCCTTGTTCCTGACCAAGGCTTAAACAGGACACATCAAAGATCAAGAGAGAAGTCTAAGAAGTCTGACTAGCATGTTAAGAAGCTACTTCTCTTCCAAACACAAGGAACTCCAGTGGCTCAGCACAGGAAAGGTGTGTTTGGTTTTGCAATTAATACAAAGAAAAAAACAGACAACAGAGCAGTAAATAATTAACTAGCAGATTGTGACACAGCAGCACAACTTAATAGATAAATAGATTAGCTTCCTCCAAAATCAAAAGCAAGCTACATTCCGAAGGAGCCAGCACTTCCACAGTCTGTACTCTAGCCACAGGAACATGACTTGGAGGCTTTGCAGTGCCTGGATTTTTCTCCTCCTCCTTCCTGGCCTCTCAGATGGAGGGAAACTCCTGGTGGTGCCCATGGTGGGAAGCCACTGGCTTAGCATGCAGAAAGTAGTTGAAAAGCTCACCGAGAGAGGACATGAGGTGGTGGTGCTGATGCCAGAAGTAAGCTGGCAGATGAAAACGACACAGGCTTACACTGTGAAAAAACATCCAGCGACTCTGACACTAGAAGAACTGGACAATGCCTTTCGTGAGTATGTTGCCACTCACCTGAAGGACCTGCCTTTCCCAATGAATGCTCTAGCAATTTACAACAACTCATAGCATGTTTTCCGTACGTTCTTTACTCAGTGCCAGGACCTTTTCAGCAGCAAGGAAATCCTGCAGTACTTGAATCAAAGTGCCTTTGATGCTGTTCTAACGGATCCCATTTTAGTGTGTGGAGCAACCCTTGCTAATTATCTTTCTCTTCCATCTGTGTTCTTCATGAGAGGATTTCCCTGCAGCTTACACTATAAAGCAACACAGTGCCCAAGCCCTCTCCCCTACATCCCAAGGCTGTTTTCCTTCAACTCAGACCACATGACATTTTTACAGAGAGTTGAAAATGCACTGATTGATCTCTTGGAACTTGTGTACTGTAATAGTTTATATGTAGACATATTAGAGCTTTCCTCAGAAGTTCTTCAGAGAGATGTATCCTTGTTGGATCTCCTGAACTCTGCTTCCATTTGGCTTCTGAGGTTTGACTTTGTGTTTGAGTATGTCAGGCCAGTGATGCCCAATATGGTCTTCATTGGAGGTATAAACTGTGTTCAGAAGAAACCACTGCCTAAGGTAAGTTCCTACAAATTAAGTTTGTTTTCTGGTTAAATCAAAATGCTTTCTCTAAGCTGCATCTTAAAAGGTACAGTATTTGATAGACATCTAAGCACAAAAATCTAGATGGGTTATAAGATCTATATTTTATATTTAGAGATATAAACCAAAAGCCCTACAAAACTTATGAACTGTTCCAATTACCAATTAGTGTCCTGCTCACCCTAAAATGTAACCTGTCTTTCTCTTAGGCTACATTTTGTGATCATAGAAGGATGTCTGGGGAATGTAATGTTTGGAGGTTGTCTTGGGCATGGTGATCATAAAATGTTAGTGTTTTTATTTCTTGGAGAGGTAAAGAGGGATATAGGTACAATCTTGGATTTTGTCGTATCTTAATGTTGCTTCAATTGTAAAGGGCCTCTAAAAGCATTGAGTTCACCAGTCATCCTAATACTGCCATGGCCATTAAATCATGTATCAAAGTATTATGTCTGCACAATTTTTAATATTTCCAGGGATGGTGACTCTACAACCTCCCTGCGCAGCCTTTTCTGGTGTCCAAGCAGTCTTTCAGTACAGTAAATAATGGTTTCCAGATATCCAATCTGAAACTCCTCTGGCACAACTTGAAGCAATTTCCTCTTATTCTGTCACTTGATACTAAGGAGAAGAGACCTCACCACAACCTCCTTTCAGGTAGTTGTAGAGAGCAATGATGTCTGTCCTCAACCTCTTCTTCTATAGGCTAAATAATCGCAGTTACCTTAGCCTCTCCTCATAAGACTTGTTCTCTGAAACTCTTCACAAGCTTTGTTGCCCTAATAAACTATTAGAAAAATAATTATAGTTAAATACTTGCTTAAGAGTGTTGTGTTATGGGTAAGATCCCAAGGTCTGCTTGTCTCAGAACTCAGAGCCTTGAATTCAAGAGGACACACTTTGGCTTGCTGAGGAAACTTGTTGACAGAGGCCCTTGAAAAGCAGTCTTAAAGGGTGAAGGAGTCCATGAAGGCTGGACATTCTTTAGGAAGGAAGGCTTGAAGGCACAGGAGCAGGACATTGTCATGTGCCAAAAGACTAGCAGGCAGCAGAGAAGGCCAACCCTGGCTGAAGGGAGAAATTTGGCTGCAGCTCAAGAGAAAAATAGTGGAGTTTATGGCATCTTGAAAGGACAGGCAGGCTACTCAGGAGGACTATACAGCTAAGAGTCTCTGTAGGGAGAAAATCAGAGGGGCCAAACCCCAAGCAGAAAATAACTGGCTTCTGCTGTTCAAAGACAATATGAAATGTTTCTACAACTATATTAACAACAAAAAGAGGACTAAGGAGAATCTCCGCTTTTATTTGGTAGAGGGGAAAACGTAATGACCAAGGATGAGAAGAAGGCTGAGGAACTTAATGCCTTCTTTGCCTGGGTCTTTTTTGTAGTAGAACTAACTGTTTCTGGATATTCAGCCTCCTGAGCTGGAAGACCAGGACAGGGAACAGCATCAAACCCCTACAAATCCAAGAGGAAATGGTTAGCAACCTGCTCAGCAGTTGGATGCACACAGGTGTATGGGGCTGAATGGGATTCACCCAAGAGTAGTGAGGAAAGGAGCAGAGGTGCTGCTCATCAAACAGTTTTCCATCATTTATCAACAGTCCTGGCTAACCAGAAAACTCCCAGTTTACTGCAGATTACCAAATGTGACATCCATGTACAAGAAGGGGTGGCAGGAGGATCCAGAGAAGTACAGGCCTGTCATTCTGACCTCAGTGCCAGGGAAAGTTATGGAGCAAATCATCAAGTTGGACTAGAACAGGAAATAGAGATGAGCCACTGCAGTATTGGAGAACAAGAGGTCCCTCTTTGAAACACAAAGGTGTTCCCAGCTGCCTTCCTAATGTTACCAGCTTACTTCACCTCCTACCAGTGCTGAATCCTGCTGTGGTCTACTGTGATCACACACATTGTGGCAACAGGGCTACAGGTAGTGGTTCTGCTGACACAACATGCCTCCTATCCACAGCCTTCATCTAATGCAGCCCCTCTCCCCTGGAGTTCTCCATTCCTACTCTGTCATCCTTTGGCTGTGGAGCTTTTTAGCCAAGTTAAAGGTTCCTGCTGCCTTGCATACATGTCCACATGTCAAAGACAAACAGGACTTATCTTGCAGCCTTTTGAACACAGCAAACTTTCAACTCATCAAGAAACCCTTGCCAGATAACCAAGCCAACCAAGGGTGTTGCTGGCAAACTCTCCAACACCCAGAGGCACCTCAGAGGTACTCATTAGCTTCACCTGTCCTGAGTTTTCCTTTCCACCCACTCCTTCAAGCTAAGTGTGCTGCAAGGCTTGGATGGCAAATTTGTGATGATGAAGGAGTGGAGGGCAGGATAGCTTTTCCTCTCAGCTCTCTGCTTACCTGTATGCAGCAAATGGAAGGGGGCATGGGAGTGTGGAATGGAGGGGGGTTCATTCACCCTTACCCCTTATCCCAAGGTTCTCCTCTTCTGCTTCCATTCATGTCCTAAAAGAAATTGTCCTAGCATCCATGCCTCCAACCCTAAAGACAAAGTTCAGCTGCTGTTGTTCTCCACTTCAGACTTGGAGGTGCATAGTGCATCCTGGTAATGATGATCTAACCATAAGACATGCAGGTTTGCCTGTTTCCAGGAGGTGAGAATTTAACATTATCCTTCTGCATACTGCTTAGGTGTTCTCAATCAGGCTAGTCCCTGGAAGCAATGCTGTTGCAATTTCCATTCATTATGCTAGGTACATTTTCAAGGCTGCCTTTTGAAAGCAAAACCAGGCTTCTCTTCTCACTGTCTACTTCTCCACTCAATGGTATTAAGCAGACTTAGGACAAGAGTACATCCCTGGTGTTAGCTGAGGAAGAAAGGAATGTGTTGACACACTTCCAAGCCTACAAATCATCAACAAGTGCAAAGAGGAACATCTTCCTCCGAGAACAGTCTGCTCTCGTTCCCTATTCTATGAGCAATGGCAATATGAAAACTAACCACGACTGTGTTGGGAAGTTAAATATTTATTTCTGCAGTTGATAGATTCCCTGTAGAAAAGTTAAAACTTGCACGGTCCTTCATACAAAAGACTGTGTTGGGTGCCTCCAGAGCAGAGCTTTGGTTTACTTCCACCACAATAGCTCTTCTGTTTCAATGTTTTTACCAACCTGCGGGGACTGGTAAAATCTTCTTCTGACATTGTACTTATGCTTGTCTGAAGGTGGAAAGATCCTGGTGATACATCAGGATGGAAGTTATTGGCTCAGCATGCTCTCAGTAGTGGGGAAAGTCTGGCAAAGAAGAGCTCACACAGAGGCTGGGGCTGCTTCTCCATCCATCCTTTCTCATTCAGTTTGCTTTCTAGGCGTTGGATGGTCCTATCAAGTGTAGGACAGTGCTTGCATCAGCATTGGGATTGGAAACAGGGCAGTAACTGGACAACAACTCTCTCTGAAACAAGCAAGTGTTCCCAGCTGTCTTCCTAATACTGCCATCCCACTTCCTTCCAACGCTGAGTCCCACTGGGGTCCAGTCTGCTCACACAAATTATGGCAGCAGGGCTACAGGTAGCATCCCTCAGCTATGCAGCTTCTTACGCAAGTTCTGGGTTCTGGGTTCCTACTGCTGTGCACAAGTGATCATGTGTGAGAAGTAAGCAGGCCTTATCTTGCACTCTGGTGAACCCAGTAAAGTTTAACCCATCTAGCAGCCCTTGCCAGATAACCAAGCCAACTGCGGGAGTTGCTGACAAACTCTCCAATGCTCAGAAGCACCTCAAAAACATTAATTAACTTCACTTGTCCTGGGCTTGCCTTTGCACACACTCCCTTCATGTTAAGAATGCTGCAAGGTATGGATGCCATATTTGTCCTGCTGTAGGAGGGGAGGGGAAGACACTTGTCAGTCAGCTCTCTGCTTAACCCTCTGCAGCAAACAGGTGCTGTGGGGAGTGCCACTGCAAAATACAGAAGTTAACCTCTTCAGTTAGAGAAAAGTGCTGAAATATCCGTTTACAGTTCATTTTACATAAACTTGGAAATAATATGGTTTAGTTCTTATTCCTAATTTTCTCCTTACATCTTAGAGCACCCTAAAAGGTTCTGAGAGCACGTTTCTCACTTTTACCTTCTTCCCTTAGTCTGGAGATCAGATATTTTGGTTTCTGAAAAGTTATCAAGTTCCTGAAAGACAATTGCATTTTGGAACTTGCTCAAGAGTTTGCACATACAAGGAAAAGTTTAAGAAGTTTGTGAGCTTAAGGAAGAAAATAAAAGGGCCGATAGGAAAGAATGCCAAAAGAGGGACAAAGGGGCACATTGAGGGACCAAGGCTGCCCAGCTCTA
>WAAF01011368.1:0-53227 GCA_013400475.1 Tricholaema leucomelas | reverse complement strand
CTCCTCACAGGGCACTGCTCCAGCCTCTTCAGCACCTTCACAGCCCTCCCTTGGACTCTCCCCTGCAGATCCCTGTCCCTCCTGAACTGGGGAGCCCAAACCTGAAGGCAATATTTCAGGTGAGGTCTCAGCAGGGCAGAGTAGAGGGGGAGGAGAACCTCCCTGGACCTGCTGGACACACTCTTCTTAATGCCCCCCAGGACCCCATTGGCCTTCTTGGCCACCAGGGCACATTGCAGTTCCATGGAGAGCTTCTTGTCCACCAGCACTCCCACTCCCTCTCCACAGGGCTGCTCTCCAGCAGATCACCTCCCAGCCTGTTCTGGTGCAGTTTATTGTTCCTTCCCAGGTGCAGAACTCTGCTCTTATCCTTGCTGAACCTCTTTAGGTTCCTCACTGCCCAGCTCTGTCTATCCAGGTCTCACTGAATGGCTGCACAGCTTGTCTCAGTCAAGCCTCCTAGCTTGGGATTGTCATCAAACTTGCTGAGCAGACTGTGTCTGTCTGTGCCCTCATCAATGTCATTGATGAAGATGTTGAACAGGACTGGACCCAGCAGTGATCCCTCAGGGACTCCTCTAGTTACAGCTCTCCAGCTGGACTTGGCACCATTGATGACCACTCTTTGCACTCTGGTGTGTAACCAGTTCCAAACCCATTTCACTACCTACTCTTCCATCCCATACTTCCTGAGTTTGCTCATGAGGCTGTTATGTGAGACAGTGTCAGAAGCCTTGCTAAGATCAAGGTAGATTACATCCACTTGTCTCCCAGAAGCAGAGAAAACTGAGATAATAGCAGTTAAGCCAAGCCAGGGCTGTGTAACTGCAGTGCAGTTGAAAACAGATAGAAGTGGTGGTTAGAAATCTAAATCATCTGTGCCAAGGGACCCAGGAATGCCAGAGCAAAACCTTCAATTAAGAGTGGTGGACCAAAGTGCCCATAACCTTAGAGCACAGTTCAAAGGCTGCAGGTGTTCCCTAGGCCCTCCTGGTAACTTTGATGGCACCATGAAAGCTATTGCTGGCATACCAGTGACAACAGAGGTGGATACAGCCTAAGCTTGCAATAGGATAATGCTGTTTGATTGAACTTAGGCAGACAATAGGGGATTTTGGAGGAGGATGAGGATACTATTTTAGGAAGCTTGCACTAGGCTGTCACACAGCATAATAACAATATCTGATCACATGTGGTTGCACATGTTTGTTTTTAACGGCTTTAAAACTGAACTGCAGAGTTGGCGTAAGACTTGTGCCTTGTTGGGTGTTGGTGGATGTCCTCTAAACAGTGTTCCAAGTGGAGATCTCAAATGCTTAAGTTGCCTTTGAGGCTTGCACCTGGGGAGCACCAGTACAGGTCGGGAAGTGATCTGCTGGTGAGCAGCCTTGTGGAGAGAGACCTGGGAGTGCTAGTGGATAGCATCCATGGGACAGCAATGTGTCCTGAGGGCCAATGGGATCCTGGGGGCCATTAAAGAGAGTGTGTCCAGCAGATCAAGGGAGGTTCTCCTGCCCCTCTACTCTGTCCTGCTGAGACCTCATCTTGAATGCTGCCTTCAGTTTTGGGTTCCTCAGTTTAAGAGGATGTCATTGGACATTGGTCATTGGACATTGGACACTGGAATGGGCTGCCCAGGGAGGTGGTGGAGTCGCCGTCCCTGGGGCTGTTCAAGACCAGGTTGGACATGGCACTTGGTGCCATGGTCTAGCCTTGAGCTCTGTGGTAAAGGGTTGGACTTGATGATCTGTGAGGTCTCTTCCAACCTTCGTGATACTGTGACACTGTGATACTGTGAAGAGGGACAGGAATCTGCTGGAGAGTCCAAGGGAGGGCTATGAAGCTACAAAGATGATTAGGGGGCTGGAGCACTGCCTGATGAGAGGAGGATGAGGGAACTGGGTCTGTTTAGGCTGGAGAAGAGAAGACTGAGAGGGGATTTAATAAATGTCTATAAATATCTGAGGGCTGGGGGTCAGGACAGGGGAGGACAGGCTCTGCTCACTTGCTTCCTGGGACAGGACAAGGAGCAATGGATGGAAGCTGCAGCACAGGAGGTTCCAGCTCAACACAAGGGGGAACTTCTTTACTGTAGGGGTCACAGAGCACTGGAACAGGCTACCCAGAGAGGTTGTGGACTTTCCTTCTCTGGAGCCTTGCAAGGCCTGTCTGGACGTGCTCCTGTGTGACCTGAGCTAGATTGCATGGTTCTGCTGTGGCAGGGGGTTGGACTCATTGACCTCTTTGGGTTCCTTTCAACACCTGACATCCTGGGATCCTGTAAGTGGTGTCTGGGAAAATAAGCTGAAGTCTCTATGAGTAAAATCTCTCCCCTCCCAGCATTTCATATTACAGCTCCTCTCCAGTCCTAGGGTAGATACCTCTAAAGCCTCCACTTTGAAATAAGACAATCTGACTGTCACGGTGCACCCAAGAGAAGCAGCACTATTAGTGCCATTTATGAGCTGCCCAAAGGAGGCATAATACCTGCAAAGGTAAAAATGGTGATGGTAAGCACTGGGATTATTAGGTCTGAAGGTGCTTTTTCCCCCCATTCTTGGGAGCAATATTTTCCTCCTGACCAAGAGTCTGTGGAGAGGGGAGCTTCAAGTGGCTAATTTGATTAGACATTATCCTAACAGGGTGCTGTATTGACAGCTATGCTCAAACCTTTCTGCCCCACTCATCCATTGGCATAACAAGATTGGAGCTTATCAGATTTACCAAGTAATATTCTCATGCCACCTGCTTGTATCCAAGAATAAGCTTTCCTGCTTGGAGCCATGGGAGCCCAGCAAGGATCAGAGACATGTTCCTCACCCTTCCTGGGCCAGGCTCTTCTGACTCTGAAGTCCAGTCCTCCTCTCCTGTCACACAGAATCACAGAAACTTCCAGGTTGGAAAAGACCCTCAGGATCACCAAGTCCAACCAACAACCTTACTCTACAAGATTCACCCCAAATCATATCCCCAAGGACCACAGCCAAATGACCCTTAAACACATCCAGAGTTGGTGACACAGGATTGTCTCTTGCTTCAGGGAGGGCTAGTATGCAAAACCTCAGGGGTCTTGCTCAGCACCTTCTTCTGACCTTAGAGTCACCAGGATGATTGGGGGACCTGAGCGTCTCCCCTATGGAGAGAGACTGAAAGCCCTGGGGCTGTTTAATCTGGAGAGGAGAAGACTGAGAGGAGATCTGATCAATGTGCACTTTTTCTGGGGGGGAGGGCAGGAATTTGCAGGAATTGCAGGAAGCAGCCAGACATTTGGATGAGAATGGTTCTGACAGAAAGGAGGTGGAGCTATGGACACACAAGTACCAAGTTTTAGACAGTAGTGTGTGCTGAGTAAGAAGCAATCGACAGCCGTGCTGGGATAGCTTGCCAAAATGCTTTGAAATTGACAAGACACAGAGAGCACTTCTTCAGGTCAGCTCTCAGTGGTTTTATTTCATTTCTGAAGAACGAGCAAACAAACCCCTCCAAAACCCAAACAACAAACTACCCCCTTGCTAAATGCAGAATCTTGCAAACTTTTAAAACAAATGGCAGTTGTTGTTAGGTTTTTCTGGGGGGTTGGGGCTCTTGCACAGAATCACACAATTAATCAGGTTGGAAAAGATCTTTGAGATCATTGAGTCCAACCTATCACCTAACACCTTCTAATTCACTAAACCATGGCATCAAGTGCCTCATCCAGCCTCCTTTGAAATGCGTCCAGGGATGGAGACTCCACCACCTCCCCAGGCAGCCCATTCCAATGCCAGTCACTCTTGATGTGAAGAACTTCTTCCTAACCTCCAGCCTGAACCTGCCCTGGCACAGCTTGAGGCTGTGTCCCCTTGTTACATCCCTACTTGCCTGGGAAAAGAGACCAACCCCACCTGGCTACAGCCTCCCTTCAGGTAGCTGTAGAGAGCAATGAGGTCTGCCCTGAGCCTCCTCTTCTCCAGGCTGCACACCCCCAGCTCCCTCAGCCTCTCCTCACAGGGCTGTGCTCCAGCCTCCTCACTGGTCTTGGTGCCCGTCTCGGGACAGGTTCCAGCACATCAACATCTTTCTTGAACTGAGGAGCCCAGAACTGGACACAGTACTCAAGGTGTGGCCTAACCAGTGTCAAGTACAGGACAGAAGGACTTACCGGGTCCTACTGGCTTCACTCTTCCTGATACAGGCCAGGATGCCATTTTCCTTCTTGGCCACCTGGGCACACTGCTGGCTCATGTTCAGGTGCCAACCAGTCCCCCCCAGGTCCTTTTGTGCCTGGCTGCTCTCCAGACACTCTTTCACCAGCCTGCAGTGCTGCATGAGGTTCTTATGCTCAAAGTGCAGAACCTGGCACCTGAATTTGTTAAAACTCATAGCACTGGACTGTTTTGTTTTGTTTAAACAAAGTCCTAGTGTTCAGAGGAGCTACAAGAGCACCTGGAGGTATTTCACTCAGGAGAATGTTTATGTGTGAGAACCTGGACTGTGCACTGCCCACTGCAGTGAGATGTGCCATGGGTTTTCGGAAGAGCCATCTTTTCACTTGCACCCCAGTGCATAAGTTAGGTTGGGATGGGCTGCACTTTTTTGAGTGCACTTTGCTATGCCTGAAAACTGGACATAAACCTGAGCCTTGAGTGAACTCCACCAGATCTGTAATGGTGATGATGTCTCTGCCCTTCCTGTATACACTGCAAACACACGCAGATTTTCTCTTAGGGAAAGATGGAGTCAGAAGATGTCAGGGGCTGGAAGGGACCCAAAGACATCATCCAGTCCAAACCCCCTGCCAAAGCAGGATCATACAATCCAGCTCAGGTCACACAGGACCACATCCAGGCAGGCCTTGAAAGGCTCCAGAGAAGGAGACTCCACGACCTCTCTGGACAGCCTGTGCCAGTGCTCTGTGACCCTTACAGGAAAGAAGTTCCCCCTTGTGTTGAGCTGGAACATCCTGTGCTGCAGCTTCCATCCATTGCTCCTTGTCCTATCTCAGGGAGCAAGTGGGCAGAGCCTGTCCTCCTGCTCCTGACCCTCATCCTTCAGATATTTATAAACATTTATTAAATCCCCTCTCAGTCTTCTGTTCTCCAGACTTAACAGCCCCATCATCATCAGCCTCTCCTCATCAGGCAATGCTCCAGTCCCCTAGCCATCCTCGTAGCCCCACCTTGGACTCTCTCCAGCAGATCCCTGTCCTTCCCAAACTGGGGAGCCCAAAAGAACAAGCTTCAAGTTATTTCCTCTTCATCTTTACTGCATCATTCTGCTTACTGCAAAAGATTAGGATTTTGGAGCAGAAGTCACAGAAACGTAGAAGCTCTTACCCAATGACATTCATGTGGTGTGCCACTATGAGAAAACTTTACTTCTCCTGCCTCATGCTTTGGTGAAAGAGTAGAGCAGACTACCACTGTCCTCTCAGTCCTTGGCAGACACAAGCCTGGGATGCGAGTACTCCAGAAATGCAGGCATATATGTGTGACAGTCCAAAGGAAACCTTTGATTCTCAGCAGCACAAATTAGATATAAATCCTCCTGACTTACAGTGCAGTAACCACTGTGTTCACTTTTGGGTTCCCCAGTTCAGGAAGGACAAGGATCTACTGGAGAAATTCCAAGGAAGGGTCATAGAGATGCTGAAGGTGCTGGAGCACTGCCCTGTGAGGACAGGCTGAGGGACCTGGGGCTATTTGGTCTGGTGAAGAGAAGCCTTAGAAGGGATCTAATCAATGCTTATAAATAGCTGACAGCTGGGGGTTAAGAGGAAGGGGACAAACTCTTCTCAGTTGTTCCCTGTGCTAGGACAAGGGGCAATGGGTATAAACTATACCAGCNAAAAATGGTGATGGTAAGCACTGGGATTATTAGGTCTGAAGGTGCTTTTTCCCCCCATTCTTGGGAGCAATATTTTCCTCCTGACCAAGAGTCTGTGGAGAGGGGAGCTTCAAGTGGCTAATTTGATTAGACATTATCCTAACAGGGTGCTGTATTGACAGCTATGCTCAAACCTTTCTGCCCCACTCATCCATTGGCATAACAAGATTGGAGCTTATCAGATTTACCAAGTAATATTCTCATGCCACCTGCTTGTATCCAAGAATAAGCTTTCCTGCTTGGAGCCATGGGAGCCCAGCAAGGATCAGAGACATGTTCCTCACCCTTCCTGGGCCAGGCTCTTCTGACTCTGAAGTCCAGTCCTCCTCTCCTGTCACACAGAATCACAGAAACTTCCAGGTTGGAAAAGACCCTCAGGATCACCAAGTCCAACCAACAACCTTACTCTACAAGATTCACCCCAAATCATATCCCCAAGGACCACAGCCAAATGACCCTTAAACACATCCAGAGTTGGTGACACAGGATTGTCTCTTGCTTCAGGGAGGGCTAGTATGCAAAACCTCAGGGGTCTTGCTCAGCACCTTCTTCTGACCTTAGAGTCACCAGGATGATTGGGGGACCTGAGCGTCTCCCCTATGGAGAGAGACTGAAAGCCCTGGGGCTGTTTAATCTGGAGAGGAGAAGACTGAGAGGAGATCTGATCAATGTGCACTTTTTCTGGGGGGGAGGGCAGGAATTTGCAGGAATTGCAGGAAGCAGCCAGACATTTGGATGAGAATGGTTCTGACAGAAAGGAGGTGGAGCTATGGACACACAAGTACCAAGTTTTAGACAGTAGTGTGTGCTGAGTAAGAAGCAATCGACAGCCGTGCTGGGATAGCTTGCCAAAATGCTTTGAAATTGACAAGACACAGAGAGCACTTCTTCAGGTCAGCTCTCAGTGGTTTTATTTCATTTCTGAAGAACGAGCAAACAAACCCCTCCAAAACCCAAACAACAAACTACCCCCTTGCTAAATGCAGAATCTTGCAAACTTTTAAAACAAATGGCAGTTGTTGTTAGGTTTTTCTGGGGGGTTGGGGCTCTTGCACAGAATCACACAATTAATCAGGTTGGAAAAGATCTTTGAGATCATTGAGTCCAACCTATCACCTAACACCTTCTAATTCACTAAACCATGGCATCAAGTGCCTCATCCAGCCTCCTTTGAAATGCGTCCAGGGATGGAGACTCCACCACCTCCCCAGGCAGCCCATTCCAATGCCAGTCACTCTTGATGTGAAGAACTTCTTCCTAACCTCCAGCCTGAACCTGCCCTGGCACAGCTTGAGGCTGTGTCCCCTTGTTACATCCCTACTTGCCTGGGAAAAGAGACCAACCCCACCTGGCTACAGCCTCCCTTCAGGTAGCTGTAGAGAGCAATGAGGTCTGCCCTGAGCCTCCTCTTCTCCAGGCTGCACACCCCCAGCTCCCTCAGCCTCTCCTCACAGGGCTGTGCTCCAGCCTCCTCACTAGTCTTGGTGCCCTTCTCTGGACAGGTTCCAGCACATCAACATCTTTCTTGAACTGAGGAGCCCAGAACTGGACACAGTACTCAAGGTGTGGCCTAACCAGTGTCAAGTACAGGACAGAAGGACTTACCGGGTCCTACTGGCTTCACTCTTCCTGATACAGGCCAGGATGCCATTTTCCTTCTTGGCCACCTGGGCACACTGCTGGCTCATGTTCAGGTGCCAACCAGTCCCCCCCAGGTCCTTTTGTGCCTGGCTGCTCTCCAGACACTCTTTCACCAGCCTGCAGTGCTGCATGAGGTTCTTATGCTCAAAGTGCAGAACCTGGCACCTGAATTTGTTAAAACTCATAGCACTGGACTGTTTTGTTTTGTTTAAACAAAGTCCTAGTGTTCAGAGGAGCTACAAGAGCACCTGGAGGTATTTCACTCAGGAGAATGTTTATGTGTGAGAACCTGGACTGTGCACTGCCCACTGCAGTGAGATGTGCCATGGGTTTTCGGAAGAGCCATCTTTTCACTTGCACCCCAGTGCATAAGTTAGGTTGGGATGGGCTGCACTTTTTTGAGTGCACTTTGCTATGCCTGAAAACTGGACATAAACCTGAGCCTTGAGTGAACTCCACCAGATCTGTAATGGTGATGATGTCTCTGCCCTTCCTGTATACACTGCAAACACACGCAGATTTTCTCTTAGGGAAAGATGGAGTCAGAAGATGTCAGGGGCTGGAAGGGACCCAAAGACATCATCCAGTCCAAACCCCCTGCCAAAGCAGGATCATACAATCCAGCTCAGGTCACACAGGACCACATCCAGGCAGGCCTTGAAAGGCTCCAGAGAAGGAGACTCCACGACCTCTCTGGACAGCCTGTGCCAGTGCTCTGTGACCCTTACAGGAAAGAAGTTCCCCCTTGTGTTGAGCTGGAACATCCTGTGCTGCAGCTTCCATCCATTGCTCCTTGTCCTATCTCAGGGAGCAAGTGGGCAGAGCCTGTCCTCCTGCTCCTGACCCTCATCCTTCAGATATTTATAAACATTTATTAAATCCCCTCTCAGTCTTCTGTTCTCCAGACTTAACAGCCCCATCATCATCAGCCTCTCCTCATCAGGCAATGCTCCAGTCCCCTAGCCATCCTCGTAGCCCCACCTTGGACTCTCTCCAGCAGATCCCTGTCCTTCCCAAACTGGGGAGCCCAAAAGAACAAGCTTCAAGTTATTTCCTCTTCATCTTTACTGCATCATTCTGCTTACTGCAAAAGATTAGGATTTTGGAGCAGAAGTCACAGAAACGTAGAAGCTCTTACCCAATGACATTCATGTGGTGTGCCACTATGAGAAAACTTTACTTCTCCTGCCTCATGCTTTGGTGAAAGAGTAGAGCAGACTACCACTGTCCTCTCAGTCCTTGGCAGACACAAGCCTGGGATGCGAGTACTCCAGAAATGCAGGCATATATGTGTGACAGTCCAAAGGAAACCTTTGATTCTCAGCAGCACAAATTAGATATAAATCCTCCTGACTTACAGTGCAGTAACCACTGTGTTCACTTTTGGGTTCCCCAGTTCAGGAAGGACAAGGATCTACTGGAGAAATTCCAAGGAAGGGTCATAGAGATGCTGAAGGTGCTGGAGCACTGCCCTGTGAGGACAGGCTGAGGGACCTGGGGCTATTTGGTCTGGTGAAGAGAAGCCTTAGAAGGGATCTAATCAATGCTTATAAATAGCTGACAGCTGGGGGTTAAGAGGAAGGGGACAAACTCTTCTCAGTTGTTCCCTGTGCTAGGACAAGGGGCAATGGGTATAAACTATACCAGCGGAAGTTCCACCTCAACACGAGCAAGAGCTTCTTTGCTGTGAGGGTGACAGAGCAGCACAGGCTGCCCAGAGAGATTGTGGAGTCTCCTTCATTGGAGACTTTCAAGGCCTGTCTGAATGTGTTCCTGTGCCACCTGAGCTAGATCCTATGGTCCTGCTCTGGTAGGGAGTTTGGACTCAATGATCCATGGAGGTGCGTTCCAAACCCTAACATCCTGTAGTCCCGTGAGTCACTACAGTAGCTGTCAAAGGTGCCTTAAAATGCATCTCCTTGTAGTTGTTTTGCAACACACTGGTAAGCAAGCCCATCACTTGGTTGCCTGGAGGACAGCAGGGAACCTAATGCCTGGTTATAGCAGGAGGCTATTTGGAGCTCTCCCCCTGTGCCACTGGTTGCTGAGCTAGCACACATTGCTAAACCTGATCTGGCAGCGCAAGCGCAGTTTACCCAATGCCTGTTCTGATAACAAGGCAGAAGCAGGGGGTCTGCTAGGGGAGAGAGATCCAAAACTACTACTGCTCTATTCCATAGGGAAAAGTGGAAAAGATGAATCCTTTTGCCTTCATGCCTGTTTTACTGCAGATGATTAAAACCACCAGCTACTCTTGCACTGTTCAGTACACTGACTGTATGTCTTGTTTGATCAAGAAGCCTCTTCTGTTAGAAACCAGTCAATTTTCATTAATAGGTCTGTAACAGGCCCTTGGATATTTCCTTTGACAATCAAACCCTGCAGCACAGCTTTGTTTTTTATGAGATCCTTTTCATGTTACATAAAATTTAACTGGTTCAGGAATATTCCTCAATGCGTTGACGGTTTTTTCCCCTTCTTCTCCCACTATGCCCAGCATAAACTACCATAACACTCTGAAACTGAAGGTTAGATTGATCTTGTTTTATTCTTGCTTCAAGCAACAAATAATGCAGTGACAGATGTTATGGTCACCAACCAAAACCTTGTGCTGTGATTAGCTATTATTAGCACATCTCTAATCCCCGGGAAGCGGGGAGGGGAGGATTAAGTGATCACCTAAGCGTGGCTTCGAGTGTCACCTATGTCTCACATGGACACAAACTAATCTGTTTTATTGGAAAAGGATGAAGTGATCAGTGCCTTCAAAGCCCTTCCAATTTACTGGAAATGATGCAGTTTGTTCTCTCTCAGCTCCCCACATCAGAGCAGAAAAGCACAGTTCTGCTGTTCTGTGTCAGGGGAAAGTCCTTTGAAGACTTAATGGGCCCTCAAAAAGCCTCTGAAGAAGTCTGTTTTTATGTAATTCTTTAAAGTGCCCAAGCATTTAAAAGAAATTACATGGTCTCTTCTCTTCTAAATGTAGTCAGCACTGCTGGTGAAGAAGGCATGAGCACAAGGAACCTGTGCCAGATGAGCTGAGGTTAGGCAGCACTGTGTGTTAACAAAGCCATATGAAACCAGCGGTACCTGAATTAACAGGGCTCATTACCTTCACACTCACTGCTGGAGGCTGCCAGCCCTGTGCAATCCTTTCAAGGACCCTGCTCATCTCTGGAGCACAGTACATATGGTGAGCTGACAGCTGTAGCCGAAGGATTAGTTCAGCAAATGGATGTTTGCCGTCTCTCCAGAAAATCAGGTCAAAGGGTCCAGGCAGGACGGGGTAGATTTACATTGTCTAGGACACAAAGTGGCTGGTACCTTATCACAAGCAGCTGGGTGTGTGCCAACCCTCACACCTCCAGGTCTCGATGTCCTTGGACAGAGCTAGCCAAAAAGCCCGAAGGGAAAAGGTGACCACTGCACGCAGCAATGGCCAGCCCCGAGCACTCCACCTGCCCCAAAGGAAGCTGCTTTATGAAGAGCTGAGAGCACAGGGTGTGATGCTGTGGGTCCTCCGTGGCTAGAAAGGGCGTGGTGGCTGCACCAACCTGCTTCCCCAAGTGGAGTGGGGCATGCAGTGGGACTTGCTCCTGGTCACCCTTGGCTGAGGATGTATAGCCTTATACTCCTGTCCCAGTCATCAGCAGACCACTCCTCTGAGAACCCTCCCAGACCACCTTTGGAGCCACACATGGTGTGAACATGACATGCTCAGTCCCTCCACCACACTAGCACATGCAAATTAATGCTTTCCCCTAAAGTGTAAGTTGCACAGAGGCCAAATCCAAGCTTCCTCTGTCAGCAAACAAAGGTTGTCTTTCCCAGATAACAGGCATCCCCAAACAAGCTGCCCAGAAAGAAATACAGTTCATACCAGATATGGGGTGGGCTGATGGGCAAGTGGCTGTAAGTGATCTCTGGAGCAGCATCAACATCCAGCAGACCAGGACCATAGTCATCCAGAGTGGGTCAACACCCAGTGGACCAGGACTACAGCCATCCAGTCTGTAATTGCTAGTGCTGGCAACATGCACAAGAGTGCCTGAAGTCTCAAATCTTCCAGCTGAGCCTGGGTAGAATGAGTATACGGCCAGCCTTTGCAGTTAGGGAAATGCTTCAGGTGTTGTGAGAATGGTGGGCACAGTTTGCTACTGAAATGCTTTTCTACCCATTCCTGTCTTCTCATCACAGAATCACATTTGTACCTTAAGCTGACCAAGACCAACCATTATCTACCAAGCCTGGTGCTAAACTGTGTCCCTTAGCACCACATACATGCATCTTTGAAAAAGTCTCCAGGTGTGGGGATCCCACCACCCCTGTGGTGGTGTTTGATATCAATTTTTGGTAACTCTTTCACTGAAGAAGTTTGTGGGTTATATTTCTAATAGCCTATCTAATCTTTCTCTGATGCAACTTGAGGCCATCTCCTCTTGCACCCCCACAGACTCACAGAAGCATTTAGGTTGGAAAAGCCCCTCAGGATCACCAAGTCCAACCTAGAACCCTACTCTACAAGATTCACTTTAAGCCATAGCCCTAAGGACCACATCCAAACGACCCTTAAACACTTCCAGGGACAGTGACTCCACCACCTCCCTGGGCAGCTCATTCTAGTGCCTAACCACTTCTCTAGAAAGAGCACCTTGGGGAGGACGGAGCTACAGCATTAAAGCAGTGAGCTGTGAATGATACATATAGAGATGTTCTTTACAATGAGAGTGGTGAAAAACTGACACAAGTTGCCCAGGCAGCTTGTGGCTGCTCCCTCCCTGGAGGTGTTCAAGGTTGGATGAGGCCTTGAACAACCTGTTCTAGTGGGTCTAGTGGAGGGGGGTTGGAACTAGATGATCTTTGAGGTCCCTTCCAACCTAAACCATTCTATGTTTCATCACACAGAAGACTAGGAAACTCTGAGGTTTTGATGTGAACATGAAGGCAAAACCTTTATTTTTTGACTCCCACTGCCACCTCCAGTAGATAATGCATAACATCCTTCTACTCTTGCCAGGACTACTTTAGTTTTATGATGCAGATATTGGAAGAGCTAATTATACATCTACCCCATGGAAGCTGTCACATAAGAACACATGCCTAAGCAGATGAGTGTGTAGAGCCCATGAGTTTCCTCAGTTAATGCTCTGAGCTTTATTCTCCCAACACGTGTCAGAAGCAGACAGACTCCTGTGAGACAACGGTGTGGCACAATCACATCAGCAAGACTTATCTTTCTGGGCAGCTTTTTCCATTATGTAAAAAGCTGTGTTTGTATTAGTATGGCAGCCAGACCCACCGGTGTGAGGATTACAGTTGGGTTTTTACATAAGGGATTATCCAAGATTAAGCGGGGCTTTTTTCAAGCGCACGAGCAAAAACAGCCAATTAGTGACTTTGCAGATTCCTTATTTAAAGGCAGGTGGAGGGCAACGGACACAAAACTCTCTGGCTGACGCAAGTGGAGTACTCTTGGGGATCTCCAAAGTCACTATACCAACAGGTAGGTCTCTTTTCAGCAGAGGTAGGCCAGACAAGCATCGCTTGCAGCAAGGAAATGCAGCTTACATTGCGGCAGCAGCTGGGAGCGGAGCTGTGTGCTTGGAGGTCTTGGGTTGGTAGCTTAGCTTGGATGCTGCAGGCAAGCTCCGGTAACTGCTTTATCTTGGCATCAGAACAGGTATTCAGGGCCGTGTACTCTGCAAGGATGTATATGCAGGTGCTCTTATTGCAAAGCCTGAGAAACAAATGGAATAGAATCATAGAATAGGTTAGGTTAGGAACGGACCTCAAAGACCATCCAGTTCCAGCCCCCTGCCATAGGCAAGGACTCCTCCCACTAGAAGAGGTTGCTGATAGGTGGGGATATGAATGAACCAGGATACCTGAGAAGAAAAATGAGGCCATGGCCACATCGTGGCTGTTTTACAATGGCAAATCAAGCCTCTGGAAACTGAATATTACTTACACCATTTTGACAGAGGGAATGGGCTGAGAGGAGACAGTACTAAGGCATATTTTACCAATGGCAAATCAAGCCTCTGGAAAAGTGAATATTACTTACACCATTTTGACAGAGGGATTGGGTTGAGAGCAGACATCACCAAGGTGTATTTTGCCATTAGGGTAGGCAGCCAGGCAGAGAATGTTTTGGTGATGAGAACTACTTGTAAAGAACAAAGTTTTGCTAGCTTGCATGCCAAGTGGACACTCAGCTGCTGAACAGTTCGAAACAACATCCTTACATCCTGCATTGCCTTACGAGAGCTCATTAGAACATTATTCTTCTTGGGGAAACAAGAATTGAAACAAACAAAAAATACTGATAAAAAAATTATTTGTTTTCAATTCTTACCCACCTGATCCAGAGTCTACCCAGAGTCTGGCATGATTTATAACGTGAAAATGTTACGAACTACTGACAAGCAGAATTTTGTTGCAAGGTTAACTGCTGTTGCTGCTGTCTGAGTTGGATTTAGACACCACCATGACCCATTGGTTTCTCAATGGAGAAGCTGGCACTCTCCCAAGCATGGAAAAGAAACTCTTTCTAAAATAGCAGGCACAGGGCTAACTCCTCTCATCTGCTGCGAAAAATAAAACTTCATGCTTGCTTCTTGCAAATCCCATGAGGAGAGGCTGAGGGAGCTGGGGTTGTTTAGCCTGGGGAGGAGGAGGCTCAGGGGTGATCTCATTGCTGTCTACAACTACCTGAAGGGAGGCTGTAGCCAGGTGGGGGTTGGTCTCTTCTGCAAGACAACCAGCAATAGATTATCAAGTTGTGCTGGGGGAAGTATAGGCTGGATGTTAGGAGGAAGTTCTTCACAGAGAGAGTGATTGGCATTGGAATGGGCTGCCCAGGGAGGTGGTGGAGTCACCGTCCCTGGAGGTGTTCAAGAAAAAACTGGATGAGGCACTTAGTGCCATGGTCTGGTTGAATGGATAGGGTTGGGTGCTAGGTTTGACTGGATGATGTTGGAGGTCTCTTCCAAACTGGTTGATTCTGTTCTATTCTGTTCTTCTGTCTTGCAGAATGAATTACGCACAGTACCTTCTCCTGGCCTCGCTCTTCTCTACTGTTGAACACAGCCTAGCTCAGACCTGTGCGGTGGAGTCTTTCTCTGTGAAAGACAACTTTGATCCAAAAAGGGTAAGTATGGTTACTGTATGTGTGAAGTTATAGCATGGTTATAGTATGTGTGAAGTAGCTTCACAAATAAACTGTTTTGGTTGTTTGTTTTCTGGGATATGGGTTGTGTTAATCTAAAGCGGTTCCGCACCAAGTATTTAACTTCTTTTGTGTGCAGCCTCTTAGACACTGTTCCTGTAGTTTGCTTTTCTCACTCCTGTTTAACCTCCTGAGCATTATGGCAAAACTAGCCTTCAATGTTAAGGGTGTTGTTCAGTTAGACATATTCTTCTGTTAGCTCAAAGCTCCATAAAGATCTCAGCTTTGAGCCCCACGAATGAAACAATTTGGATCCCCACCTGCAGAAAGGCCAAACAGATGCTATCCACCCCCAGCCTTTCTTGGGAGTCATAGCAAGCTGACAATTTCTTCAGATGGATATGCCAAACAGAGAGAGACTCTTGTTTAAACACAGTATTTTAGTTACCTGCCTGTCTCTGAGGAGGAAATCCGGGCTAGATTGGTGATGGAAAGGTCCAGATAGGCGTCTCTGTACCTACTTTGTCCCTCAAGAAAACATCACTTCTAGCTGCAGCTGAGGTAGGACCAGCACTTCCATTGTGTAGGATTGACTTTGCTGGAAACAAATTCATGTCTGGAGAAAGCTTTGGGAACACTCAAGTGTTAATAAGCTTTCCTCAGTCTCCCAGTTTGGAGAATTACAGACTCTGTTTCAGGCTCACAAATGTCACTTGCCAACCAGACCTAATCAGCCTCACTGAAGAACCAAATTTAAGGCATCTTAAGATCTGTTTTCCTCAATATTCCTACTAATAATGTTAACTTTTGGGGGGCTCCCTGTCTGTCAACAATCTGTTCAGATCTTTTCATTTCACTAGTTTTTGCTTGTAAGTTTTCAGGGACCCATTTTTTTCCTAGAAATTTTCTTCCCCTCAATTTCATTTCTCCCCTACTCTGCTGACAGCCTCACCAGCACATCCTTTCCTCTTCACAGAGCCATGGCTTTCTGCTTCACCAGGTAGACCATTATAGAATCATAGAATCAGTCAGGGTTGGAAGGGACCACAAGGATCATCTAGTTCAAATCCCCCTGCCATGGGCACAGATACCATCAGAGATCAGCTGTGCCCTCCAGCAGTCATAGAAGTGCCTCCAGACAGCTGCCTCAGGTCTCTGTGGCTGCAGTTTAGGATTGTTGGTGACACCCTCCCCAGGAAAGAAGAGGTCTGAACAGGGACAAGGGAGAGCCTGCCTGACTCTTAGAATCACAGAATAAACCAGACTGGAAAAGAACTCTAAGACCATTGAGTCCAACCTATCACCTAACACCTTCTAATTCACTAACCCATGGCACTAAGTGCCTCATCCAACCTTCTCTTAAACACCTCAAGGGACAGTGACTCTGCCATCTCCCCAGGCAGCCCATTCCTATGCTAATTACTCTCTCTGTGAAGAGCTTCTTCCTAACATCCAACCCAAACCTGCCCTGGCACAGTTTGAGGCTGTGTCCTCTTGTTCTGTCCCTGAGTGCCTAGGTTTAGCAGCTAAAGCATCCCAGGATGGGAGAAGTTTTCAGCGTGGGGTCAGGGTGGCAGGAATATCTCACACAATGAGTACATACTTGTGGAAGTGCAGAGCTGTGACACTGTCGTGGAGGCAGAGAATTAATGTGGCTGAGTCAGGAATTACAAAAACAGAATTATTTGGTTTTCTGGGAACCTTGCCCCCAGACTGTATCCAAAACTAGTTTGGATTATTTACAGACTCAGTTTGCTCAGGAATTTCTTCCAAAAAAGGGTATTATAGACAAATCCAGAGATTTAGGAAGTCAGGAAATGGAAAAGGCTAAGCTATAAACACAGCTTTACCCCACTACCAGTCAGGATGAGCAGAAGAGTAAGGGAACAGCAGGTCTTACTCATGGAGGTGAGACAGGTATTTGATAGTGATCCCTTACTGGATTCTTCCACAAGAGCAGCCTTCTGATGCTGCAGGCAATATCCAATGGTACAGATCCACACAGCAGACTCCTGAGGCGAGTGGCAGAGCTGCCAAACTTGGAAATGTCTCAAGCACTTATTCCACGAGTGGGATGATTGTAGAACGATGCTACCTACTTCTGCAGCAGCAGGGGAGAGCCAAATTGCTAGAGTCTTCCCAATTCAGGAGGCAGCCAGGAAGCTGGCTGCTGATATGGTCAAAGAGGGGCCAGTCTGGATGCCACTGGTGGCTCTCTCAAAGGACTCCAGGGCTTGTCAAGCCTACAAGTTTGCACAGAAGGGTGCCAAAGTGGGGAGAACCATCCAAAAGCAGGGATGGGATAAAACTGAAGGCCATACAAAAAGGTAGGAGTTGTCCAAAAGCAGGGACAGTGCGGTCACAGCAGGAACCTGTCCTGTCGGGCACTCTGCCAGGAGCTCTTTCAAGACGGGGAACTCTCAAGGTGGGGACCTCTTCCTGTTCTCCCTTGCTCCATTTAAGCTCTCCTAGACAAAGTGTCCGTTCACCATTTTATACCGGTCACGCAAACCCAGCCAACCACCAGCCCGACTCCAGCGCGGGCTCCCACATGGGTCAGCCCACGCGTGGAAAGGCACCTCCTGCTGTTCCCCCTTCAAACCCACAGCAGCGGGGGGAGAGAAGAAAGGAAGTTGGGGTACCTCAGGACAGAGACTCACTCCTCCTGGCACAGAGGCAAGGGTTCATCAGGCAGCACAGCAGGACCTGTGTGCTACACATCTGCCCAAACTCAGAGGTTCTCCACAGGCCAGCCAGTAGGTAGTCAGAAAGGCAACATGTTCACAGAACGGTTTAGGTTGGAAGAGACCTCAAAGATCATCTAGTTTCAACCTCCCAACATAGGCAGGGACACCTCCCACTAGAACAGGTCACTCAAGGACTCCTCCAACCTGGCCTTCAACACCTCCAGGCAGGGAGCAGCCACAGCCTCCCTGGGCAACCTGTGCCAGTGTCTCACCACCCTCACTGCAAACAACTTCCTAACATCCAGATTCAGTCTCCCTTCTGCCAGTTTAAACCCATTCCTCCTCATCCTGTCATTACAAGACCTTGTCAATAGTCCCTCCCCAGCCTTCCTGTAGGCTCCCTTCAGATCCTGGGAGGCCACTCCAAGATCTCCTCGAAGCCTTCTCTTCTCCAGGCTGTAGAGCCTCAACTCTCATAGCCTGTCCTCATAGCAGAGCTACTGCAGCCCAATGAGCATCTTGGTGGTCTCCTCTGTACTGGCTCCAGCAGTTCCATGTCCTTCTTGTGTTGGGGGCTCCAGAACTGCACACAGTACTGCAGGTGGGGTCTGATGAGAGCAGAGCAAAGGGGCAAAATTCCCTCCCTTGCCCTGCTGCCCACACTGCTCTTGCTGCAGCTCAGCACAGGGTTGCTGTCTGGGCTGCACTCACACTGCAGGCTCATGTTGAGCTTTTCATCAACCCAGACCCTCAGGTCCTTTTCCTCAGGGCCGCATTCAGCCGCTCACCACCCAGCCTGGAGTTGTGCTTGGGATTGCACCGACTCAGGTGCAGGACCTTACACTTGGCCTTCTTGAATTGGTTTGCAAAACCACATTTGTGCTACGCTTGCCATGGCAATTAACCCAGATATGAATTGTCTTTTATGTCAGTATGCAGGGAAATGGTATGCCCTGGCCAAGAAGGATCCAGAAGGCCTTTTCCTTCAGGACAATATCTCTGCTGAATACACCGTGGAGGAAGATGGCACAATGACAGCATCTTCCAAGGGCCGAGTGAAGCTTTTTGGGTGAGCTCTTTTGACTTTTACCTCGAAGTCTTGCCAGGAGACACTAGAGAAGGGCGATGTGGATGGTGCTCTGTACTGAGCACCCAGCACAACTGTGTTTTCTTTATCAAAAAGGCGAGCTCAATCAAGGTAGCATAGTAGATGCCAGAGTTTAGACACTTTGGAGTTGAGGTATTCTTCTGACCCAGGTGCAGGACCCCTACACTTGGCCCCGTTGAACCTAATGTGGTTCACCTGCACCCACTTCTCCAGCTTGCCCAGGTCCCTCTGGATGTCATCCTGTCCCTCTGGCATATTGCCAGCACCACACAGCTTGGTGTCATCTGCACACTTGCTGATGGTGCACTGGATCCCACTGCCTGTATCACTGATAAACATATTAAACAGTATGGACCCCTGAAGGACACTCCTTGTCACTGCTTTCCATCTGGGCTTCAAGCCACAGAGCACCACTCTCTGGATACAACCATGCAGCCAATTCCTTATCAGCCAAACAGTCCACCCATTGCATTTCTATTTCACCAACTCGGAGAGAAGGATGTTGGAGGGACTGTGTCAAAGTCCTTGTAGAAGTGCAGATAGATGAAACAGAATTCATAGAACTGTTCTGGTTGGCTAAGACCTCCAAAATCATTGAGTACAACTGTCAACATTACCCCACCATGGCCATTAAATCATAGCCCTTCCCTTTACCACTGAAGTAGTGATTCCATCACAGAAAACCAGTAGGCTGGTGAGGCAGGACTTGCCCCTAGCAAAGCCATGCTGGCTGTCCCAAATCACCTCCCTGTCATCCATGTGGCTTATCAGAACTTCCAGGGGGGTGTCCTGGTTTAAGCTTACCAGAGACCCAAAGAACAATAATGTATACAGGATACCTTCCTTTCTCCCAGCTTTGGAAAGAAAAGAATTAGGTAGAGAGAGTGGAAAGGGGTGAAACACCTGAAAAATAGTCTTACTCAGATTTGGAAGTTATAAGGAGAACTTCCAACAATAAATAAAGGTTATTTAAGGTAAGGGGAGTGTGATGGTTTGAGTGTTACACACCACACACACACTCTTATGAAATCACCCAGACAGGACCCAGCCAAGATGGAAATGAAGAATGAAGCTTTATATTTACAACTTAGCACAATATACAAGCGGGTATTTACAATATATACAATCATAGAAGAGAATCATGGAATCAACCAGGTTGGAAGAGACCCCCAAGATCATCCAGTCCAACCTAGCACCCAGCCCTAGCCAGTCATCCAGACAATTTTCTCACCCATAGCACTGGCCCCACGCCGGAGTGCAAAATGAAAGCTGTGGTTGTTTGGGTGTTCCCCACCCCCACGTACTTTGGAAATCACCCAGACTAGACTCAGCCAGCTCTGGAAATTTGAATGAAGCTTATATTTACAGCTTGGAACAATATACAAGCAGATATTTACAGTATATACAATTATATACAGAAATATACAAGGTAAAAGGTAATACAGAAACACAACTCCCCTCCCAGAAACCAGAGTCCCCAAGAGGGGCTCCCAACCACCCTTCCACCTTCTTCCCATCCCAGACTTTGCTATGTGCAAGGTGAGTTTGGAGGATCAGTCAGGGGAGTTAGGAAGCAGAAGGGTTAGTTACACAGAAAAGCAAGCCAGGGAGAAAAGTACAAGCACCCAGAGACCCACACTGACTCTGTTATCTATGTTTATGTTCTTGTTTTTATACATCTCAGCAAGCCTATGAGTGAAGTAGACATCACCATTGTTTCCTTTTCACAGCCTATAAACTAATGTCTCTCACTAAAATATTCCAGTTAGGCCCAAACTAGCACAGGGAGTTACAAAAAAGTACAGGGAAGGAAACAAAATACAAAATATAGGCAAAACCAGATGGATGGCAAGGGATGGAAGTAGATTCAGGAGGTGGTTGGTCCACCACATGGTTGGCTGGCCACATGGCAAAGCAGAGTGGTGCTTCTTAGTTGAAAGCAGAGCAGAGATAGGAAGTTCCTCTGCTTTTATAGGGGTCCAAACCAGGAAGTGGGAGTGGGCTAACTTTTGCACCTGGGATCAGGTTCAGACCACCCCCCGTGGAGGGGTTAACCCTTAACAGAGGATCTGTTCCATGATGAGGTGAGAAAGACAAGCTGATAGTTCTCAGGGCCCCCCTTTCTCCTCTTGCAATGTGCCCCTTCTTCAGCCACCAGGGACTTCACCTGGCTGCCAGGGCTTTTCATACAGGGAGAGTGGCTTGGCAACTGCATCAGCCAATTCCCTAAGGACTCTGGAATGCAGCTCATCAGGTCCCATAGAATTGTGTTTATCCACTTTCTTTGGTGGTCACCAACCTTGCCTTCACTTACAGTGGGATGGGCTTTGTCCCTGTTCTGGTTTAGACCCAAAGTCCAACAGAACAAAAATTAAATGCAGGATGCCTCCCCTCTCCCCACTTGGAAAAGAAAAGAATTAGGTGGAAAGAGAAGAAAGCATCGAAACACCCACAGGAAACAGTCTGGCACCAATCTTGGAAGTTAAAAATAACTTCAACAATAAATAAAGGGTATTTAAGGTGAGGGAGTTTACAGAGGGAAGGGAAAACAGGTACAGAAAATAAGTATATACAAAGGGGCCTGGAGCACAGCCCTGTGAGGAGAGGCTGAGGGAGCTGGGGGTGTGCAGCCTGCAGAAGAGGAGGCTCAGGGCAGACCTCATTGCTGTCTGCAGCTACCTGAAAGGAGGCTGTAGGCAGGTGGGGTTGGTCTTTTCTGCCAGGCAACCAGCAACAGAACAAGCAGACACAGTTGACTGGATAGGGCTGGGTGCTAGGTTGGACTGGATGACCTTGGAGGTCCCTCCCAACCTGGTTGACTCTACGACTCTAAACCAGATGGATGACAATGGATGGAGGTAGCTTCAGGGGGTAGCTGTTTCACCACGTGCTTACTTGGCCATGTGGAGGGCTGGAGCAGCATGGGTTTTACTCTTCAGGGGCAGTAGTCAGAGAGAGAAGAAATTCAACTGCTTTTATAGTGTTGCAGACAGGAAGTAGGAGTGGGCTAACCTTTGCACCTGGCAGGAGCAGCTCAGGTTCCTGACCACCTCCAGGAGGGGACAGGGAGACCTGGGGTCAGGTTCCAGACCACCTCCCAGTGCCCTAGAGGCTCAACCTGTAACAGTCCCCCTGGTCTCCATTTTGTGGTCCTCTTGTGGTAATCAAGTCCAACCGTTAAGTAATTCTACCAAGTCTGATGCTAAACCAAGTCAGTCTTAATGGCAAATGACATCTACTTGAGGCAGATGTGCTGAACCAAATCAGTATGTCTTGGTTCTTGTCCAAGAGAAGGACACCCATTTGAAGCTCCTGTGCCACAGGGTTTCATCTTCAGTCTCCTGGATCTCATTGCAGGTTCTGGGTGATCTGTGCTGACATGGCTGCTCAGTACACAGTGCCTGACCCAACAACTCCAGCAAAAATGTACATGACTTACCAGGGCCTGGCCAGCTACCTCTCCAGTGGTGGTGAGTGAACTTCTACAGCCCCCTGGTGCTGCTCAGTAACTTACAGCTGCCCAAATCTTTCTGTTTCAGCTTTTGAGGAAAAAAAAAAAAAAGCAGTTGAGCATAAAATGGTCCAAGTGGAGACAAAGTACTCCTTTTCAGGGCAATGAGTTATCTGGTGGAGTGCTTTTTACCTCCACAGAAGGAGCAGGATCCAGAGACTTCCAAGGAGCATGCACATACAGATTTGGTATGGCCAAGTGGCCAAGTAGGAAAGCAACAGCTCCCAAGCCCTGCAATGGACATTACTGGGGTTGATGAAGTACCCTTGTACTCCTCATAGCCGCTGGAACACAAGACATGGACCCACATCTGGGCCCCAGTGAGACCACAGCTGGAATACTTTGTCCAGTTTTGGGCTCTCCAGTTCAGGAAAGACAGGGACCTGATGGAAAGAGTCCAGCAGAGAGCCAAGAGGATGACTGGGGGACCTTGAACATCTCTACTACAAAAACAGACTGAGAGCCCTGGGGCTGTTTAGTCTGGAGAAGACTGAGAGCAGATCTGATCAATGTGTACAAATACCTGAGGGGTGGGGGTCAAGTGCCTGGGGCCAATCTCTTTTTGGTGGTCAGCAGCAATAAGCCAAGGAACAACAGCTACAAACTGCAGCAGAGAAGGTTTCAGCTCAACATGAAGAATTACTGTGAGGGTGACACAGCCCTGGAGCAGGCTGCCCAAAGAGGTTGTGGAGTCTCCTCTGGATACTTTCAAAACTGGATGTGTTCCTGTGCCAACTGCCCTTGGGGATCCTGCTTGGCAGGGTGGTTGGGCTGGATGATTTCTGGAGGTCCCTTCCAATCTCCCAAGGTTCTGTGATCCTGTGATCTGCACTCCAGCAGCAAAATGCAATTCTTCTCAGAGATTACAGCTGGGCTAAACAAAATGGTACTGTTAAATGTAAGTTCCCCTGGCAGAAGCTGCTTGTGCTGAACTTCAGTTATGCATCCTGTATACACGCCAGAGTCTCTCACAGCTGTGAGGATCTAGGGCACAACTTGGGCTGGTAATATGACAGGAAGGAGTACATCAATGCAGTACTGGCAGAGAAACCACACACTTAGCTGAGCCATGCTGGAAAGCAGGGTGCATGTTTTGCTGAGACTTGTTGTGTAAGAAATGTGACCTGTATGGCCCAAATGCCATGTGTGCCCTGCTCCTCCACACTTCAGTGAGAAAGCTCAACAACAGAAAGGAATTTTTTGTTGTTGAAAAAACTTGAAAGTCCTACTCCTCATGTTTTCAGCCCAATAAACCAAGGGTGGAACTGCACTGAGCATCACGACAAACAAGATGCCTTGTTTTTGTCAAAGAATCACAGAATCACAGTATGTCAGGGGCTGGAAAGGACCTCCAAAGCCCATCCAGTCCAACCACCCTGAAGAGCAGGATCATCTATACCAGGTGATCACACAGCAACGCATCCAGGAGGGTTTTGAATATCTCCAGAGAGGGAGACTCCACAAACCCCCTGGCCAGCCTGTTCCAGTTCCTTATTTCATGGTGTTGAGATAAGGTGGATGTGGCAGCTGGCTGTAGATCCTTTGGGAAGCTATCCCTGCCATGTGCTGAAGTGTGGGGGACCCCTCTCTGGTTTGGCCACTCTGACAAACTGGTGTGTTCTGATGTGCACATGCAGCCCAGAAAGGAACTGTGTGCTGGGCTGCATCAAGAGCAGTGTGGGCAGCAGGGCAAGAGAGGGGATTCTGCCCGTTTACTCTGCTCTCCTCAGACCCCACCTGCAGTACTGTGTGCAGTTCGGGAGCCCCCAGCACAAGAAGGATATGGAACTGTTGGAGCCAGTACAGAGGAGACCATGAAGATGCTCATTGGGCTGCAGTAGCTCTGCTATGAGGACAGGCTATGAGAGTTGGGGCTCTGCAGCCTGGAGAAGAGAATGCTTTGAGGAGACCCTGGAGTGGCCTCCCAGTATCTGAAGGGAGCCTACAGGAAGGCTGGGGAGGGACTATTGACAAGGTCTTGTAATGACAGGATGAGGAGGAATGGGTTTAAACTGGCAGAAGGGAGACTGAATCTGGATGTTAGGAAGTTGTTTGCAGTGAGGGTGGTGAGACACTGGCACAGGTTGCCCAGGGAGGCTGTGGCTGCTCCCTGCCTGGAGGTGTTCAAGGCCAGGCTGGATGAGGCCTTGAGTGACCTGTTCTAGTGGGAGGTGTCCCTGCCTACGGTGGGGGGCTTGAACTGGATGATCTTGGGGGTCCCTTCCACCCTAAACCATTCTGTGATGTTCCAGGGGACAACTACTGGGTGATCGACACCGACTACGATAACTACGCCATCACCTACGCCTGCCGCAGCCTGAAGGAGGATGGCTCCTGCGACGATGGCTACTCCCTCATCTTCTCGCGCAACCCCCGCGGCCTCCCCCCAGCCATCCAGCGCATCGTGCGCCAGAAGCAGGAGGAAATCTGCATGTCTGGCCAGTTCCAGCCCGTGCTCCAGTCAGGTACTGCCAGCTCACTGCTAGGCTCGCTAATGTGGCACCATAGGGCTTTGTTTAAGACCGCGACAGACTGAGGTTATTCTACTTTACTCCTTTTCAGAGGGCAGTAAAATAATAATTCTCTCACTGAAGTGGAGAAGAAAATACAGAGAGGTTGTATTTAAGGATGTGCAGGAAAGCACATGCCATACATGAACCCTTAACACTCAATACAGATACAGGATACATAAGAATTCTCCCAAAAGCTTGTCCCCAGGCAAACCAAAAGCCACCCAAACCCCAGCGCTCATTTTCTCCCATCTCCCATTGTCTCCCAGTTAGGCCCCAAACAGGCTGGATTCACTGCAGCTGCTGCCTTGAAGGCCATGGCCTACAGAGGACTCCTACCTCAATACCAGATAAGGATCCCTCTGGAGAGTTGAAAGGAAAAGAAAGAAAAGAGAACAAATTGACCTTGCTGCTTACTTTTAAAGTGTTTGCAGGATTCAGCCTGCTCTAGTGGGAGGTGTCCCTGCCTATGGCAGGGGGTTGGAGCTGGGTGATCCTTGAGGTCCCTTCCAACCTAAACCATTCTATGATTCTATGATTCCATGAATAACATAATTATGATATCTGGGGGCAACCAGGTCGTCCTCTGGGATGAATCTTGATCTTTGTAGTTTTCCTGGGAAATCTGGGATAACCTGGATCCCTTCAAACCATGACACGTGGCAGCTTGTCATGTTTGCTGCACACTTAACAGACCTGTGGCAAACCAAGATGTACTCTTTTATCAACTCTTTGTTTCAGTAAGAGAAAATGTGCTCACCAAGCAAGAAAACAGCTACAAATGTTAGTCCACACAAGGGACAGAGCCTGTGACAGAGTGGATTGCAGCCCTAAGTTTGCCCCTAGGGAATTCTGTGTGCTGAAACTGGCACACTACCCGAGAAGCACCAGCTTTATTACTCCAACAGGTAGGATAGGGACCAGTGTAACAACCTGGTGCTTCTGCTGCTATATATGCTTGTCTTGGCCAAATAGGTAAGAGCATCTTACCTTAGGTCTGTGTGCTTTTGGAAAGCAGGATAAGCTGCCTCCAGAAAGGAGCACCCTCACTCTTCTTAGTTCCACCTTGATTTGTGTCCTGAGAGGTCTGAGTAGCAGAGACAGGAGGCTCTAGTAGTAGTTCTGACTGTGCTTGCTAGCTGTGGCAGTCAGCAGCTGCATCACATACATCTGCAGAAAGCGCATCTAAAGCCCATCTTAAAAGAACTTTACCTTTTTTTCTGGAGGCACAGGAACTGTCTTCTAGCTCATAGGCTGCCTAAATTTTTTAGGGCTATGCTGGAGGTGGAAATTCTCTTTTGTAGATAACAGACTACCCACACCCTTTACACGCACACTGCCTCACTTGGAGATTGGTCCTCTGCTAAGCCAGGTCTGGGGATACGAAAGGGAGAGTGCCACAGTTACACATGTTCTGCACTGCTAGACAAGAAACAGCAGCTACAACCTCTGTCGCATGAGCCAAACTCTCACTACGGAACAGGTGCTGATGTGCCTCTCATTGTTTTTTGGGAGGGTCTTGCCTGGGTGCTCACATAAACTGAAAACTCCTAGCTCGTTGGGATTACCAAAGGCTGCACAAATGCTACGCCAAGAGGGACAGAACAATGCAAACAGCAGCTTTTGCACCCCCTTCACCCTAATTTTGTGCTGCAATTCAGAAGTACCCTAGAGAGGCTGTAACTACAGCTACTAAAAGGCTTGTTGAAGCACTTAACAAATGTACTCACAAGGACTAAAGTTTACTTTTCTTTCTTTCCAGGGGCCTGCTAGAAGTACAATTCAGATCAGATCCTTAAGCACAGTAACCAGACCTCTCGGTCTTGAAGTTGCCACTCAGTTAATAAAAAATGGTAGTATGAACTAGTGTGTTTCCCTCCCCAAAGAAAAAAACACATGAAGATGTTGGTTTTTTTTTCCTTCATAAACCGTGTGCAATACAGAATTGATGTTGGAATTTTCAAGGGAATACCTCAAGTGGCATTTGTCAATAAATGTTTTTAAAAAACAAAACGACCCAAAACACCTCTGCAGCTGCTTTTGTTACCTGCTGTCCTGCTCAGGAGCAGGAAGAGCAGGGTTGTTCACCAAGGGGAGGTGAGATGACAGCCAAAGATGTCACCTCTACAGGCAGAGCAGTGTCCCTCCTTAGCATGAAGCAAAGGAACAGGGCAGAAGCGGTGACAAGGACAGTCCCCTGACAGTGTAGATTGCCACTCAAATGCATGGTGATAGGGCAGGTCTGGGGTTCAACTGGGAAGTCCACCCAGCCAGTGAGGGCAGTAAGGCACAGTGCAGGGCACATGCATGATTGCAAGGTGACTGTAGCCAGAAACAGTACTGGGAAGCTTGGCTGATACAGCTGAAGGCTGTGTGGACATCCAGTGAGACCTGCACAGAGTTGGGCATAGAGGAACCTAATGAGGTTCAGCAAGGACAAGTGCAGAGTCCTGCACCCGGGAGGCAGTAATAAACTACCAGTACAGGCTGGGAGGTGATCTGCTGGAGAGCAGCCCTGTGGAGAGGGACCTGGGAGTGCTGGTGGACAACAAGCTGTCCACAGGACTGCAATGTGCCCTGGTGGATAAGAATGACAATGGGATCCTGGGGTATATTAAGAAGAGTATATCCAGCAGATCCAGGGAGGTTCTCCTCCCCCTCTACTCTGCCCTGCTAAGACCTCACCTGGAATATTGCCTTCAGTTTTGGGCCCCCCAGGGATCTGCTGGAGAGAGTCCAAGGGAGGGCTACAAGGATGATTAGGGGACTGGAGCACTGCCTGATGAGGAGAGGCTGAGGGACCTGGGGCTGTTTAGTCTGGAGAACAGAAGGCTGAGAGGGGATTTGATAAATATTTACGATGATCTGAGGGGTGGGGTTCAGGAGGAGGCAGACAGGCTCTGCTCGCTTGCTCCCTGGGGTAGGACAAGGAGCAATGGATGGAAGATGCAGCACAGCAGGTTCCAGCTCAACACAAGGGGGAACTTCTTCACTGTAAGGGTCACAGAGCACTGGCACAGGCTGCCCAGAGAGGTAGTGGAGTCTCCTTCTCTGGAGACTTTCAAGGCCTGTCTGGATGTGTCCCTATGTGATCTGAGCTGGATTGTATGGTCCTCCTCTGGCAGGGGGGTTGGACTCAATGATCTCTTTGAGTCTCTTCCAAGCCCTGACATCTTGTGATCCTGTGAAGAGTGGGGTCAGAGGCAGAGCTACCTTTAGTAAAACTCCCTAGGGAGCACACACCTGGAGATGTAGGGAGCTAAGGATAGTTTGTGGCCCATGGGCAAGGGGTACAAAGATGGGGGCCATAGGCAAGGCCGCACAGAGCACCAAAAGCTTGTGGGTGCCTGCAGGGCAGTGCTACACAAAAGGTACCTCTCCCACTGACTTGTTTTTAAAGGATGTGATGGTTTGGGTGTTACCTACCCCTCCACACTTTGGAAATCACCCAGACTAGACTCAGCCAGCTCTGGAAATTGAATGAAGCTTATATTTACAGCTGGCACAATGTACAAGCAGGTATTTACAGTACATACAGTTATAGACAGAAATATACAAGGTAAAAGGTAATACAGACACAACTCCCCTCCCAGAAACCTGAGTCCCCAGGAGGGGCTCTCAACCGCCCCTTCACCTTCCCCCTACCCCTCTCAACCTTACCCCAGTCCCAAGGAAGAATGGAGGTTCAGCCAGGGGGTTAGGAAGCAAAGTGGATTAGTCAGAGAGGCTAGAGAGAGAGATGCAGCTTGGAGCTTCCCAGTGGGAGAAGTAGTGAGTTATTTGTGTTTTGATTTTCGTTCTTATACAACTCAGCAAGCCTATGAGTGCAGTAGACATCACCACTGTTTTCCTTTCACAGCCTGTAATCTAGTTCTTCTCACCAAAACATCCGAGCTAGCTTCAAAATAGCACAAATTAACAAGCTAAGAAATTCTCTAGAACGACACTTCTGAGAGGGGGCTCTGATAATGTCATTCCTGCAGCCTGCTAATAGCTAAAGGTTATTTCTGGTACGCCTGAATCCTCAAAACTCTGCAGAGAGTATTTCTAACTGGCCCCAAAGGCACAAGCACAATGAAGCAGACACTGCTCTCAATAACGCTGGAATGTTGCTTTAAATGAGCAGTTATTGGCACTTCTAATGGTAACAAGCAGTAATTTGCTCCCCACTGCCTCCAGTATCTGAGAGGTATAGAACTGAAAGATACAGAACCAACAGGTCGTACAGCTAAGAATTCCATAGGCAGAGGGAACCAATAGCATCCACACAATTCCCTGTGGAAAAAAAAGAGAGTACCCCAAGTCAGCACTTTTAACATGTATTTCTTACAGCTTTTGGTAAAATAATACTCCTGTGAAGAAAACTACCACTGGAGAACGAGCCCAGCACTTAGCTGGGCCTTGCAGTTTGTTAGCAGCACAAATTTTTGGAAGCCATGGTTACCAAGCAGAAAGGTAATCAACAGTTAAACAGCTCTCCAGTGGTTAACAAGCTGAACGGCCCCCACTCCTGATGCTTTCAAAGGTACCTGGAAGAAGAGGATGAGTGAAGATCTCTGGAGCACTGCAAGACAGCTCCTGAGAGATGCTAGCAGAGTCTGAGCTGCGGTATCCAGTTACTGTCTACAGCATCTCTTGGAAAGAGCATAAAAAAACCCCCACTAGCTAAAAGAGTCTTCCCCAAGGCTGGAGACATCTAAGAATGCAGAGAACTATCTCAAGGCTTGTGTTTCCTAAGATTTCCAGGTGGGACTCCTAAGGCACTCAGTCAGCACCAAATAAAAGTGTTCCTTGCTCTTGTGGTCTAGGCACAGCTAACCTGATGGAGGACAGTAGAGTGAACTACCTTTTAAAGCTAAGGACAGAAACAGATAAGCATCAGCAGGCAATACGAACTTCCACACAGATAGGGACTATTGTGTAGTATCAGCCTTTTGTGCTGGACTAAGTGCAAGGTCAGTGCATTGTTCACCATGTGCACTCCTCTTCTGAGAGGAAGTATTGGGGTGGAGATCTGTGAACTTAGGACTTGTATCACAAGTGATTAGACAAGGCTCATCTGGCCTTTGGTCAGGGCATTCAGACCAGAGAAGTGGGATTTTTAATCTCTGTGGTTGTAATAACTGTATGATGAGAGCAGATGTGAATTCTACCAGGAAGGGTCCATATGCATGAGCAAGTGCAGCCTTATAGTACTTAATACATCTGTCCAAGATGAGCTAGGCAGTGAAATCCCTCCTCATCCATACAGTGCTATGCCCTTCTGGGGTATATTAGAAGAAGTGTGGTTTGTAGGTTGAGCGAGGTTCTACTGCCCCTCTACTCTACCCTGGGGAGGCCACATCTGCAGTATCTGTGACCAGTTCTGGGCCCCCCCACTTCAAGAGGGACATAGAAGTGCTTGAGAGAGCCCAGCACAGAGCCACAAGCAGCCTGCTCTAGTGGGAGGTGTCCCTGCCTATGGCAGGGGGTTGGAGCTGGATGATCCTTGAGGTCCCTTCCAACCTAAACCATTCTATGATTCTATGAAGGGAATGGAATATCCCTTTTATGAGTAAAGCCTGAGGGAGCTGGGGCTGTGCTGCTTGGAGAGGAGATTGAGAGGTGACCTCATCAATGTTGATCAATATGTACAGGATGAGTGCCAGGAGGCTGCAGCCAGGCTCTGCTGGGTGATGCCCAGTGACAGGACAAGGGGCAATGGTGGAAGCTGAGGCATAGGAAGTTCCATGGAAACATGAGCAGGAATTTCTTCACTATGATGATGACAGAGCACTGGAACAGGCTGCCCAGGGGGGTTGTGGAGTCTCCCTCTCTGGAAATATTCAAAACCCACCTGGAAGTGTTCCTGTGTGATCTGGTATAGGTAATCCTGCTTTGGCTGGGAGGGTTGGACTGGATAAGCTTTTGAGGTCCCTTCCAGCCCTTGACATTCTGTGATTCTGTGATTTGGGTTTGTAGGATGATAGTGGTGATTCTGGGGGAAATACAGCATGGAGTTACACATGACTCAGGAATCTGCCCTGTTCTTGGAGGAACTGAGGGAACTTGTTTCCATCAGGACCACCTGTAGGCCCTCATAACAAGATCTGGTGGGTTAATACACAGATGGGAGTTAGCTCATACTCAACACTGACTGCTGGAGATTTTGCACTTCTCTTGTTAATCCACTGAATTCAGAGTAAAGCATCCTGGGTATGTGTAGGGGCTGACACACTTCTGCCTGTTGTTTGAGGTGGCTGGAGTGAACTAATCTATTATTCCTGGCCTAAAAGTGTGTATTTGTGTGTGTGTAGGTCCCAAGTCGTAATCTGTGTGCTGCACAAACTTTCCACTAACAAGAGAAAAGAAAAACATCTGCTTACAAATGCCAAGGACTGTTGTTTTGTCCTCAGAAGGTCCTCTAGGGCTGGTAGAAAGGCTACAACTATGCAACAGCAGGAGGAACCCTGCAAGGATATTATCCTTTGCATGCCAGTGAGCTTCCTACCAGCAAGGACACTGCAAGTCTCAAGCTCTGACACTAAGACACAACTTTGGGTTAGACCAGTTCAGCCTGAGCTTTGGTAACTGAGCCAATCTATGCATCCAAGTGCCTACTTCAGCTTTGACAGGCTATGTGAGTTGGGGCTTTTCAGTCTGGAAAAGAAAAGGCTTTGAGAAGACCTTGCAGTGGCTTTCCAGGATCTGAAGGGGGCCTACAGAAGGGCTGGGGAGGGACTATTAACAAGGTCTTGTAATGACAGGATGAGGACTAATAGGTTTAAACTGGCAGAGAGGAGACTTAAAACTGGATGTTGGGAAGAAGTTCTTCACAGTGAGGGTGGTGATACACTGGCACAGGTTGCCCAGGGAGGTTGTGGCTGCTCCCTGCCTGGAGGTGTTCAAGGCCACACTGGATAAGGCCTTGAGTGATCTGTTCTAGTGGGAGGTGTCACTGCCTATGGCAGAGGGTTGGAACTGGATGACATTTGGGGTCCCTTCCAACCTACACCATTCTATGATTCTATGAGTCTGCACTGGGTTAAGAACTGGCTGGATGGCCAGACCCAGAGGGCAGTGGTGAATAGTGCCACATCACTAGTGGTATCCCTGAGAGATGAGTATTGGGTCCAGTCCTGTTTAATATCTTTACTGATGATCTGGAGGAGTGGATTGAGTCCAGCATCGATAGGCTTGCAGACAACACCAAGTTGGGAGTAAATGTGGATCTGCTTGAAGACAGGAGGGCTCTGCAGAGGGACCTGGACAGGCTGGACAGATGGGCACAGTCCACTGCCAGGAGTTTTAACAAGGCCAATTGCCAGGTTTTGCACTTTGGCCACAACAGCACTACAGGGTGGGGAGAGAGCGGCTGGAGAGCAGCCAGGCAGAGAGGGACCTGGGGGAGACTGGTTGGCAGCTGAACATGAGCCAGCAGTATGCCCAGGTGGCCAAGAAGGCCAATGGCATCCTGGCCTGGATCAGGAAGTGTGGCCAGCAAGACCCGGTAAGTCCTTCTGTCCTGTACTCAGCACTGGTTAGGACACACCTTGAGTCCTGTGTCCAGTTCTTGTCCCCTTAATTCAAGAAGTATGTTGAGGTGCTTGAATGTGCCCAGAGAAGGGCACCAAGGCTGGTGAGTAGGCTGGAGCACAGCCCTGTGAGGAGAAGCTGAGGGAGCTGGGGGTGTGCAGCCTGCAGGAGAGGAGGCTCAGGGCAGACCTCACTGCTCTTTNTTGGCCACAACAGCACTACAGGGTGGGGAGAGAGCGGCTGGAGAGCAGCCAGGCAGAGAGGGACCTGGGGGAGACTGGTTGGCAGCTGAACATGAGCCAGCAGTATGCCCAGGTGGCCAAGAAGGCCAATGGCATCCTGGCCTGGATCAGGAAGTGTGGCCAGCAAGACCCGGTAAGTCCTTCTGTCCTGTACTCAGCACTGGTTAGGACACACCTTGAGTCCTGTGTCCAGTTCTTGTCCCCTTAATTCAAGAAGTATGTTGAGGTGCTTGAATGTGCCCAGAGAAGGGCACCAAGGCTGGTGAGTAGGCTGGAGCACAGCCCTGTGAGGAGAAGCTGAGGGAGCTGGGGGTGTGCAGCCTGCAGGAGAGGAGGCTCAGGGCAGACCTCACTGCTCTTTACAGCTAACTGAAGGGAGGCTGTAGGCAGGTAGGAATGGTCTCTGCTCCCAGGCAACCAGGGACAGGACACGAGGACACCAGCCTCAAGCTGTGCCAGGGCAGGTTCAGGCTGGATGTTAGGAAGAAGTTCTTCACAGAAAGAGTGATTGGCATTGGAATGGGCTGCCCAGGAAGGTGGTGGAGTCCCCATCCCTAGAGGTGCTTCAAAGAAGGTTGGATGAGGCACTTAGTGCCATGGTTTAGTGAATTAGAAGGTGTTAGGTGACAGGTTGGACTCAATGAACTCAAAAGTCTTTTCCAACAGGGTTAATTATGTGTGATTCTGTGAAATGTCTTACAGTTCTGCTCCCTTCAGGTGTCATTTCTATGAAACGATGGAACTTGCACCAATGAAGCTATCTTCCATTCCTTCTGAAGAGGCTTCACTTCCCAAGATGAAGCTGCTGACACAAAAGGTTTGAGCAGTTTGCGAAGCATGACTAGATCTTGGTTTTTTTTTTACATGGTTCATTAAAAAATTGGTTTTATTGGGCAGCAGGAGAGATGGTAACAAATGCAGTACACACACAACTAGAAAATCTGAAATGCTCATTCAAAAGGTTTCCCCCAGCATTCATTGAAATTGAAAAGTTGTTGCACAGCCTCAAAAGCTTTTGCTTGAAGAGCAGGCAGACAACCTCACCCTGCAGCTGCAGCTAGATTTTCCTATTTGGATTTATGGCCAGCAAGAGTTAATACCTACTGAGGTACTAAGCATCTCCTACTCCAACTTAGCACTGTGCACATCTGGGCTGCAGCAAGAGCACCATAGCCAGCAGGGCAAGAGAGGGGATTCTGCCCCTTTACTCTGCTCTCCTCAGACCCCACCTGCAGTACTGTGTGCAGTTCTGGATCCCCCAACACAAGAAGGACATGGAACTGTTGGAGCCAGTCAGAGGAGACCATGAAGATGCTCACTGGGCTGCAGCAGCTCTGCTATGAGGACAGGCTATGAGAGTTGGGGCTCTGCAGCCTGGAGAAGAGAAGGCTTCGAGGAGACCTTGGAGTGGCCTCCCAGTATCTGAAAAGAGCCTACAGAAAGGCTGGGGAGGGACTATTGACAAGGTTTTGCAATGACAGGATGAGGAGGAATGGATTTAAACTGGCAGAGATGAGATTGAAACTGGATGTTAGGAAGAAGTTGTTTGCAGTGAGGGTGGTGAGACACTGGCACAGGTTGCCCAGGGAGGTTGTGGCTGCTCCCTGCCTGGAGGTGTTCAAGGCCACGCTGGATAAGGTCTTTGAGTGACCTGCCTATGGTGGGGGGTGGGAACTAGATGATCTTTGAGGTCCCTTCCAACCTAAATCATTCTATGATTTTATAATTCTGTGATCAATTAAGTAGGCTCCAATAGCCCCTTTCTGCTCTATGCAAGTTTCTAGGGGCAACAAACTGGCAGATTAGGATGAGTAGTCCTTATTCTGACCTGAGTGAGGCAAGAAATACTTTGTCTGAATTCTGCAACAAAATGAGTTTTCTAAGGCTTTCAGCATAAGCACACAAACAAGTAACCAGGGGGTAAGGAGAGAGGAAGGCAACAAAGCTGGTGAAGGGCCTAGAGGATAAATCTTATGAGGAGTGACAGAGGGAGCTGGGGATGGTTAGCCTGAGGAAGAGGAGGCTGAGGGGAGACCTCATTGTTGTCTACCTGAAGGGAAGTTGTGGAGAGGCTGCTGCTCTCTTCTCACAGGTAACTGGAGACAGAACAAGGTGGATTTGCCTTAAGATGAGACTGGGTAAGTTTAGATTAAATATTATGGAAGACTTTTTCATGCAGAGAGTGGTCATGGACTGGAATGAGCTGCCCAGGAAGGTGGTGGAGTCACCCACCCTGGATGTGTTTAAGTGTCATTTACATGTGAATCCTACATGTAGAGTAGGGCTCTAGGTTGGACTTGGTGATCCCGAGGGGCTTTGCCAACCTGGATGTTTCTCTGTGTGTGATTCAGAAACACTGACATATATGTTTCATTTCTGTTCTGCATAAGGGAGGTCTTTTGAGGTAGCTCAGCTCTCTTCCACTGTGGAAACTTCTTTTTTTTTTTTTTTTTTTTGTTCTCTCTTTTTTTTATTTTGTTGCCTTTGTCTGAGATCTAAATGTTTCATCAAACATGCAGCCTTTGTTATGCTGCCTATGTGGCTGATGTCAGCAGAGAGAGCAGCAGGGGCTGTGTTTGTGTGATAGAGTTGCTTCTCTTATGGAAAACACTCCAGCTGTTTTCACTGGCAACGTTTCCCTCTATAAGCAACTGAAAGGCAGAGTTCAAACTGTGCCAGTTGAGAGAAGGGGAGAGAGAGCAAACACCCCTGCAACCTAATGGAACTTTGCTGTTACTGAAAGTATTTTGCAGCTGCAAGGACAGTCAGAGGTGTTCTGTAGCCCATGATCTGGGGCTATCACAGCCTTGTAGCTCAGCAAAGCACAGACCTCCAAAGTGTTCTTTGCTAATTTCATAACTGTTTGACAGTGGCAGCCTTGTTACCCACAAGAGTGTGCTCTCCTGTAATACAAAAACACAGAAGGCTCTGACTAGTTCAATCTTTTCTACTGGCCACCTAAAGCTAAGTCTGAGGTCAGTTACAGTCTGAGGGGGTGGCGTGCTGGGGAAAGATGTTACCTTAAGGGATGTAGATGGCCAAGCTAGGTGACAGCAATGGGGAGGAAGAGGGGCTTTCAGGGTTAGAGCCTCCAGCACCAAGAGGGGCTGACAGCCACTGCACAAACAAGTGGCCTGGGCAAAGCAGAAAAGGCAGAGAAGTCTGGAAGCTAGAGCTTCCTGTGTGCCTTCTTCCACTCTGAGGGTGAGCTGCTGCACTTTCTTCTGCCTGTGCTCTGGCATACAAGTAACAGCTATGAATGCAGAGAAAGCAGGGTGGAAATCCCTTTGTGATGGGTTGAAAAGATTTATACATCTGAAAATATGGCAAATGCTCTGAAACAATCCACTATGCCATGTGTGACTAACCAGCAGGGAAGCAGGGATCCTTCACTTCACTCTCTGGAAGTGTCTGGCTGCTGTTGTGCTTTTCCATCAAACCACAGCAAGTTTGTTCTCAGGTTCTCCTTGTGCCTTTGCTGCCATCCTCCCTCACACAGTGAGACTAGAGTCCAGTTCCCGCTGCATTTTCTCACCTCTGTAAATCTTTCGTTGTCCTGGAGATTAGCTCAGGGTAAAATAGAGAATAGATATTCATTCATATAATTCCTAGCTATCAAGCTGAATCCCAGTCTTACAGCAGCCTCTTGAAACTGTGCCAGTTGGGTTGTCAGTTGTGACTGTTTGATAATGCTGCCTTTTTGAGCTATGAAGAGTTAATAGGAGCAGCTTCTGTTTCATCAAACTTGCTTCATCAGGTCCTTTTGATACTCCTTCCTCAGCTTGGGAGGAGTTTATTTTTCTGGGGTCTTCCCATTTGCTGAGACCACTCAAGTCACCAAGCCAGGCACCACTCTTCAGGGTTGCTTTTCAACATACTCCACAGGAAGAGAAGACAGTCCTGCCTTCCCCCAGTAGTCCACAGCATGTACTCTGTAAAAGCCGGAGACTGAGCTTCCTGCAAATGAACAGGTTAGAAATGGTCACTGTGAAGGGTTGATACCTGTGGTTTTTGGGGAACAGGGAGCAAGCACTACTCCTATAAATCTAGGTGTGTGGAATGGGCTGGGCAAAGTGGTGAAATCAGTTCTGCACCCTTTGTAAGTGTGTCTCTGCCTGCCAATCTGAAAATCACTGATAACCCCTCATGGTGTAGTACTGGTTCTTTGCTGCACCAAGGGCATCCTCTCTCCCCATTAGGATTTTCAAATACAGCAGACACCTTGTAAGAAGCCTGTGACATCTTCTACAACCCATTTCATTTTTCTCTTACTTGCTTTTCTGCCTGAATTGCTCCTGTGGAACAGATTACGTGGGGACAGGAGCAACAAAGACACAGAACAAGAAGCATGCGGCCCGACTGAAAACCTCTTGTTCAACTCAGGAAGCAGCCACCACTTGCTCTGAAGGTATGTAAGTTGTTGTTCTGTGTCTCTGCTGGTTTTCCTCCTTGATCTAGGTCAAAGAACACAGATTCCACTAGCAGAGTCTTTAACCTCACAAGCAATATAAATGTTTTTCTTTCCTCTCATCTATTTACTCGATTTTTAGGTATGCTTTAGTATTTTTTTTGTCCTAAAAGAAAAGGAATGCTAGCAGTAATGAGTGAGAAGAAAGTACTGAGCAATAAATGCTGCTCAAATGTCAGATTTTTTCCAGCAGTCTTTTCTGTTTTCTTTCTTTGAAATGAGCAATTAAATCTGGTAGGTTCCCCATATATGCAGCACTAGATGAGGTTCACCTTAGCCATAACGTACAGATTTTGCTTGCCTATTTAGCCTTTACATTGCTGTAATAGGTCTGAACTGTTATTATCACAGAATTAATCAGGTTGGAAAAGATCTTTGAGGTCATGAGTCTAACCTATCACCTAACACCTTCTAATTAACTAAATCATGGCACTAAGTGCCTCACCCATCCGCCTCTTAAACACTTCCAGGGATGGGGACTTCACCACCTCTCTGGGCGGCCCATTCCAGTGAATCACTCTTGATGTGAAGCCTTTTTCAGGTTAAGATGAGATAATTTTTCTGGCAAAAACCTCTCTGAATTGCTCTTTATTGCTCTCACTCGGAGGCAATACCTCTCTCTGTGTCTCACACAGGTCTGATCAGTGCAGACTGGTAATACTTGTTGCACAGTCACATTGTGGATAAGACCACATTTGGTTAAAAAAAAACCCAAACTAGACCAAAATAAAAACCAACAATAAAACTCTGAGAAAACATGACGAGCTTCTGTCAGTGTTTTTCATCTGGGAATGTTTCTATTACATCTATGCTCTACTTGTGGAGAACTGACCACAGGCTCCAGGAGAAGCTTGACCTGTTGACAAAGACGAAATTTGCTGCCCTGTAATGTGAAACACCTAAAACTTAGCCTCTCAGGGAACTTGCCAGGCTGGCATCTGGATGACAATAGTTTCTGTAGTGAGGAAGTTTACTCAGGGCATTATTGCTAATAATGTCCTTGTGACCATTTGCCAATTGGTGCTTGTCCTTGAAAATAAGGACTTAGTCAATGTGGTATTGTGTACAGTTCTGGAGCCCCCAAAACAGGAAGGACATGGAACTGTTGGAGCCAGTCAGAGGAGGCCACCAAGATGCTCAGAGGGCTGCAGCAGCTCTGCTAAGAGCATAGGCTACGAGAACTTGGGCTCTGCAGCCTGGAGAAGAGAAGGCTTTGAGGAGACCTTGGAGTGGCCTTCCAGGATCTGAAGGGGGCTACAGGAGGGCTGGGGAGGGACTATTTACAAGGTCCTGTAATGACAGGATGAGGAGGAATGGGTTTAAACTGGCAGAGGGGAGACTGAAAGTGGATGTTAGGAAGAAGTTGTTTGCAGTGAGGGTAGTGATACACTGGCACAGGTTGCCCAGGGAGGCTGCAGCTGCTCCCTGCCTGGAGGTTTTCAAGTCTAGGCTGGATAAGGCCTTGAATGACCTGTTCTAGCAGGAGATGTCCCTGCTTAAGGCAGGGGGTTGGAACTAGATGACCTTTGAGGTCCCTTCCAACTTAAACCATTCTATGATTCTATGAATGTGGTCCTAAAACAAGGGATATTCTTGCATTTGTGATAAAAGTGTATGTAACTAACAAGCTAAGTAGCTTCAGTTGTTACCACATGGTTCACATGCTCCTGAGAGGCACTACTCACTTAATAGATGAAATGATACTGGATATTTTTGCCTTACCTGGACTGTAGACCCAGAGAGTGAATACAGTGTCTTTAGCATTAATCCGTTGGTATGTTTTTCCATCTGGTGAGAACTCCACTTCAAATGTCTTTATACACCTAGGAAATAAGAATGGATGGCTCAGTACATGGAACTGATGATGTGGTGAGCAATCAAACTCTTATCTCAGGGCCATTTCAACAAAGAAGGCTAAACCAGGACACATTCTATGATTCACTCCTAGCAAACGCGGGATGGTTCAAACTGTCAGGCAGAACAACAGCCCCAAGAGGCCACCGAACACCCAAACCAAGTTGCTGTATCACAAGCAGCTAAGCATCTTTTACTCCCAAAGCAGGTTTATTAAGGCTGAAAAGTCTAGGGAGACTACCTTAAAAAATTAGCTAAATCAGTGTTTCCTGAGAGAGTCTGAATGTAAACTGGATTGCCTCTGAGAGTTCACCTCCAGAGGATTTCCAGTCTGGTATGGCTTGCATGAGCAAGGAACTGGAAACTTCATTTCCAGCTCACATGCCCCACAGGGGTGGACAAGATCCCACCTGGGCACCTTCTACTAATGTAACTTTCATCATAAACCCTCTTGTTTTCTATAATGCAGGGAAGTCCCTAGAAAATGCCACTGGATGCTGGTGAGAAACAGGTAGACTCCCTTGCTCAGATAGTAAGTTAGTTGAGGCTGCTTTCCATAGTTGCTGCATGTAGACCTTACAGTTCATTTTGTCACATCAGTGTACTGTAGCATCTCTCAAAGAGCAAGCAGTCATGAATTTGTGAACTCCTCTTCTATCTCAGGCAGGTCTCTTCTCCCAGGCACCCAGTGACAGAACAAGAGGACACACCTTGAAGCTGCACCAGGGCAGGTTAAGGCTGGATGTTAGGAGGAAGTTCTTCACAACAAGAGTGATTGGCATTGGAGTGGGCTGCTCAGGGAGGTGGTGGAGTCTCCATCTCTAGAGGTGTTTAAAAGGAGGCTGGATGAGGCACTTAGTGCCATGGGTTAGTTAATAGAAGGTGGTAGGTTGGACTCATTCTTGAATGTCTTTTCCCACTTGGTTAACTCTGTGATCTGTGATTCACAGCACTTTGGGAACAGTTTAATGTCCACGGTGGTCTTGGGTTGCTGGTTGGACTCAATGATCTTGGAGGTCTTTCCCAACCAAAACAATTCTATGCATCTATAAATCTATGTAGGACTTGTGGCAATTTCAGGAGCAACGTGCTGGTAAGTCAGTTACATTCATCTTATTCTAAAAGCTACTCACTTTGTATTTACACTGCTGTCATCCCACAACACAATGACCTGCCCCTTTGTGAGAGGCATCAAACGAACACCGGTCACCTGTCCAAAAATATATGGCCACGTCAGAAAACTACACAAACCAATCAGCCAGCTCAGATTCCTGTGCCCATGTTTTCTTACTAATTATTTGCTTTGATTTTTTCCCTTTGTTTTCATTGAGACCAGGATCAAAACGAAATTCCTGGCTCTATGGCTTTGCAGTCTACATCCCCACCCTGTCAGCCTTGTAGAGGATACCTTCAGAGCTCTGGGCACCATTATGAACACGGGTGGTACTGAATAAGCAGATATAAATGTCTACCCTGACAGTTATGATTCCATTTTTATTTTAGCTATCAGCTATTATCTGAAGAGTTGTTACCATGCCTGATAGGCCACGGTGGGATTTTAAAGAAGACACTGCATTTTCCAGCATTGCATTACTATTTTCCCACCAAGGATAAAGTTGCATTTATCTCAGTCACTTGCTGTGGAATACTCTATCTTGAATTATGTCTTGGAGAGTCTTGTCATGAAACAAGAGAGAACTCTTCATTTACTAAGTCTTACTTAACAAATAATAGGCCAGAATGCTAGTCCAGCTCTTCTCAGTGAGAATTAAGTAGGAAGCAGTTTACAATTTGGTCATGGCTAGATACTTCATCCAGACTGGACACTGGTACTTACAATCTTAACAGAATAGAGAACACAACACATACTTGATCAGGAACTGATCTTGGCCTTGCACAGATGTGGATAAGAAAGACTGCAGGAATGGGTAAGTCTTGTTTCAGTGTCAAGACACCACCTTCAGGAAACGGGAATGGGCCTGTTGTCACTGGGTCCTATGAAATCAAAGAGAAGTGTTGTGAATTATCTCTCACCACAGCACCTCAAGGTTAACTGTCACATTGGTGCAAAGAGATTCTGTATTTACTTTGGAACTGTAAATTTCCAACAGAGTTCACAGAATCACAGGACGTTAGGACTTGGAAAGGACTCAAAGAGATCCTCAAGTCCAACCCCCCTGCCACAGCAGGACCATACAATCCAGCTCAAGTAACACAGGAACACATCCAGACAGGCCTTGAAAGGCTCCAGAGAAGGAGACTCTACAACCTCTCTGGGCAGCCCGCTCCAGCGTTCTGTGACCCTTACAGTCAAGAAGTTCCCCCTCATGTTGAGCTGGAACCTCCTGTGCTGCAGCTTACAGCCATTGCTCCTTGTTCTATCACAGGGAGCAAGTGAGCAGAGTTGGTACTGCAAAGTGGCTTACAGTCATCAAAGTTCTTCAAGCTGGTAGGCTTTTCTGTCTCAACTGTTTCCCACCTTTTTAGGAAACAGAGGGTTTGCCTGTCACACAAACTAGGTTGATGACAAATGCCCCTTAGGCAAAATCTGTCAGTAACCTCCCACAGATACCTTTCAGGTTTGAGGTCCTTATGAAAACCACATCAATCTTTCTTAGCTATGGCTTCTCAGTGTGCAGTGATAGCTATTGCTAGCTACAACAGCCACTCAGCTGGTCTCTGAGGATGGAGTTTCATCAGATGGTCAAGAGTATCTAAAACCTTGTTGCTGCCTGCTGAAGGAAGATCTGATGGCTCCTATAGTATCCCACAGGACTTAGCAACAGTGTGTTAGAGTGACTGGGAAGAGAAAACGTAGTGCTGCAGGACAAAGTTGGAAGACCTTGTCTGTGAGTCCTGAAGGAGATACAAGTGTCCTCCTTTATTTTAACCTGTGAGTCTGAACCTTGTGGAACCTACAGGAAAGGAAGCTAAAGTGACAGGTAGCTGGCATATTCTCACATACCCTAAGTAATCTGGACATGGCTTTTCTCAGAAGGAAGTAGTTCTTGGAGAGGACTAACTCCTCCCCTCGGGGTGCATTCGGAATGAGTGAAACTGCAGGCCTTCCTCTGAGCACTCAAGAGATCACAGGATCACAGTATCTTAGGGGCTGGAAGAGACCTCCACAGATCACCCAGTCCAACCCCAAGATGACAAGTGTCTTCTGAACTCTCACTGCATAGGTTGCACCTCAGGGATCTACTTGTTTGCTGTTACTGAAATAAGTTAATTTCAAGTCTCTAGTGCAGCAATCTAGCTCTCCTGTAATGTCTCCCACAGACAGGGCTGTGGGACTTCATTGGTGTGACAAAACAGAAAAGGTCTCAAAGTTCATTGGAGTTTCAAATACAAAGTGGAACTTGCTCTGGAGTCTCCTTCTCTGGAGACTTTCAAGGCCTGTCTGGATGTGCTTCTGTGTGACCTGCGCTAGATTTTATGATCCTGCTCTGTGGCAGGGGAGTTGGACTCAATGAGCTGTGGAGGTCCCTTCCAACTCCTAATATCCTGTGATCTTGTGACTGTGCCTTGTTAGTTAAGGGTAGGCCAACAGCAAAGAAGCTGGTAATGTACATTTAGTCTCCTGTAAATGCAAAGGTACCTGCTGTGTATCAGCTACATTTCTCTGTGTGACTGCAGGTACATTTTCATATGTATTCAAGTTGTGTATGACTCTGAGTTAAAGAAATTTTGACTGCCTGAGCCAATTCCATTTCTCTTTAGCTGCATTTAATCAATTCACAAACAGTGTACCCACAGAACACCTCAAGCAAACACATGGTCATACCTCAGCATCCCTTATTTGCTGGAACTGTTCTGGGGAAGGAAAGTCAGGGCTTCCTGTCTTTCTCCACTTCTGGTAGGGATTGGTTTGGTTGTTATCCAGGTAATAAGTCACATACACCATTTCTTTAGGAGCAGAAATGAAAGTAAGTCAATTCTACTTGGATTTAAAGACTAGCAAGAATAGATTTAGCAGAATGTTTAGTCAAGACTACCTTCTCAAAAGCCATTTCAGTATGTCGACACCTGGCTTCTACTGAAAAGTCAGGAGTTTATATTTCAAGCAGAACTGAAATCCTCTCATTTTTTGCCCAGGTGCTACACACATTTGTTGGACAACTGCATCAGCTGTGTAATCATGTGGTCATGTTAGCTGTTTCCAAGTCACCCTAGTAAGTGAATTCTTGCCTGGCAATATCCAGGCAAAGACGACGAGATTAATAGTTTCACAGAAAGGTAGCACTTGCAGCTGCCATTAAAGCCAAGGACAAAGTGCAGGCACTTTAGAAAGGGATCTTTCCTAGAGGAGCACCATCATACCTTAGAAAATCTGGAAATGCCCAAAAGATGAGAAAGAAAGTTAGTACATGAAACTCATTCCTGCAACAAAAGGCAAGTCAGCAGAAGCGTTTCAGCATATGTCCTGTCACAGGGTGTCACAGGGTCACAGGATGTTAGGGGTTGGAAGGGACCTCCATGGATCATAAAGTCCAACCTGACTGCCAGAGCAGGACCACAGAATCTAGCTTAGGTCACACAGGAACACATCCAGACAGGCAATGCAAGTCTTCAGAGAAGGAGACTCCACAACCTTTCTGGGCAGCCTGTGCCAGTGCTCTGGGACCCTTATAGAATGTTGACCTGGAACCTCCTGTGCTGTAGTTCATACCCATTGCCCCTTGTCATAGCACAGGGAACAACTGAAAAGAGTTTGTCCCTCCCTCTTGACCCCCAGCCCTCAGATATTTATAAGCATTGATTAGATCCCCTCTAAGGCTTCTCTTCATCAGACCACACAGCCCCAGGTCCCCCAGCCTCTCCTCACAGGGCACTGCCCCAGCCCCTTCAGCATCTTCACAGCCCTCCCTTGGACTCTCTTCAGTAGATCCCTGTCCCTCCCAAACTGGGGAGCCCAAAACTGAAGGCAATATTTCAGGTGAGGTCTCAGCAGGGCAGAGTAGAGGGGGAGAAGAACCTCCCTGGACCTGCTGCCCACACTGCTCTGAATGCCCCCCAGGACCCCATTGGCCTTCTTGGCCACAAGGGCACACTGCAGTCCCATGGAGAGCTTCTTGTCCACCAGCACTCCCAGCTCCCTCTCCACAGGGCTGCTCTCCAGCAGATCACCTCCCAGCCTGCACTGATGCAGTTTATTATTCCTCCCCAGGTGCAGAACTCTGCACTTATCCTTGTTGAACCTCTTTAGGTTCCTCTCTGCCCAGCTCTGTCTGTCCAAGTCTCGCTCAACAGCCTCACAGCTTCCAGGTGTCCTAAAGATTCATTATGTAAGCTGCCTGCAGGATGTTTGTTTACCTCTGAGTTTGGGAAAGTGGATGGCATTCACTATGACGGTGCTGATGTTGGACAAAGTCCTGTTATCATCACTTGAATACATCAGTAGAGCAGCTTGCCAACTGTCTGAGGGCTGCCTCTCATTTGGGGTGTGCACAGATGCCAGAACACCAATTGTGCTGTTTAGAGTGCTTTCACCTTCACTGTTTCTCACTTCTGCAAAAATCTGCTTTTCCCCTGAAAAAGAGAGTGACAAGTCTGTAAGCATCCCTGTCAGTCAGTCTTTTATCAGCATCCAATACAAGAAGGATCAAAACTTGGAGATCTATAGGTTGAGCTATGTCTTATTTTGCCAGGTGTAGCAGTCTGGCCTATTTTACAACAGCAGAACATGCACATACCACAGCAGTTCTTATGCTCAGTAACTATGCTGGCTTGAGGCTAATTGGAATATTTTAATGGGAGAAATTAGATCATTGGCTGTGAAAAGAAAATAACAGTGGTGTCTATATCACCCATTTGTTCTGCTGTGACATATAAAAACAAGAACACAATCAAAGGTAAGGTCTCTGTTTGTGGCTGCCTGCTTGCTGTGTTAACTCCTCTGCCTGGATCTGCGCAGCTTGAACTAACCATTCTTCTTCCAGCACCTGTTGCTGACCTTTCCCAGCTCATCCTGCCTGTAAGGGGAATTCTGAGGATAAGGGAGGGGGTGGAAAGAAGGTGGGAGATTGGTTTGAAAAGTCCTCTTGGGAGGCTTTGCTGGTCAGAAGGGCATTTGTATCTTTGTATTACCTTTAACTTGTATATTACTTTGCTGATTATAGTTGTAAGCAAGCTATAAATACAGCTTCATTCCTTAACTTCCAGCCAACTGAGTTAGTCTGGGTGAATTCCTAGCTGTGGTGGGGGGCAGGTAACTCCAAAACCTGCACAGCAGCTCAGCTAGTGACATCTAAGCCTCTAACATTCAATCAGGATCTTACTTTAGCACACTCTATGGGCCTTTCAACTGTGAAAATGTCTTAAAGACATTTGCAACCTGATGCAATGGTTCAAGAAGGGACATTGTGGAGAGGTTGCTGCTGGTCTCTTCTCACAGGTAACTGGAGACAGAACAAGGGGGAAAGGCCACAAGCTGAGACTGAGTAGGTTTATATTGGGCATTAGGAAGAAGTTTTTCATGGAGAGAGTGGTGAGGGACTAGAATGAGCTGCCCAGGGAGGTGGTGGAGTCACCCACCCTGGATGTGTTTAAGGGTCGTTTGGATGCAGTGCTTCAGGTTAGGGTTTAGGGTGAATCTTGTTGAGTAGAGTTATAGGTTGGACTTGGTGATCCTAAGGAGTTTTGCCAACCTGGATATTTCTGTGACGCTGTGATGAGCCAAGTATCAGTTAACAAAACAAAACAAAAAGCCAAAACAACAATAAAAAAAAAAGAAAGCAAATAAAAAGTGAGTGGTTGGCATACAAAAGATATAACAAAGCAGTACATCAAATCAAGTGGGTAACACACTGTCAACAACATCTCCTGAGCTACTAATTTCTCAGAGGAAAAGAGGTTTCACTTCCCTAACATCACTGACAGGTAGGAGAAATCCTGCTTTTAACAGCAGTGAAATGACTGGAACAATCTCTCTCAGGCAGGAAGCTTCTAAGCAGAAGAGGTTACTGATGTGCTTTTTCATCAGTGATTACTGTACCTAGCAGTGCCAGCAAGCCCATGACAGTCAGCACCGGTTTCCGCACCATCTGGACGTGAGGTGGCTTTGTATTGTTCATCTGAAAACGTGCTGTCAGAGTCCGCTGCGTGAAGTAATGAGGGTGATAGCTCAAGAAGGCATTGTCATTGCTCAGCAGTGTGTAGTTGATGGTGTTGTTAGCTTTGGCAAGGAGCAGGTTCTGATGCTGCGCGATTACCTGCAAAGTCACAAAGGCGACAGAAGTTCACCCTGGAGAAAACCCAGCTGCCGTAGTGCTCTTGTGTGAGAGCGCCACCGATTCAGATTATTTCACTTTACTCTTTTTCTAAGGAAAAAAGGTACCAAAATTANTCCTCTTCTCCAGGCTTAACAATCCCCAGCTCCCTCAGCCTCTCCTCATAGGGTTTGTGTTCCAGGCCCCTCACCAGCCTTGTTGCCCTTCTCTGGACACGTTCCAGCACCTCAACATCTCTCTTGAATTGAGGAGCCCAGATGAAAATACAGAAAGGTTGTATTTAAAAATGTGCAGGAAATGATATGGCACACACAGAATCAATCATAGCATCACTGAATCACAGAATCAGTCAGGGTTGGAAGGGACCACAGGATCCTCTAGTTCCAACCCCCATGCCATGAGCAGAGACACCTTACACTACATCAGCCTGTCCAGAACCACATCCAGCCTGGCTTTAAACACCTCCAGGCATGGAGCTTCCACCACCTCCCTAGGCAACCCCTTCCAGGCTCTCAACACCGTCTTGGGGAAGAACTTCTTCCTAACATCCAGTCTGAATCTACCTATTTCTAGCTTTGTTCCATTCCCCCCAGTCCTATCACTACCTGACAGCCTAAAAAGTCCCTCCCCAGCTTTCTCATAGCTCCCCTAAAATACTGCAAGGCCACAATAAGGTCACCTCAGAGTCTTCTCCTCCCAGACTGAATAGACCCCACTGCCTCAGTCTCTCCACATAGTAGAGCAGCTCCAGCCCTCTGCTTATCATCCTTGTGGCCCTTCTCTGGACACCTTCCAGCACCTCCATATCCCTCTTGTAACAGGGGCACCAGAACTGGATGCAGTACTCCAGGTGGGGTCTCACCAGTGCAGAGTGAGGGGTTAGGATCAATTCCCTTGCCCCTGCTCCCATACTTCTGCTGCAGCCCAGGCTCTGGTTGGCTCTGTGGGCTGCAAGAGCACACTGATGGTTCATATCAGATCCTTAACACCCAATACAGATACAGGATACATGACAATTCCCCCTAAAGCCCTCCCCACGAGGCAAACCACAAAAAAACCCACCAAAACACTCCAGTGCTCATTTTCTTCCATCCCCCACTGTCTCCCAGTTGGCCCCAAACAGGCTGAAATTCACTGTGGTGGCCCACAGCCTTGAAGGCTACCACAGGGTCCTCCTAGTTACCAGGCAAGAATCCCTCTGGAGAGTTGGAGAGGCAGGGAGAAAAGAGAAATTGACCTTGCTGCTTACTTTTGAAGTGTTTGCAGAATTTGTGGGATTGAATAACATAATTACGATACCCAGGGGCGAGCAGCTCATCCCCTGTGATGGATCTTGGTCTCTGTATTACAGTTTTTCTAAGGAAGCCCTCAAACCACCACACCAACAAACACACCATGTCTGCACAATCTTTTCAATCTTCACAGCATATTGGAAAGGGCTGTCACTCTGCCAGCAAAAAGACAAAAGTTTGAAGACATAAACTGCTCCTCATAAGTCTTGGCGAGATTATTCTTTAAGTGATACACTGATCATAGCATCATAGAATATCAGAATCACAGAATGTCAGGAGCTGGAAGGGACCTTGAAAGCTCATCCAGTCCAACCCACCTGCCAGAGCAGGATCACCTATACCAGATCAGACAGGAACACACCCAGGTAGGTTTTGAATATCTCCAGAGAGTGAGACTCCACAACCCCCCTGGGCAGCCTGTTCCACAATTTTGTCACCATCATAGGGAAAAAAAATCCTCCTTGTGTTTAAATGAAGCTGCCTATGCCTCAACTTCCATGCACTGCCCCTTGTCCTTTCACCAGGCATCACCCAGTAGAGCCTGGCTCCAGCCTCCTGGCATGCACTCTGCACATAGTTTTAAACATTGATGAAGTCACCTCTCAGGCTCCTCTTCACCAAGGAGCACAGCCCCAGCTTCCTCAGGCTGTCCTCATAAGAGAGATGTTCCATTCCCTTCATCATCTTTGTGGCTCTGTGCTGGACTCTCTCAAGCAGTTCTATGTCCCTCTTGAACTGGAGGGGCCCAGAACTGGATACAATACTCCAGATGTGGCCTCCCCAGGGCAGAGTAGAGGGACAGGAGAACCTCTCTCAACCTACTAACCANCATATAACTCATATATGAGCACCTGAGAACAGCCAGGCAGGAACTTGGACTTCTCAGCAGGAAAAAGAGGCAAGGCCTTTAGACTGACTGAAGTGCATCTGCACTAATGCACACAACATGGGAAATAAACAGGAGGAGCTGGAAGCCATTGTCTGGCAGGAGAACTATAATGTAGTGGCCATCACAGAAACGTGGTGATATGTCTCACACCACTGGAGTGTCACAGCCAGTGGCTGCAAACCCTTCAGAAGGGACAGGCAAGGAAGGAGAGGCAGTGGGGTGGTGCTGTATGTCAGGGAGTGTTTTGACTGTCTTGATGTAAATGATGGTGACAATAGAGTTGAGTGTTTATGGCTGAGGATCAGGGGGAAGGCCAACAAAGCAGATATCCTGGTGGGAGTCTCTTAGAGAGCAGCCAACCAGCATGAGGAGACAAAATATGCTGCCTTAGGTATCTGGCTGAAGTCTGACGACGGCTGGCCCTTGTTCTTGTGGGGGACTTCAGCTTCCCTGATGTCTGCTGGAAATACAACACAATAGAGAGGGAAGAGTCACAGAGGTTCCTAGAGTGTGTGGAGGAAGACTTCCTGACACAACTGCTTGTGGGGCCAGTCAGGGAAGGCAGCTCGCTGGCTCTGCTGTTTGCCAGCAGAGAAGGACTTGTGGGTGATGGAGTTGTTTGGCTGTCTTGGGCACAGCAATCAGCTGTTGGAGAAGTAAGGAGGGGGATCAGCAAAACTGGCTCCTGAGACTTGAAGTGGGCAGGCTTTGGTCTGTTTCAGAGAGTGGTGGACACAGTTCCTTGGGAGGCAGTCCTGAGTGGGCAGGAAGTCCAGGAAGGTTGGACACTGTTCAAGAGGGCACTCTTAAAGGTACAGGAACAGGCCATCCCCATGTGCCAAAAGGCAAGTTAGAGGTTTGTTTGCTGCCTAGGGAAAAAAGGAGAGCATATGGTGATTGGAATAAGGGGCAGGCCAATCAGAAGGACTATAGGGTTGTCATGAGACTATGCAGGGAGAAATGTAGAAGAGCAAAAGCCCAACTTCAAATTACTTTTGCTTGAACTGTTAAGAACAGGAAGTCATTCTACAAACATATTAGCAACAAAAGGAGGACTACAGAGAATCTCTGCCCATTGCTGGATGGAGTGGGGAACACAGCGTTCAAGGATAAAGAAAAGGTTGATGTACTCAATATCTTACTTTCCTCAGTCTTAGTAGTGAAGACCCATTGTTTGTTGGATTCTCAGCTCCCTGAGCTGGAAGACAAGGATAGGGAACAGAAAGAAGCTCTCAAAACTGAGATCGAGATGGTTAATGACCTGCAGCACCACTTGGACATAGAGAAGTCTGCAGGGCTGGATTGAGTAATTCTACTTTTGCAACTGCATTAACCCACCAGGAGACCCTACTGTGACAAGACTGTCAATGAACTGAGTTACCTTAACAACCATAGCTGCATAGGTCACATCAGCTCGCCACAGCTGTGGAAGGGACCATCCAACCATTGGATCTGCTTCATCGTTGTACACAGCCACAGAAGTAAAATTTGGAAACAGCTTCTGAATTTGTTCAACCGCTTCTTCTTCTTGTTGCAAGATGTAGAGAGAACTCCCACTTCCCTGCAACAATATTTCATGTCTGCTTAATGGAAGTGAGCAAACAGTAGTTAACACACAGGCATAGCATACAGACAAAATGTTTCCTGGAGTCCCTGAGGAGCTCTGGGCCAGACACTATCTGCATTTTTATCTAACCATTAAAGCACACAGTGTTAGAATGGAATAGAATAGAAAAGAATCAACCAGGTTGGAAGAGACCTCCAAGATCATCCAGTCCAACCTAGCACCCAGCCCTATCCAGTCAACCAGACCATGGCACTAAGTGCCTCATCCAGGCTTTGCTTGAACACCTCCAAGGACGCTGACTCCACCACCTCCCTGGGCAGCCCATTCCAATGCCAATCACTCTCTCTGCCAACAAATTCCTCCTAACATCCAGCCTAGGCTTCCCACGGCACAACTTNTTCCAGCACCTCAACATCTCTCTTGAATTGAGGAGCCCAGAACTGGACACAGGACTCAAGGTGTGGCCCAACCAGTGCTGAGTACAGGGGCAGAATAACCTCCCTTGTCCTGCTGGCCACACTGTTCCTGATCCAGGCCAGGATGCCATTGGCTCTCTTGGCCACCTGGGCACACTGCTGGCTCATCTTCAGCTACTATCTACCAGTACCCTCAGGTCCCTTTCTTCCTGGCTGCTCCCCAGCCACTCTGTCCCCAGCCTGTAGCACTGCTTGGGGTTGCCATAGAATGGAAAAGAGGAAGAGTTGTTTCCCTCTAGGAGTTAGACAAAGGCAAATTTGCTTTGAATTGAAGTCTGGTAACTGAACATCTTGAAAGTTTTATCAGAAGAAGTAGCTGTGCCTTCTGCTAATGGCTAGACACTCACCTGGAAATCAATCTCATAAAAGCAGAATAAAATGCAACTTGCATTGAACTGATTTAAAAAAATAGCCTTAAACTGAAGTGCTGGACTGACCTTCTTATGGAGAGAGATGTAGTCCAGCCTTACACCAGTCTCCCCTGTGAAGAAATTAGTTCCATTGTAGCAGTGACACAGAAGACTCCAACATATGGGTGACTTGGGTAATGGATGGAAGGAATCCCCAGGCCCTCCAAATTTCAGTAGAGGACTGGCTGCTCTTAATCCTTCTGAGCATGCATCGTAATAGTTGAGAAACCCTGAAGTCCAAGCAGATGCATGTATCAACAAAGATGGTTAACAGAATCGTGATCTAAAATCACAGGGAGATGTTGTGACATTATTATTGCATTTAGTGGCAGAACTTCACAAACTGAGGCTGCTCCTTACTGTGCAATGACAGCACAAGAAAACATCAAGACCACTGCTGCACTCACTCACAAGCGTCTTTCAAAGGTCTTGTGATAACAGGTTCCCAATGCATGCATCTGTTAACGAATAGTTTTCCTCTTACTTCACCTCTCATCACTTTACCTCCAGTAACTTTCCTTTATATCCAGCTAATGAACTGCATCTTCTTAGTGTAACTCTGGTTCTGTTTTCCCTTTTCTCCTATTTCTGTATTTGTACCGATGTCCAAGAAGGGAATAGAGTGTAGTCAGCACCATCACCTTAGCAACAAATCTCTTATTTCTTCTATCTATTTACTTCTTTGCCAGCATCTCTCCTTTCTCTACTGTCACACTGTCTCTACCCACCCCACACACTTGTCTTACTTTACTACACTGCTAAGTGCTCCAAAACATTGCTTACCCTTCACAGTCATAGACACGTTGTCAAAGTCGTGGTGGTCTGGTTCATTCCATGTTTCAAAATTCCATTGAGCAACGTGCTCCAATCCATACCTATCTGTTGTAGAAGATGCCTCATTTATTTATCAGTTAGCTGTTTATTCAGATAATCCTGTCAATTAGTCACTGATCCAGACAACCCTATGGTTGTACCTAATGGCATCCTGAGTGCAAGTGCACTACAACAGAGCGTAAACATTGCCTATCTGTAATGATGAGACAAAAACATGATTTTGGTAGCTCTAAAGTGATGAAATGCAGCAACATTTGACAAAGATGAGATTAGAGAGAGGTGATGTGAATTACAGCCTGGGTGATAGGTTGGACTGAATGATCTTGGAGGTCTCTTCCAACCTTGTTGATTCTATGATTCTATGATTCTGTGACATTCACCTATGCTTAATTCAGGTTGAGGCTTCTGACTTATTAGAGATAGCTGAAGCTGGCAAAGAGTCATAGAATAATTTATAACTGTCATAAGCAGGGACACCTCCCACTAGAATAGGTTACTCAAGGACTGATTCAACCTGGCCTTGAACTCCTACAGGGAAGGAGCAGCCACAACCTCCCTGGGCAACCTGTGGCAGTGTTTCACCGCCCTCACTGTAAAAAACTTCCTAACATCTCAGGTTATCATGTCCTAGTGCAAGCTGGTGGTTTGCAACCATAACCACATAAAGAATTTAAAAGTCAATCCTCAGAGGTTGACAGTTGTGCTCTACCCAGAACACTAATACTCATTCAGGAAGGTGGTCATGCACCAGGGGAAAAAAAGGGGCCTCTAACTCACTCTCTGTTCTGGCACAAGTTTTTTTTCCCACTCTTTGCTGAAATACAGTGTCTTAAAATTGATCACAACGCACAGAACTCGTTGAGGTAGTTATAAGGGATTCCAATAGAATAAACAACAAAGTTTTTGGTTGGTTGGGTTTTTTTTTTAAACTTACCTACGTATCTGCTGGCCAGAACTGCAATGAAGTTTCTCCATTTTACTACCTGCTCTTTATCTTCAAAATCTAAAAAATATCCTGATGGATTTCCCATCAATTCAAATCCTAAAAGAAAAGAGATAAAAGGCACAGGAGATTGGTGGTCTTTTTAGTGTGTGTGTATGTGTGTGTGTGTGTGTGTGTGTGTGTGTGTGTGTGTGAATGCCACCTCCTTTTGATCTATGAAAGGGTTATTGCACTATCTGAAACAAACTTGTCAATGAAGAAGCACTGCTAAATTGTCTTTCTTTGCTGTTTCTGCATGTCTCCACCAGAAATATTTCAGATCTGAGGTTGCTCGTGTTTGCTGTTTATCAGTGACTGCAGTCATGAGTAATTACCACCATAAACTCAGGGCTCAGAGGGAACTTTAAACAGAGGGTGTTTGCAGAAATTCAAAGGAAGCTCTGCCTTGAGAGTCCACATCTCTGGCCCTTTTAGGTGCATGTTAAAGGGCACAAAGCTTTCTCCTCTTCATTAAGTCTGATTTCCCAATTCACACCTCTCAAACTGTTGTTGAAAGCATGTAAAAACCTTTGTCTTGTCTTAATTGCCATAATGGTGTTTTACTCTGTTTACATGGACATGAGTAAAGGCAAGCAGGAGAAGAATGATTTTTTTAACATCAGCTTTGGGAAAGCTCTCTATGAGTTTTTTGATGACTGCACAACATAAACAAACAGATGTACCAAACCGTGGAAGTAGGTAGCTGCCCTTACCTGGAATTAGCTTATTTTCCCACAGGCGATCCATAAGGTTATCCAAAGCAGTAAAATTGTAGTGAAGTTTCCCATTCATCACTCTGAAAAATACAGATAATACAAAGTACAAACGTAAGCATTATATCAGAGGTGGCACCTGATTGCAGATAGCTGCCTTCATTTGGCTCTCAAAATTTACACACAACTAGGGTTCTTGGAACTGTGCATGCACTTCCTTCCTCTGAAGTTACAGTGAGTCATAGAATCATAGAATCATAGAA
>WAAF01011367.1:0-12422 GCA_013400475.1 Tricholaema leucomelas | reverse complement strand
TATCGAAGTTAATAAATATGTATTTTTATACATATCAACTTCAACCAATTAATTTCTCCCCTCTGCCACAATCGGCGTAGGCAGCAGAATACCCCTCCGCGACACCCTCTAAGTCTTCTCTTCTCCAGAATAAAAAGCCCCCAATCCCTCAACCTCTCCTCCTAAGGCAGTGGTCCAGTCCCCTAATCATCCTTGTAGCCCTCCACTGGACCCTGTCCAGCAGATCTGTGTCCCTCTTAAAGTGGGGAGACCAAAACTGAATGCAGTATTCATGACAGGGTATCACCAGAGCAGATTAGAAGGGGAGAAGAACCTCCCTTGATCTGCTGGACACACTGGTACTAATACATCCCAGGGTCACATTGGCCTTCTTGGCCACATGGGCATATTGCTGTCCCATGGATAACTTCTTATCCACCAGCACACCCAGGTCCCTCTCCACAGGGCTGCTCTCCAGCAGATCACCTCCCAACCTATACTGGTGCAGTTTATTATTCCTCCTGAAATGCAGGACTCTGCACTTGTCCTTGTTGAACCTCATTTGGTTCCTCTGTGCCCAGCTTTCCAGTCTGTCCAAGTCTTGCCTTCAGCTGTATCAGCCAAGCCTCCCAGTTTGGTGTCATCACCAAACTTGCTGAGCAGACTCTCTGTCCCCTCATCAGTGCCATTAATGAAGACATTGAACAGGATCAGACCCAGCACTGATCCCTGGGTGACTCCACTAGTTACTCTCCAGCTGGTCCCGGCACCATTGATGAACACTCTTTGAACTCTGTCTTGTAAACAGTTCCTAATCCACCTCGCTACCTGCTCTTCCATCCCACACTTCCTCAGCTTGCTCACTAGGATGTCAAAGGCCTTGTTAAGGTCAAGGTAGACTACATCCCGTGGTCTCTCTGAATCTACTCATTCAGTTATGAACTCATAGAATGTTATCAGATGAGTCAAGCATGATTTCCCCTTGGTAAATAGATGCAGACTACTCCTGATAACCTTATTCTCTTCCAAGTGCCTTGAGATATCCTCCAACAGGAGCCACTCCACATTTTTCCAGGGATAGAGGTGAGGATGACTGATTGATAGTTTCCTGGAACCTCTTGCCCTTTTTGAAGACTGGAGTGACATTGGCTCTCCTCCAGTCCTCAGGTACCTCTCCTGCCTGCCACCATTTGGCAAAGATGAAGGAGAGAGGCAGAGTAATAACATCAGGCAGTTCTCTCAGCACCCTTGGGTGCATCTCATCAGGGCCCATGGACTTGCAAATATTCCGTTTGTGTAATTGATCCCTACCCCTGTCTTCACTGACAAGAGGAGAGCATTCACTGCTCCAGAATTCCTGTCCTTTATTCAGGGTACGGAGTACATAGGGGAGTTCAGTCTTAGGTGTAAAAACTGAAGCCAAGAAGGCATTCAGCAACTCTGCCTTCTCTGCATCCTCAGTTATAAGGGCTGCCTCCTCGTTCAGCAGTGGCCCCACACCTTCCCTGTTCTTCCTTTTCCTACTGATATATTTGAAGAAGCCCTTCTTGTTTTCTTTTGCTTCCTTTGCCAGCTTCAGTTCCAAGAGGGCTTTGGCCTCCTTTGTTTTCTTCCTACATGCTCTGACTGCTTCTCTATAGTTGTCCCAAGTGACAAATCCCTTCTCCCATGAATTGCAAGTTTCATTCCTCCCTGAGATTTCCTTCAGGAGCAACTTGCTTAGCCATGCAGTTCCCCTAGAACTTCTATCTAATGTTTTACTCAAGGGAACAAACCAAGAGAATTTCTCTTTGTTGATTAGGACTGGGTTAGAGAGCAATTAACCATTCTAGACATCTATAAATCCATGGGCTCTGATAGGATGCACCTGCTGGTAATTGCTAGGTCACTCTCCATCATCGTTAGAAAGTTTTGAAGATCAGGAGAGGTGTCTGAGGATTGAAGGAAAGCAAATGTCACTCCAGTGTTCAAAAAGGGCAAGAGGGAGGATCTTGATAATTATAGACAGACCAGTCTCACCTCCATCCCCAGGAAGGTGATGGAACGACTTATCGTTGGTGCTGTCTCAAGGCATATAATAGATAAGAGGATCATTAGGAGCAGTCAACATGGTTTTACCAAGGGTGAGTCATATTTGACCAATCTGACAGACTTTTGTGAGGACACAATCAAAAGGATAGATGATGGTAGAGCAGTGAATGTGGTTTTGATTTCAGTAAAGCAATTGACACTATTTCCCACAGCATTCTTGCAGCTAAAGTGAGGAAGTGTGGTCTGGATGATTGGGTAGTGATGTGTACATGAACTGGTTGAAGGAAAAAAGTTAGAGGGTTGTGATCAATGAGACAGAGTCTAGCTGGAGGCTTGTGTTTAGTGAAGTTCCTTAGAGGTCAGTAGTGGGACCAGTACTATTAAATAATTAACTTGGATGAGGGCACAGAGAGTACTGTCTTCAAGTTTGCTGATGACACAAAACTAAGAGGAGTGGCTGACATACCTGAAGGTTGTGCTGCCATTCAGTGTGATCTAGATAGGCTGAAGAGATGGGCAGGGAGAAATTTAATGAAATACAATGAGGGCAAGTGTAGTCTTACATTTGGGAAAGAACCCCATGGTCCAGCATAGGTTGGTGACAAACATATTGGAGAGCTACACAGAAGAGAGAGGCTTGGGGTCCTGGTGGACAGAATGATGATCACGAACCAGCAATGTGCACTTGTGGCCAAGAAACTCAAGGGTATCCTGGGGTGTATTAGAAGGTGTGTATTTAGTAGGTCAAGAGAGGTTCTCCTACTTTTCTGCTTTGCCCTGATGAGGCCGCATCTTGGATAATGTGTCTGGTTCTGGGTCACTCAATTCAAGAAAGAGAGAGATCCGCTTGAAAGAGTCCAGCATAGAGCCACAAAAATGGTCAAGAGAGCAGAACATCTCCCTTATGAAGACAGGCTGAGAGATATGGGTCTCTCTAGCTGTCAGACTGAGATAAACAATATGTCCCAACATCTCAGAAAAAACACTTGTTTTGAGCTAATTTTCTGAGAAGTGCTGAGCAAGCATCCTGTTTGTACTCACTGTCCTGAAAATACCCTCTTGCATGAGCTCAAACCCCCAGGAGTACCCAGTATGCAACAACTGTAGAAAATGGCCAGGGAATGCAGAGTGAGCTTGTGCATGCTAATGTGGGACCACCTGCCTGACTGCTCAGCTTGCATGGACTGAAAGACCACCATTCTGGACCACCACACCTGGAACTGAGCTCCTGTCACCTAACACATAGGAGGTGAAGGCCTCCTGTTGTGACAAGTGGTGCTGATTCTGACTCAACTGCAGTCTAGCAGTCTAGCTCCTGGTTTAGCAGTAGCAGTGATCATTTCAGAGAAATTGGTCAGACAAGGCAGGGGACTCAACTCTGGAAACCCCCTACCACATTGAGCGTGCCCAACACAAATGGACAGTAGGCCCAGCTAAGCAAATCACTCCTAGAAAATGCTAAGTGATTCTCGGAAAACATGGATATTCAATGAGCAGCCAGGTAAGGGAATCTCTGAAATGCAGACGGAGCACTCCCCACCCACTCTCCTCAAACAGACTTTCAGGATGCCAAATGGCTCTGAAGTGACCTTTCTTTTCTCTGTGTGGGAGCTTAAAGGAGATTTAGGGGTGAGCTCATTAATGTTTATAACTATGTGAAAGGCGAATGTCAGGAGGATAGAAAGACTCTTCTGTGATATCCAGTGACAGGACAAGGGGCAACGGGCATAAGCTGGAGTGTAGGAGGTTCCATGTGAACATAACAGAAAATCTTTTGACTGTAAGACTGACAAAACACCAAAACAGGCTGCCTAAGGAGATTGTGGAGTCTCCTTCACTGGAGACATTCAAAACCTGCCTAGATGTATTCATGTGTGACCTAGTCTAGGTGATTTTGCTCTGCCAGGGCCTTGGACTAGATGATCTTTTGAGGTCCCTTCCAACCCCTAATGTTCTGTGGTTCTGTGAAACCCTAGTGTGCACAGCCAAATCAAAGGTGAGTTGAAGCACAAGAAGAATGTTTTCTATAATATTTTCTGAATATATTTTGGATATGTATCTATTGTAGTGTGAAAGTACATATTGCAAAATGCTACTGTAGTTGCCTCTTTTACACTATGTATGTCAAGGAGTGTTTTGTCTTGAGTTTAGCGATAGTAATCACAGAATCACAGAAACATTCAGGTTGGAAAAGAGCCTCAAGATAACCAAGTCCAACCAATAACCCTGCTCTACAAGTTTCACCCTAAACTGTATTTCCGAGCACCACATACAAGAGACTTCTAAACATAGCCAGGATTGGTGGCTCAGCCACTTCACCTCTCTGGGAAGACCATTCTAATGCCTGACCACGCTCTCTATGAAAAATGTTTTCCTAATGCCCAGTCTAAACCTACCCAGTTGAAGCTTGAGGCCACTCCCTCTTGATCTAATGGGATTATGAGTTGAATGTTTATGGGTAAGAATCAGAGAGAAGGCCAACATGGAATTTGTTATAGAACACTTGGAAAGGATGAAGAGAGAGAAAAAGTATTCTTTAGGCAACTGGGAGAATTTTCACTATTGCTAGGCCTTGTCTGCACAGGAGACTCCAGCTTTCAAGTTCCCTGACATTTGCCAGAAATACAACACAGCAGAGAGGGACCAGACCCGTAGATATGTACAGCATAATTTTCTGACACAGCTGATGAGGGAGCCAGCTAGGGAGAGTGCCTTGCTGGACCTGCTCTTTGTAAGCAGAAAAGAACTTGTGGTTGATGTGATGGTGGGAGATATCTTCAGGTCACTGATCATGAAATGATAGGGTTCTCAGCTGTTGTTAAAATGAAGAGCAAGATCAGCAGTACTGCCACCTTGGACTTTCGACAGGCAGGTTTTGGTTAACAGACTCCCTTGGGAGGCAGTCCTGAAGGTCCTAGGAGTCTGGGAAAGCTGGATACTGCTAAAGAAGGAATTCTTAATGGCACAGAAATAGGCTGTCCCCATGTGTCAGAAGGCAAGTTGTTGGGGAATAAGGACAGCCTGGCTGAATAGAGATGTTTGGTTGCAACCCAAGGAAACCAGGATTATTTATGTCATGCAAAGAAAGGGCAGGCCACTCAGGTGGACTACAAAGTTACTGTAAGGCTATGCAGGGGGAAAGCCTGGGCCACAGCCCCCCTAGAAATTAAAACAACGTCATCTGTTAAACGCAAGAAAAATTTCTACAAATATAGAGTGTTGTCAGAAGTGCTCACCAAGCTACTTTCTAGCATTTATGAGGAGTCCCAGCCAAACAGGGAGGCTCTAGTTATCTGGGAATTGGCAAAAGTGACAAGAAAGGCTGGCAGGGGGATACAGGGCACTACAGACCTATCTGTCTGACCTTGGTGTCAGGGAAAGTCACAGAACAAATAATCTTCAGTGTCATTATGCAACATATTCAGGGCAACGAGATGACCCAGCCTAGTCAGTATGGGTTCATGAAGGGCAGGTTCTGCTTGACAAACATGATCTTCCATGACAAGGTTACCTGCTTAGTGGATAAGATAAAGCTGTGAACATGGTTTACCCAGACTTTTGCTAATGCATTTGGCACTGTCTCCTAGAACATCCTTCTGGAGAAATGAGTCACTAGTGCCTTGAGTGTATGGATGTTCTGCTGCATTGAAGTCTGCCTGCATGGCCAAGCCCAAAGTGTGGTAGTGAATGGAGTTAAATCTGTTTGGCAGTTGGTCACAAGTGGTGTTCCCCAGGGTTCTGGTCTGGGGCCAGTTCTCTTTAAGACACTGTTTGCAGTTGGCACTGAGATGGGAGGCAGTGTTGATCTATTTAAGGTTAGGAAGACTCTGCAGAGGGACCTGGACAGGCTGGATCAGTGTGCCAAGGTCAACTGTACAAAGTTCGACAAGGCCAAATGCCATATCCTGCACTTGTGTTGCAACAACTCCATGCAACACTACAGACACAGGACAGAGTAGCTGGAAAGCTACTTGTCAGACAAAGTCCTGGAGTTGTTGATTAACAGTCAGCTGAATATGAGTCCAGATGGCCAACATCATCTTGTCTTGTACAGAAATAGTGATATCAGCAGAACCAGGGAATTGATTTTACCCCTATGCTCAATATTCAAGGCCACGCCTTGAGTACTGTGTTCAGTTTGAAGTGCTGGCGTGTGCCCAGAGAAGGGCAACAAAGCTGGTTAAGGGTCTGGAGGACAGATCTTATGAAGAGTGGATGAGGGAAGTAGGGTTGTTGAGTCTGGAGAAAAGGAGGCTGAGACCTCATTGCTCTCTGCAGCTACCTGAAGTGATAAGTTGACTGACAGTTTGGCTTGAAACTGTGTCAAGGGAAGCTTAGATTGGATATTAGAAGAAAATTCTTGACTGAAATGTTTTCAGACACTGGAAGATGTTCTATAGGTTGAATATCCTGTACCTGGTGATACTTAAAGGAAGCAGGTATGGTGCTATGTGACATGTTTTAGCAGCAGACTTGGTAGAGTTAGAAAAATTCAGTGAGTTTCATCTGGGAGTAGTATCTCAGGACTGAAAAGATTTTATTTAAATAATGGTAGATAAGATCTGAATAGGCCTTCTGGCTTTAGGACAAAATAGAATGTTGCCTACTGAATTTCAGCTCAAACAGTACATTTTTCATCTCCTTAACTGATAGCAGGACTCATGAAAATATATGTTTAATTGATTTTTGATGGAGATGGAACTATATAATCTCTGGTAACATAATAAAATAATAAAGAGCTTTGTAAACGTTAAATGATAATGCTACAGAAATATGTTTGATTATCATTTATGCTACTATCTCCTTACATTTTTCTTCAAATTTCTTCAGAAATATGTAAGTTTAATGAGCATTCTGGCTAAGATTTTTTTTTTTTCCAGTGCCAAATCCATCTCTTCTTTGTAATATACAAGAAGGAGGATTGTGGATCTAGTCTCTTAGTCAAAATGTCTATGACTTCTCTAATACTTCAAGGTCAAATGTCAGTCTCCTGCCTTCTGGAGTGTTTGAGTGTAGATGTTCCCAGACAGAATACATGTTATCTATCCTAATCATCTATTTTTAAAATTCTAAGCACATTTCACTCATGAGGGGAAAAAAAAAATCAAAAGAAAGTCCCAAGCAAATGTTAAGTAGCATATTAATGAAGCAAAGCTAATTGCTGTGAAAAGAATAGTTATCTGAGTTCCAAGATTAGTTCCATGTGCTCTGGTTAATAAAATGAAAACCTTGTATATTTGAAAATCCTTTGTCTCATCCAGTTGTTTCCAGTTTGCCTGTCATTCAGTGTTCAGGAGTATTATATCTTTAGACTCTCTCTAAAACTGCTTGGAAGGTAGTGCGTTTCTTTTCACAAAGCATGTTGTTTTCACAGTTTATTATTCCTTTATTCTCTACCCTGTAACAAATAAACTCTGTAGTAAGAGCACACCCTACTTTGAAATGCACTTATCTTTTCCCAATAATAAATATTAATAGGCAATTAAAAATTAATTGTAAAGACTTTAGTTAGAAAATCTTTCAGAATCATAGAATCACAGATACATTCAGGTTGGAAAAAATCCTCAGGATCACCAAGTCCAACCAACACACCCACTCTGCAAGGTTCACCTTAAACCATATCCCCAAGTACCACATACAAATGACCTTTAAACACATCTAGGATTGGTGACACAATCGCTACCTAGGGCAGCCCCTATCCAGTCACATCTTGAGGTCTTTCTCTCTTGTTCTATCAATAATTACATGTGAGAAGAGACCAGCACCAATCTCTCCACAATGTCACTTAGGTAGCGGAAGACAGTAATGAGGTCTCCCTTAGGCCTCGTCTTTCTCAAACTAAACAGCCTCAGCTCCTCCAGTTGCTCTTCATAGGATTTATTCTCCAGGCCCTTCACCAGCTTTGTTGCCCTCCTCTGCACTCAGTCCACCATCTCCACATCTCTCTTGTAATGAGATGCCTAAAACTGAACATAGTACTCGAGGTGTGACCTCACCAGAGCCAAGTATAAGGGGAAAAATCACCTCTTTACTCCTGCTGGACACAGCATTTTTAATACAAACCAGGATGCCACTGGCTTTCTTGGCCACCTGGACACACTGCTTGCTCATATTGAGTTGTTTGTCTGTTACAACCCCCAGGTACCTGTCTGCCAGACAGCTTTCCATGCACACTTCCCCAGGCCTGTAGCATTGCTTGGGACTGTGGTGGCCCATGCACAAGATTTGGCATTTGGCCTTATTGAACCTCATGCCAGTAATATTGGCCCATAGATCAAATCTATCCAAGTCCCTCTGTAGAGCCTCCCTACCTTCTTGAAGATCAACACTGACAGCTAACTTGGCATCATCTGTGAACTTAATGATGACACACTCTATGTCTTCATCAAGGTCATCAATAAAGATGTTAAACAGATGTGGACCCAACACTGAGCCCTGAAGAACACCACTTGTGTGTTAAATCCACCGGTTGGATTTAACTACACTGACCACCACCCTTTGGGCCTTTTCATCCAGCCAGTACTTTATCCAGCAAAGCTGTGTTCATCCAAGCTATAAGCAGCCAATTTGTCCATGAGAATTCTGTGGGGAATGCTGTCAAATGCTCTTCGAAAGTCTAGGTAGAAAATGTCCACAGCCTTTTCCTCATCCAGCAGTTGGGTCATCTCATCATAGAAGGAGATCAGGTTTGTCAAGGAGGACCTACCCTTCATAAAACCTTGCTGACTAGGTCTGATACCCTGGTTGTTCTCTACATGGAGTGCAACAATGCTTGAGATGACCTCCTTTATGACCTTCCCTGGTACTGAGGTCAGACTGACAGATAAGTAGTTTCCTGAATGCTCCTTCCTTCCTTTCTTGTAGAAAGGTGTCACATTTGCTGCCCTCCAGTCCACTGGCACCTCCCCAGTTAACCAGAACTTCAGGTAAATAATGGAGAGCAGCTTGGCAAGCACTTCTGCTAGATTCTTCAGCACCTTTGGATGCATCCAGCCCCATAGACCTGTGTGAGTCTAAGTGGCATAGCAGATAACTGACCACTCCTTTATTTATTGTGGTGACTTCATTCTGATTCCCCTCCCTGACTCCTAATTCGTGAGGCTGGGTGTCCAGAGAACCGCTACATCCAGTGTTAATGACTGAGGCAAAGTAGGCACTAAGCACCCTGCTCTTTTTTTCATCTTTAGTCAGTATGTTTCCCTCTGCATCCAATAAAGGATGGAGATTTTCCCTAGTTCTCCTTTTGTTGTTAACAAATTTACAGAAACATTTTTCATTGTCCTTAATGTCTGTAGCTAGGTTGACTTCTAGCTGTGCTTTGGCTGTCCTAATTTTCTCCCTGCATAGCTTTACTAAATGTTCATAGTTCTCATGAAAGGCCTGTCCCCTCTTCCAAAGGCCACTGTTCTTCAGTGTGGTGGGTTAGGAACCTTCCCCTACCCCCAGTTAAATTTACCAGACCAGCTCAAATAGCTTGAAAGTCAGATAAAGCTATATTTACAGCAAAGACCATTTTTGAAATGAGTTCCATTGTCTGATTCAATTCTCTCTGGAGTTCCGTGTCTCCATATGATTCGTCTTTCCAGACCATAAGGGCTTAATTTGCTTAGCCTGCATAATATCAGCACAAATGTCATAGTCACGTATGACTTGCATGACAGCGTCCATGGATATGTCAATTGATCTGTCATGCACCCACCAGTAGGTTGCATCTCTACCTTGATGTTGAGATGAATCATGAGCCCACTTAGCTAAGGACAATTCACCTTGGTGTTTCCAATCAAGGTCCAGATCACAGTTTGTATCAACTTGAGAAATTTTGGCAGATTGAGAAAATTTGGCAGCTTCGTCAGGTTGTGTTGGTGTTCCTCAGTAGCTCTTAGGCATGCATGCATCTATGTGTTGCACTTTCACTGGAATTTTCCTCAAGGGAAGCATCAATGTTTTGCCAGAGATCAGCACACCAAATAGACTTTTATTTCCTCTGCCAAGCGCTCTTTTTCAAATCTTGTAGCCAACCCCACAGAGCACTGGCTACCTGGAAATGGTTAAACCTCCTAGGGGAGTGGCCTTGACCCTGACTCCAGGTCTTTCTGACTCCTTCCCGGGGGTGGATCTTGAACCTGGCCCCAGATGTAGTGTTTAGCCCACTCCTAGTTCCTGTCTAGCCCCCTATGAAAACAGAGAAACTTACTGTTTTGTTCTCTCTTGCCCTGCCTCCCTGCCTGCCTGTTAGCACCACCTTCTTGTTCCTGCTGCTCTTTTGGTTTACCACGTGACCATCAGTCCACGAGGTGGGCAAACCCATTGCCATCAATCTCATTGTATATATGTGTGTGTGTATATATATATATATGTATATATAATCTTGTTTTCCCTTCCATATACTTCTTTGTAACTCCCCTACTTCAAATGCCTTTTATTTATTGTTAAAACTTTCTCGTTTAACTTCCAAATCAAAGTGAGGTTATTTATTTTGGTGTGTTTTACCTTTTCCTCTCTACATCTAATTCCTCTCCTTTGAAAAAAGATGGGGGAGAGGGAATGGCATCCTATAAATTGTTGTTGGTTCTATTGACTATATTTGAGTCTCTCAGAAATTTAAACTAGAACCAAAACAATTAATTTGGTGTCTCGATGTGGGTCTAGGTAGAAAATAATTATTTTAGACAATATTTGGAAGTTAAAAATGGATGTTCTAAGAGTTTCAATAATTCAGGTTTTGGATGGCTGTTTTGGAGTTGGATGTATAAGTTCATAACTTATCATGTAGTCTGGATAGTGAGTGATAAGATATTTGAATATTTTAAAGGCTTACCTGTACAGTTGTATGTATATTTAGTGGATTCTGTTGGAAACTTTACCGGGTTGGGGAACGCATCTGATACATGAAACCACTCTGAGAATGTGTGCTGGGACACTCAAGGCCCAGATATTTTGGGGGATAAGTGGTACTTCCTAGCAGTAATTGCATTATGTTTAAATGTGATTCAGGGAGGTATTACTGCTAGCCTAGCCTGGACCACGTGTCAGCCACATGTACTGCCATGATTAGGATATTTGGTAAAGAAATAAGCAGAGGGAGGGAAGGCCAGCCTGGTAACTGCCAATGCAGTGGGTGTCGGTGCGGCACTTCTCAGACTGGCGCTCATAGCCAAGCTGCAACTCTACATGAATCCCTGAATGCAAACGGCACAGCCAGCAGCAGCAGCAGCACCGTGGGCAGTTGGTGGGGCAGCTCCTGTCTCGAATGCCATTCCAGGCCAGGTCCTACCCGCACAAATACCTGACCCAATGCACTCAATCTCTCTGTCTCCTGTCACCACTCACAGGAAAAAACTACAGAAGATGGGCAGACCTCTCCCAGACTCGGATCCAGTGGAAGGCAGCTCTGCTGGAACCAGCACCCGCTAGCAACATGCACCAGATGGAAATGATTCTGATACTGAGGTAGTCACAATCACAACCATGCCTCAAAAGGAAATCAAACAAACCTGGTAAGGGCAAATGGCCAATCTCTTTTGGCCTGACTCTTCAGCTACTGGGATGCGGAGACAGTGGAGTTAGATCAGAGAGAAGCTAAATAGTTGAGGGATGGGCGTGTGGATAAAGAGCTGGGGAGTCTAGGAGGCACACACACACTTTGGACCTGACTTCTCACGGCTGTAAGACACCAGTACCTCTCAAAAGATGACATGATCTTCCATCCTCTTAAGTGGGCAAATGTGGAATAGGGGATCATGTACTTGAGGCAAATGGCTGTACAGGAAATAATCTATGGAAATGGCCAACTGCCTCTGGACTCTGATGATGTCCACATGAATCCAGCCCTGTTAAAAAAACTGACCCAAGGTGCTCCTTCTACATATGCACACACCCTAGGAGGGCTGCTTTTGGGCAGAGACCTGAACAATCTCTCAGCTGTCTGGAAGTTTTTTAATGATCTGAGGCAGTTTGAAGACAGTGTCTCCAGAAAGGCTCTAATATCAGCTGTGGAAACCCTGAACAGAGACATGAATGAGCTTAAGGCCTCTGTCTTTGAACTAAAAAAGGGAGAGAATACTTAATCTTCACCTTCTGAATGGGTACCCATTTCAGCTGTAAGAAACACACATCACCATCCTCCTCATAGGAGACCAGCCCAAGCCAGACAGGGGCCATCTCAGGGCTCACTGTGGAGAAATCTCTGTGACCACAGGGAGAACACGAACAGAAGGCATGGCCAGCGCACCTCAGCTCTATGGGCCAGAGTGAGAGAACTGCAGGGTGCAACCACTGGGAATAAGTCCTTCAGAAGAAGGGCTGCTCCAGTGTCCCATAGGCAATCCTCTTGACCAAGGGGTGGTTCCGCCAGCAGCTCAGGTCCATGTGTTCCACGTGATAACCATGTTCAGCATTAGAGGTGCCCTGTC
>WAAF01011366.1:0-10743 GCA_013400475.1 Tricholaema leucomelas | reverse complement strand
ACCATTCTATGATTCTATGATTCTAAATTTGGGAAGCAGACAGTCAAATGGTATTACATATCTAAAGTACATGATTGAAATCACCAGTCTGAAATGTTAGCAGACTTCAGCTCCACTAATACATGTACTGGTATTTAATCACAGAATCAACGAGGTTGGGAGAGACCTCCAAGATCATCCAGTCCAACCTAGCACCCAGCCCTGTCAAATCAACTAGACCATGGCCCTAGGTGCCTCATCCAGGCTTTTCTTGAACACCTCCAGGGATGGCAACTCCACCACGTCCCTGGGCAACCCATTCCAATGCCAATCACTCTCTCTGTGAAGAACTTCCTTCTAATATCCAGCCTAAACCTCCCCTGGCACAACTTGAGGCTGTGTCCCCTCCTTCTGTTGCTGGTTGCAACATGTGTGAGCATGCTGAAGATGGAATGCAGGAAAGAATATTCAAACAAAAAGGCCAAGTAAAAATTACTTTAAAAGCCACTGAATTTCTTAACTGGGCTGTCACTGTTGGACTCTCTGTTCAACTGAAGAAGTAGGTCATAGAAAATTCCCTGTCTTAGACAACACTTCTACTGAAGCAACTGAAAACTCACAGCAGTGTCTTGATGCTGCTTGATATATGTTCAGGAAGGCAAAATTAAACACTGAATGCATTGGGAAAGGGATTGAATGCTCCCACAGCAGTACAACATTGCCAACTGGGCCAGTTGTAGCACGTCTCATTGTGCAGTAGGGCCTTTCCCAGATTCCCAGATTACATTGGTATTGGACACCTTGTCCAATACCCTTGCAGTGAGCAGGGACATCTACAACTAAACCCAAGCCTTGGGACCAAAGGTCTTTCTGGAAAATGAGGAGGGATGCAGGAAAAGGGGAGTGCTGAAAAAAACATTAAAGCAAAATTTTAACATGCAAAAGAGCTGAGGAAAGCAAGCAGCTATTGTTAGAGAAAGGAGCAGCTACAGTCAGCAGGAGACTGAGAAACTAATCACTGCTAAATCACTGGAAGATGTCCCCACTAAGCAGAATTGCCACCCCTGCTAACCAGCAGTCATTGACATTATATATTGTGGAGCTGAGCACAATTCTCTCAGAAGCATGCTGATTAAAAATGCCCTGATGAAATGGTGTGTACTGTAAGAAGTGGTACTTAGTGTTTTGTCTTCATAATGCTTTCAATTGTGCTATATCCCGACATGGTATTTTGCCATTCTCCATTGAAAATGGGCACCTGACTTTCAGACGTAGAGAACAGCTATAGGACTTGAGCTGACTTCATTTTAGGTTTGAGTATGCTCAAAATTTTCACCATTTGCTATGTAAAAATGAATTATCTTTCTTTACCATACTTCTTATCAAACCCTGTCACTGTATCTATCTCTAAATCACAGTACCACAGTATCAGCAAGGTTGGAAGAGACCTCACAGATCGTCAAGTCCAACCCATTACCACAGAGCTCAAGGCTAGACCATGGCACCAAGTGCCACGTCCAATCCTGCCTTGAACAGCTCCAGGGACGGCGACTCCACCACCTCCCTGGGCAGCCCATTCCAGTGTCCAATGACTCTCTCAGTGAAGAACTTTCTCCTCACCTCAAGCCTAAATTTCCCCTGGCGCAGCTTGAGGCTGTGTCCTCTTGTTCTGGTGCTGGCTGCCTGAGAGAAGAGAGCAACCTCCTCCTGGCTACAACCACCCCTCAGGTAGTTGTAGACAGCAATAAGGTCTCCCCTGAGCCTCCTCTTCTCCAGGCTAAACAACCCCAGCTCCCTCAGCCTCTCCTCGTAGGGCTTGTGCTCGAGGCCTCTCACCAGCCTCGTTGCCCTTCTCTGGACACGTTCAAGCATCTCAATGTCTCTCTTAAGCTGGGGGGCCCAGAACTGGATACAAATCAGTCTTAATATTTCTTGCCTAGCAGATTAAGTTATATAAAAGACCAGAAACTGATCCTCCTACATCAGAGCAAGATATTATGATTCATTTTTCTGATGATGCTGATTTATGATTTCACAGCAATAGTTCTATTAAGGTCTAGAATGATTTTTTTTTGCGTCATTATGGCATAATGTTTCATTATTCTTTGCATTTCAGAACAATTTAATGAAGTAGTTAAAATTTTCTGCAAATGTTTTCTTCAATCAAAGAAAATAAAATTGGTAAAATATAGGAAAGCAGTGACAAAAAAGATCAAAAGAACTCACTCCTCATCATAGAAAAATGCTTCTGAAAGAGAGAATCTCAGTAGGAGAGTTCTTTTTCTTTCCTTTTCTCGCAAATGCTTGTGATGTGCCCTGCACTATAATACTCCTTTCTTTGTACTTTTTGAGATTTATAGGGAAAACTGAAATCTAAATAAATAATGCTTCTGTTAGCACTGAAGAAGGTCAGATTTTTATTTTATTCAACATGAATTCAAAAGAATCTTCTCAAACCTAGTAAAGCTTACTACAGAAGTAGAAAAAAATATCAAATCCTGCCCTTCCATGAGCAGAGGAAGTTCTCTCTTCTTGTTGTGTTATGTGGAATATTCCACATTGTTCATGTGGAATAACCATGTCTTTTTCTGCTTCCTCTCTGACATAGTTTCTTAGGAGAAAAATCCAGAGCTACATGCAAGGTTTACACTTCACCCTTCTGAGTTTTTATCTGCTGTTCTCCTAACCTTCCTTTTAAACTATATATCTTTGGAGTAGGAATTTGTATTTGTCTTCTGCAGCACCGGAGATATACTCTTTACTTACCAATTCAGATGAGCTTTAAATGCTGTAGAGTTAGCAAAGTGAATGAAACATGTAAGACTCCATTGCCCTTAAAGGATTATCAGGGATGACAGGAATTTCACCCTGCTTTCTCCTTGCAATGTCATCTGATGTGTAGAAGAGAAAGTGCAAGAGGGTGAAAGAAAAGAGAAAGCAGAGGAGTTTAGGCAGGATTTACCCATGGAACAGGTTATAGAGGAGATACCTATCCCCACAGCACTCTTTTGAAGAGTCCCGGGAGGCAAGTGGCTACCAAGTGTTGGTTGGATGGAGACCATCTACTTAGGCCTGGCAAATACTTTGCAATAGCATGGATCAAAGACTCTCCTTTGTCCCAAACACTTGGTTTTTCTCCAGCTTTGCAGTATCTACTGGCATTGGAATGGGCTGCCTGGGGAGGTGGTGGAGTCCCTGTCTCTGAAAGTGTTTAAAAAGACTTGGTGCCATGGTTCAGTTGATTAGATAATGTTAGCTGATAGGTTGGACTTGATGATCTGAAAGGTCTTTTCCAACCTGATTGATTCTGTGATTCTCTCTGAGCATCTCCCATTTGAGTTTAACACCAGCAGTAATACCCAGCATTTACTGAGGGAAATGCAAATTTTCCTTTATTAAGAAGAAGCTCTGTCTGGGCTAAGATGCTGGAGGTGGTCTTGTTAATTTATTTTATTTTTATTAATCTCATAGATTTAGGGAAGAAGCTTGTAAAATCCTTCAGGTGCTAATGAGGGCATCCAGATCCTGGTACAGAACTTCTCCTTTGAATAGTCTAAGAAAAAACCTTGCAAAATCAAAGCAATATTGACAGTCCTAAGAAAGAACTCTCTTCAAAGCCATATGTGTTTTGTTTTTCTTGAATCTGTAAAGAACCCCCTGAGGCTTTAGAAGAGAGATGCAGTAGTGGAAAACATCCCTCATCCTCCCCATCACTTGACCAACTCACAATGTTATGTAGAGAAAGAATGCTGCCTGGGGAAGAGGAGTGCTGGTAATCAATATTTGATCAGATCTGCTTGTGTTTATTGACATAAAAGAATATTTCATAGAATCATTGAGGTTGGAAGGGACCCTGGGAGATCATCTAATGGACGCTTAATGTCAGTAAGTGTTTTGTAATCTGATTGGTCTTTTTCCATATACAGAAATGGTCAAAAGGTACTTCTGCCTCCAGGCAACAGTACTGGCTACCTAAGAACTTATGACAGCTGCTTTCAGTGGCAGCTGAGAGGAAAGTGCAGGTTGGGAAGCACAGTGCCAGCACTGAGAGTGGTTTTTTATAGCTCAATTTCCTGGATGTTACATGATACCCACGTCTGATACACAGCAGAATCCTTCTGCCCTAATACTGAGCTTTGTCCTGATGGTTGGCAATGCAGAGAACAATTGCTGATGTAATGAATCAAAGTCCAGTGTGACATTACACATGCAAAAAGTGAAGCATTAGTAAAATGAGCATTAATCTTCAGGTGTTTATTATCACATACCTTTATTAAGCTCTTCCTGCAGCTCTGGAATTATATTGTGCAGCCAGGGTTGAAGTTCACAAGCTACAAATGCATAGTTCATAGCTAAACATTTGAAAAATGGATTCCACTCTTTAAAAAAAAATAGATATTTGTTTATGATTTCTAACTGGAGATCCTCCTTCATGTGAGAGGTATGCATATGCCCACCCCCCCACACACTAAGATTTTGTCATTTTAGGGGTAGTTAATATGTAGTTTGTTCAAAAGATGACTCATGTAGTTTCTTATAGTTCAAGAAAAGGCTAGTGGCTCCTAAAATTGTTTGGCTGCATTCCTCATATGGCTGCATTCCTCATATGGCTGCTAGGCCCTGTTTTTGCTGCAATAGGCACTGAGTTCTGCTGTAACCACTTCTGGTTTTTTTGGTCTTGCAAACCCAGTTCTAACTACTATGTCCCTACTTCAATGCTTTCTATTTTGAGACATAATAATTGATAGTAGACATTCATAAGCACTGAAGATAGGTGATGATTTGTGGTTTGGTTTTTTTTCCCCCTTCTTTTTAGGGATTTGTAGTATTTCTCATCACTGTGATATGTATTTGCTTACAAGTAAAAATTATAATAGGTAGTCACAGAATCATAGAATCATAGAATGGTTTGGGTTAGAAGGGACCTCAACATCTAGTTCTAACCCCCTGCCATAGGCAGGGACATCTTCCACCAGAACAGGCTGCTCAAGGCCTCATCCAACCTGGCCTTGACCCCCTCCGGGGAGAAAGCAGCCACAACCTCCCTGGGCAACCTGTGCCTGTGTTTCACCACCCTCGCTGGAAAGAACTTCTTCCTAACATACAGTTTCAGTCTCCCCTCTGCCAGTTTAAACCCATTACTCCTCATCCTGTCATTACAAGTCTCCTGTAGGGCCCCTTCAGATATTGGAAAGCCACTCCATGGTCTCCTCAAAGCCTTCTCTTCTCCAGGCTGAAGAGCCCCAATTCTCATAGCCTGTCCTCATAGCAGAGCTGCTGCAGCCCTCTAAACATCTTTGTGGCCCTTCTCTGGAATCGCTCCAACACTTCCATGCCCTTGTTGTGTTGGGGACTCCAGAACTGTACACAGTGCTCCAGATGGGTCCTCAGGAAAGCAGGATTAAGTGGGAGAATCCCCTCCCTTGCCCTGCTGGCCATGCTGCTCTTGCTGTAGCCCAGGACATCGTTGGTGTCTGGGCTGTACACGCACACTGCCGTCTCTTCTGTAATAACTAGTCGTCCTAGGCGTACTTCTCTTTAAATGTATTATGCATCAATTCTCTGAATATATCTTCTCTGCAGTCAGATCTGCATTGCCAACTTGGGTGGAAATATCCAGTTTGGTTTTAAACTTTACAGGAAAGTAGCTGGGGCAGAATGGATCTCAGGATGGGCTGGAAAACTTGGTGTCGCCATAGCACTTCTTGCAACAGGTTACGAATTATACTGCTCTTATGCTGCTGAGAATGGGGAATAATACATCCCTCAGAGCTATCGCTGCGTATTTGTTATCAAGTATTGTGATAGATAGTGAATTCCATAAGCCTATTCATACCACATGGCATTGAAAACTAGTTTATCAATGCATCTGGAATGAATATATGAATGCTGTGGGGAGGAGCAAACAGGCCAGTGCTGAAAACAAAGGAAATAAAAAGACAGATACTCTAAGTTTTCAGTTATAAAATGCCAAATGATAACAGAATATTACGTGTTTTGTTGACAGTGGCTTCCTGTGAGTTGTTTGTATTAGGGAATGGAGTAGATAAGCATGAGTGAGGGAGCAAAGATGAGGGAAGGAAAAAGGAATAGGACTGAAGAGGAAGAAAGTGTCATGAGAGCAGCCCTGAGGAGAGGGACTTGGGGTGCTGCTGGACGAGAAGCTCTATAAGAGCTGTCTGTGTGCTCTTGCAGCCAAACCAAACTCTGGGCTGCAGCAAGAGAAGTGTGGGCAGCAGGTTGAGGGAAGTGATCCTCCCCCTATACTCCACACTCAAGTACTGAGTCCAGTTTTGGAGCCACTACTACAGAAGCAATATGGATGTACTGGAATGTGTCCAGAGAAGGCCCACGAGGATGATCAGAGGGTTGGAGCATATCTCCTGTGTGAGGAGAGACAGAGGGAATTAGAGCTGTTCAGTCTGGAGAGGAGAAGGCTCTGAGGTGACCTTATTGTGGCCTTTCAGTATCTTAAGAGGTCTACAAGAAAGCTGGGGAGGGACTCTTGAAGATATCAGGTAGTGATAGGACTGGTGGGGGGAGAATGGAACAAAGCTAGAAATAGGTAGATTCAGACCGGATGTTAGGAAGAAGTCCTTCAGCATGAGGGTTGTGAGAGCCTGAAAGGGGTTGCCCAGGGAGGTGGTGGAAGCCCCATGCCTGGAGGTGTTTAAGGGCAGGCTGGCTGAGGCTGATTGGAGAGATTGGAACTGGATGATCTTTGTGGTCCCTTCCAACCCTGCCTGATTCTATGGCTCTATAGTTAAAGTTGTTTAGAAAACTGATTGTATAACATATATATATATATAGAGAGAGAGGCACCTTTAAAGATCAAAATGGCTGTTGAAAGTGAAGTTGTAAACAGGAACCTCTAAGGGAGATTTTCTACATGTGGAGATTGTCATGGCTGTGCCATTACTCAGAGAAGACTGTTAGATGTCCAGACACTCAGACAGGGCTTCTCTGCATGCACAGTAAATCCAAAATGTCTGACTTGCATTGCTCTGACTGCAGGGAAATAACTGTACATTACAGGCTGATTTGGAGGATGGGATTGCTTTTTTTTTTTCCAATTCATTGAACAAATGTGTTAAAAGAACTAAAATGTAAAGCTTTTGTGTCTCACCAAAACTGCAGGGAAATCACATTTTTTTTCCCCTTTCTTGTCATCAATACATTTTCTTTATTCATGTAACAGTAGGTGTCATTTTTTCTTTAATTATGCCCAGCTATCATATGTTGCTTTTATTTGTTGTGGATGTTAGTTTCAGGAAAAATAATCTAGACAGTTCCATTTTTCAGGCAACAATACGCTAAATCCTGTGCTTACAAATTGCAATTAGATGAGAATTCTTCCTTCCACAATCAAATGTGGCAGTTTCTTACTGGAAAGTAATGATGAATCAAAGTTATAGTGTAAAATGGGAAGATCAAAGCATTCAAGGAAAATGTAATGAAGAAAATACACTTCTATGGCTTGGCATTTTAAATGTCCTGTGTTATATATCACTGTGGCAGCATACGATAGTATAAGTCTTTGGCTGGGAATGAATACAGATTAATGTAGCCTCATTTCCTGTGTCAGAATTTACTTCTTACTATGATGACACCCCCCCCACACCAACTCCCCCACATACCCCTCTCTTCCTAACCTCAGACCTTAAAAGTGTTTTAAACATGTTTAGCCTGTCAACAAGCCTTTACTAAAGGGTTCTGTAGCCTTTGGTAATGACTTCTAATTTATGTGACTAATTACCCCAGGATAAATAGAGATGAGGTGCTTTAGGATAAGGCTAATCTGCATGTCTACTGGAACCTTGAATAGTGCATTTTATATAGACACAAACCTCTGTAATTCAGTGAAAGTAAGGTTGTGACAAAAGACAGGCAAATTCAAAATGAAGGCAAATGCTCCTCTTCCTAAGATGCTCCACTTAAGTACAAGAAAGGTGCTGATGGCATGGCATGAAACAAAAGCATCAGCCCTGATTCTGAAACTTATTTGGACCTCTGCTGAAGTTTGAACAGGTTTTGCCCACACTGTTTACACATATGTATTTTCATACAGAATTGTCATAGAATGTCAGAGGCTGGAAGGGACTTCGAAAACTTATCTGGTCCAGACCCCCTGCCAGAGCAGGAACACCTAGAGCAGATCACACTGGAACACATCCAGATGGTTCTTGACTATCTCCAGAGAGGAAGACTCCACAACCTCCCTGGGCAGCCTGTTCCAGTGTTCTGTCACCCTGACAGGGAAAAAAAAACTTCCTCAGGTTCACATGGAACCTCCTATGCCTCAACTTCCACCCACTGCCCCTTGTCCTGTCACTGGGCATCACTGAGAAGAGGCTGGCTCCAGCCTCCTGACGCTCACCCCTTACATACTTATAAACATGAATGTGGTCACCCCTTAGTTTCCTCCTCTCCAAGCTAAAAAGTCCCAGCTCCCTCAGTCTCCCTGCATAAGGAATTGCACCATGGGTTGCCTGCCTTCACTGTCTATCTTTTCCCTATTGTCTTGCCTTATGCTTTAAAACACAGCAGTTATCAGCCCTGATTTACGCCCAAATATAACTTAGCAGTGATGTATGTAATTATGTGCATACCTACAGAAAAGAGCAGCCTGAGCACAGAAAAAACTCGATGTAACATCTCAAGAAAGCAAGATGCTACCCCAGATAGAACAAAGCTGTGCTGGTAACAGAGGAAAAGAATGGAAGAAAAGCAGAATAACAGCCTTTCTGCTGAGCTGAGTAGTTTTCAGAAGAGCTCTTGAACTTGGAACTTGACCTCCACAACACTATGCACAGCAATCCACAAGTACTTTAGGAGGTTTAGTCTCATTTTCAAAAGTTATTTAAGGTTTCAGACTTCTTAGGATCCTTTTACAAAGTCAATTGCAGATAGGTTTAGCATGACTCTGAACTGGAGGGATTCAGTTCAGTGCGCTTCTGCACACACACCTCATAGAAGCTACTTCCCTTGCTTGCATTTCCAAATGACTTTAGTCAGTTCTCACTTGCAAGCTTAGAGGTGAGCAACACTAGACTGTATCTGATCATGTGGACATGCTTTTAGTTCTTAATGTACACACCGTTAGGGTCATTTGTTTTAACCATCTGATTGCTCAGCCTGATATAGAATCATAGAATGGCTTAGGCTGGAAGCGACCTCAAAGATCATCCAGCTCCAGTCTCCCGCCATAGGCAGGGACACCTCCCACTACAACAGGTCTCTCAAGGCCTCATCCAACCTGGCCCTGAACACCTCCAGGGAGGGAACAGCCACAACCTTCCTGGGCAACCTGTGCCAGTGTCTCACCACCCTCACTGGAAAGAATTTCTTCCTAACATCTATTTGAAACCTCCCCTCTGCCAGTTTAACCCCATTACTCCTCATCCTGTCATTACAAGACCTTGTAAATAGTCCCTCCCCAGCCCGTCCTGTAGGCCCCTTCAGATACTGGAAGGCCACTCCAAGGTCTCCTCAAAGCCTTCTCTTCTCCAGGCTGAAAAGCCCCAACTCTTGTAGCCTGTCCTCAGAACAGAGCTGCTGCAGCCCTCTGAGCATCTTTGTGGCCCTTCTCTAGACTGGCTCCAACAGTTCCCTGTCCTTCTTGTGTTGGGGGCTCCAGAACTGCACACAGTACTCCAGGTGGGGTCCCAGGAGAGATAATCTTTATGAAGGCCAGACTTCTGGGATATGTAAAATGGAAATATCAGATTTGTGCTTAGGTATGTACCCAAAATGTTTACTTACTTGCTGGAACTGCATTAGAAAACATGATGTCTAACTCTTTTAGAAGCCTGCAATGCAGTGCTTAAGACATCTAGAGGTAACTTGCCCAGAGCAGGGCGAATGACAGATTACTTAATTCCCTTTTCAATTACTTAACCACAGGAACATCATTCTACTTCACTCAAATGGTGGTATATTGATTTCTGTTGTGACTCAATCAGATTTTAATTGTTAATAAAAAGTTAGCATGATATTCTCTTTATGTATATAAATCCAGAATAATCTGCCTTTTGCAACAGGGTATTTAAACTGAGAGAACCCCTAATACCTATAACGTTTCTAAGGAGCTCTCCTTGAGTTCACTTAACCAGTACCCCTGTGCTTAGTTTCCCCACAGGACAGCAGTAATGCAAAAGCCTTTGAGACCTAGAGGAGAAAATTGTAACATAATGAACTTTTAAATTTCAATAACGCTTAACAAAAAACTGCTAAAAAGCTCCCAAGGTGTAGAATCAGAGTTTCAGAACATCAGCTGATGTAAATTACAGGGAAGTAAAGGAAAAACTTAACCAAAGCCTTTCACTCCTTCCTACCTGAGGCCAAATTAATAGGTGTAGTTTTTTGTACAGGTAAATGCTAAAGAACTTGCTTTTAGCTGCCTGAAGGCTCAGCATATTGACCCAAACTCCAGTTTACAGAGAAATACAGTAACAATTCTGGTGAACAGATTTCTCTTGGAAATCCCAGCCCACAGTCAACTGGGAGGTCAGGTGTGGCAAATTCACGGACTCATAGGATGTCAGGGGTTGGAAGGGACCCAAAGAGATCATCGAGTCCAACCCCCCTGCCAGAGCAGGACCATACAATCGAGCTCAGGTCACACAGGAACACATCTAGACAGGCCTTGAAAATCTCCACAGAAGGAGACTCCACAACATCTCTGGGGAGCCTGTNGTCCCTCTTAAACTGGGAATCCCAAAACTGAATGCAGAACTCAAGATGGGATCTCACCAGGGCAGAGTA
>WAAF01011365.1:0-13472 GCA_013400475.1 Tricholaema leucomelas | reverse complement strand
GGTGTTCAAGAAAAGACTGGATGAGGCCTTTAGTGCCATGGTCTAGTTGACTGGCTAGGGGTGGGTGTTATGTTGGACTGGATGATCTTGGAGGTCTCTTCCAACCTGATTGATTCTATTGTATTCTATTGTATTCCATTGTATTCTATTGCATTCTATTCTATTGAATTCTATTCTATTCTATTCTATTCTATTCTATTCTATTCTATTCTATTCTATTCTATTCCATTGATGATCTCGACAAGGGGATTGAGTCCAGCATCAGTAAGTTTGTGGATGACACCAAGCATGTGATTTTTTTACATTTTTAATTTTTCCCAGTGCTGAGGAATTTATAATAACTCAACAGAACAAGGAGGTCAGGAAAGCAACAATTATTAACAGACTAATGGGAAAAAGGTTCAAAAAGAAAGGCTGGAAAGTTGATTGAGTTTCACAGAAAATGTAAATTAACTGAATGATTCCAGAATAAAAGGCAGCAAAATCTACAATGCATTTCCATGACTCTTACAGCCTCCTTGTGAATGTCATTTATTTGGCGAAGCAACCGTGTACCACACATGCCCTTCTCTCACATTTGTCTTTATTGTACCCATGTGATCCATAGAATACAATTACAGAATCACAGAATCAACCAGGTTGGAAGAGACCACCAAGGTCATCCAGTGCAATGTAAGGGGCAACCAAATCACAGCAAACCACTTCTGCTTTGCTGGTAGCAGTATTGCCTTTAAACTGCTACAGACTTACTTATGAGTTAGATATTATGCTGATTTAAATATGGCCCAGTTAGATAATGCTGTCTCTTAATTTGACTTTTTAACAACTTTGTGAACAGACTATGAAGTCATTGAAGGTAACAGAGAAGAGAAACATTGAGATCTGTGGCTTCTGTCATATACAGTTTTCATCTACATACTTGTATTGACCTCTCCTGACCTTTAAATGGACAAATTATGAAATATACTGGTAGCTTCACTCAGAATAACCAAATTCAATTCTCTGTGCCCATAATCCCTGGCATTTAGTGCTAATCTTAACACAAAGTCCAAAGGCTGAGCAGATACAAAACTAATTGTACATCACTGATATGTGTTTTGGGTTGAAGGGGTTTTTTTTGGTTGTTTCTCATTTCTCAGCATAAAGAGCACATATAATCATAAAAAATGTTATTCAAGTATTTAATATTTCTATCACATGTGCCAAATTAGAAAACTCCTCTAGAGTCTTTCATCTTAACTAAATAATATTAATCAATGGTACAAAGGAATCTACTGGGAAATACTTATGCCACACATGTACAGCTAGATTAGGTTTCTTCAATTCTTCTACTCAATTATCTGGTTATTCAGTTGGCAGCCACTAGGAAGAGGGGAAATAAGAGATACTCTACAGCATTTGGAAACTAAATTTAATGTATTTTCCTCTGTGGCTTAAATTAATCAGTGATGGTTTAACTGGAAAATTTCTCATTTATGTCTAAGAACTTTCAATTGAGGATTTACTAATTTCCCTAACTAAGCGTGATTTCAACTATTCGACATCATCAGTACATGAAGGGAGGGTTATTACTATTTTTCTTTTTTTTTCTAATAAAGTGTCTTATTAAACTGCACCTGCAACAACAAAAGGAATACTTTGGCATTGCAAAAAGCTATCCAAAATTGTTAAAATTTAAATGTTATTTCACTACTGTAGAGTGTAGGGTTATTTAACATCCCATATTATAGTGTGGTTCATTTAGGAATATTTGGGACAGAATTGGAATATCTTAGTTTTATTTTTTTTTTCAAATTAATCACTCCTTATGTGACCTGCCTAAATCAATTAAATGGCCCTTGCAGGTTTCTCAACATATGCGAGCAAGGTTTTTTTTACATTTTTGAGTGGGACTTCAAAGCTAACTAAGTTGTAGGGACATTGATGAATTCCCGTAGATATTTTTTTTTGGGTGTTTTGTGCTGCATATTTGTCACTGAGGGGGGATTCTGCCGCCTACACTGATTTGTGGAGAAGGGGAGAAATTAATAGGTGCGAGATAAATATGCATAAAAATATGTGTTTATTAAAATCAATATTCTGAACTCTCGGCACCCCCAAACACTGTATTAATATTAAAAGGATCTTAGAGGTATAATAACACAATATGGCTTTTTAATAAGTATATTACAATAACTAGCATACAACTATTAACAGAATATTAACAGAGAGAGAAGTTTTCCCTGCAGCTCAATGCCGCTTGGGGTCAATGTACCATTTGCCCAGCAGGGTGGGCTGAAACACTTTCTGCTGTATGACAGGAGACTACAAATATTACAGAGGTATTAAAGCTTTTACTCACAATTCTGATTAATCATCAGTAATCATTAATCACCCTCCGGGACTACGTCAACAGCCTATTTGCCTAGTGTCCAAACCTCAGGGGAACTTTGCCCGTGGACCTGTGAGGCTGGAAATCTTCCCAGTTTGAGGGGAAAGGAATTCTTCCCAGCTCTAGGGGAGATGGATAATGCTCCCGGCTTCTGGGGAGAAGATGTAGTCTTCCCAGCTATCTGGAGAAATGAATACAGTCTCTGATCTCATTCTCCTGGCGAGGATGCTTTGTTTGCCTTTGTCTCCTGCTTCCTTCTGGATGCTTTGTCCAGGAACTGGTCTGGGGACTGCTGGCAGGACCTCTGAGGCATGAGGATGGGTGCCATGCAGTCTAAGCATGGTTCTCATGTTGGCTAGCAGGCTGATCGCATGTGCAGACAAGAGGGTCTGCTCCTGGTATCTCGGCAGCAATGGCTCTTACCAGATAATGAAGGCAGTGGGCGTGCAAGGTGTGCATGGCTGGCTGAGGAGTCTGAGCTCCTTGTAACTCACCGCAGCTGGCTGGGAGATTCTGTCTCCATAATAGCAGCATATCAGGTGTGCCTGAGTGTAAGCAATCGTGAGCAGGGGGGCCCAAGCATGGGGCCTGAGTGTGAGTGTAAGCACGCTTGTGAAGCGAGTGTGTGAGTCAGAGTAAAAGAAGCAATGGAGGAGCAAAAAGAAGCAGCAAGTGTGAGCTCCCATTTATGAACTGTGGGCCTGACATCAATTGCCTAATTGGCCACTAGTGATCAACCAGAGTTGGCAGTCAGCCAAACAATACCATAATAGGCTATATCACGTGCCTTGTACCTCCAAATATGGGGAGAGCATAGGCTGGGCCAAACACTGACAGCATGGGCTTATGCAACCTGTTTACAAGCTGTTTATATAACTTGCTTAGGTAGACCAGACCCCGTGGCACCTAGGCCTATTATACCTTTTTGTGCCTTTAATTTGTTTACCCCTGTTTTGGGCTTGTTTACCCCTGGTTTGGGGAAGAAAACATGTTTGGGCAGGCAAGGCAAAGTAAGGCATAAAATAACTCTATTTTTGGGCCTACAGGTCCTCCACAGCAATATTTCAACATTTTTATCTCATTTACATCAACATTTTTAGAAAATCCTGAAAGACCTTTTAATTAAATACTTGCCTGACATGATATCTGCTTCCCTTCTTGTATCCTGTCAGGCAGGACAAAGACCTGTTAATGGATAACTTTTATCACACACAGTATCACAGTATCACAGTATCACCAAGGTTGGAAGAGACCTCATAGATCATCAAGTCCAACCCGTTACCACAGAGCTCAAGGCTAGACCATGGCACCAAGTGCCACGTCCAATCCTGCCTTGAACAGCTCCAGGGACGGTGAGGTATTCTTCTACCTTGAACATGTAATTGGTTCTCAGGCTACTCTACATAACTGTCAGATGAAGTTATGGTAATATACTGATGTTATGAAAATCTCTTCTCTGTTTTCCTGGCTGTTGAAAGGCTTTATTTCATCAACAAGTTACCTATCCTGTGGTCAGTTCCAGAGAAAACAGGCTGATGTGGAGGGGAAATTAATTGATGCGAGATGATATTTTCCAAAATTAATCTTATTAATTTTGCTATTCAGAACTCTTACCACCCGCCACTACTAAATGTTAATCATATTTTGGTTCTTACACGGTTATGGAAACATTCTATGGATATAATCTACATCTAATACAGCCAGAAAAATACATAAACATTAATTGAACTGGACGAGAAGGTTTCCTGTGGTCAAATGCCGGTACTGAGGGACGGGGAGACAGCTTGATGTTCCGATTTATTTGAGCAACCTACACAGATATATATATATGCTATTTCTACTTGTTGATTAGTTATCTTATCATCCAAAAAGTTGTCTCTTCTAATCTGCAGTCTATCAGTCTATCTGCCATGTCTCCTTCCCACTGAGCCACATTATTAGCATATTCTACAGTTTAGCATATTTAACATATTCAGCATATTCAGATAACAAAATTCTGTTTTCTTGCATTTTCTGATTAGCAGGTCTTCATTCCTGCATGCTGACTCAGACAGTTCATTGCCACGGTTTGTGTTGCAACCGATCTTGGCTCAGCAATTGTTCTGAGCTGGCCACCTGTGATCCCGCAGTCAAATGCCGCTTGTGGCCAATACGCCATTTGCCCAGTAGGTGGGCTCAAGCTCTTTCTGCCCTATGGCAGAAGGCAGTAGAAAATTACAAAGAGGCATTTAAGCATTTACTCACAGATTATTATTATTATTACCCTTGCGGGGGCTAGCCACAGTCCAGACAGGGCCCAAATGCTTTCAGAGGACTCCATCTTCTTGAATGTTGAGGCTTGAATCTTCCTGGCTTCTGGGGAAAGGATGCAGACAATCTCTGACCTTGTTCTTCTGGTTTCTTCTGGATGATCTGTGTATATGTCTAGGAATTCTAAACAGGACCTTCAGGTGCAGGAGACAGGATGTCATACAGTCTCAGCACGATGTCACGCTGTCCACACAGGCCGAATGTGTGCAGACATCCAGAGTCTGCTTCTGGTAACTCATGGCAGTGGAGTTTACCAGACAGGTAATAAGGAGGTGTGCAAGAGCAACACAGCTGGGCACAGCAGAGAGAGCACATCAAAGAGCAGGGAAGCAAAGCAGTGAAGCAAAAGCCCGTTGTTCACCTGCATATCTCCTTTTATCAATGTGGGCCGAGATTAATTGCCCTTTGGACACAAGAATAGCCAATCAGGGTGGCAGTTAACCAAACCATACCATATTAGGCAGGGTCCACAGGCCTGGCTCCCCCAAATATGAGAAGAGCATGGGCCTTGAACCTGGTAGGCCATAAGCTAGGCACATAAGCTTACACAACTACGTTACACAACCTGGGCCCTGGGCAGGCCAGATATTATGGCACCAGACCCTTTGTTTCCCTTTGATAGGTAAACATGTATAAGCCTATTTGGGCCTATGAACCTTGCATAATACTCTTGATCACACCTTGACTACTGTGTCCAGTTCTGGGCTCCTCAATTCAAGAGAGATGTTGAGGTGCTGGAACATGTCCAGAGAAGGGTGACAAAGCTGGTGAAAGGCTTGGAACATAAACCCTATGAGGAGAGGCTGAGGGAGCTGGGCTTGTTTAGCCTGGAGAAGAGGAGTCTCAGAGGTCACCTCATTGCTGTCTACAACTATCTGAAAGGATGGTTCTAGTCAGGTGCAGCTTGGTCCCTTTTCCCAAACACCCAGCAATAGAATGAGGGGACACAGTCTCAAGTTGTGCTGGGGGAGGTATAGGCTTGATGTTAGGAGGGAGTCTTCCCAGAGAGAATGATTTGTCATTGGAATGGGCAGCCCAAGGAGGTGGTAGGGCCACTGTCCCTGGAGGTGTTCAAGAAAAGCCTGGATGAGGCATTTAGTGCCATGGTCTAGTTGTCTGGCTAGGGCTGGTTGATAGGTTGTACTGGATGATCTTGGATGTCTCTTCCAACCTGGTTGATTCTATGATTCTAAGTTCTTGATGTGTCTGAACATGAAAATTGGCCTATCCTTTACTTCTACACTGACTTATGGTTGGTAGTGAATGCTCTATGGGGTTGGCTAAAGGACTGGAGAAAGAATAGTTTGCAGAGGAAAGGAAAGCCTGTTTAATGTGCTGATCTATGGTAGGATATTGATGCATGACTGGAAAACAATTCCAGTAAAGATGTGGCATGTAGATGCACACATGCCTAATGACCCAGGTTGAGGCTATAGGGTTATTTTTTTTTTTCTATGGACTAGAAGATTGTTATTCAATCCCATAATTCTGCTATCTCTTTATAGACTCAAACAAGGTCAGTTAGTTCTCCTTTCATCCTCCTCCTGCCCTGGGTGTGTGTCTTGGAGGTCCCATATACCCCAGAAATTCCCTCTCCCTCTGTTTTTTGAATGGGAGAGGAAAAAAGGCACGAAAAGACCTGTTTCCCCCCCCCTGCCCTGTAGGCGTGAAGGGGGGAGAGCAGGGGGACCCTTCTGGCATGAGGGGTGCCCCGTGCCGGGCCTGCACTGGACTTATCTGAGGATTGGCTGTGTGCTTTTCGAGCCTAGGAAGTGGTAACTCCACTCTTTGTCTAGGAAAGNGCTCTGTCATGAGTAGCTTACAGCTCAGCCTGATTTGATAGCGGGGAACGCTATATTTAATAGCTAAAGCCTTTTCCAACTCCTGACTTCAAATTAGTCAAGTTTACCTGTGGCACCCTATTGGGTAGATATTCTCAGCCAGCTAAGAAAGAACCTGCTAATCAGATCTAAATTAATTTCTGGATATAGTTTTGGGGGCAGGTTTTCGGGAAAATAAAATAACTCTATTTTTATAAAATTTTATAAAATCATACCACATCAGGCAAAGTCTATGGCTTGCTTTTCCCTCATTTGGGAAATGTACCTTACACCACAGGACCCTAAGCAGGCCAGACTCTATGCCTCCAGGTATTGTGTTCATTTCCCATGCTTGCCTCTCTGGTGGAGTAGAAAAACATGCCTAGGCAAGAGAGGACATGTATAAGCCTATTTTGGGCCTATGAGGCCTACCACAACACAGGCTGAGGTCTATAAACCTATGGAAAGGTCTCATTCATGAAGGTACTCTTGTTTGGTCTTTTGTGGCAGCTTGAATGTGGTAACATTTTCAAATGTATAATAAATTATTATGTTCAGAATCAGATCTGAGCATCATATTGTTGTAGCATGTGCTGTTTTATTGGTTGCAGTCAAGAAATTTATACTGAATGAATGTGCTTTTCACCTTCAGGGCACTAGCTTCAAATTCATAGCTAGTCACTGAGAACAGTGGTACTGAAGACATTTTATCACTGGTCTCCATACAATGTCCTGAAATGCCTTAGTTCTACTGTCTTCATCATTTCCAAGATTACTAGAAAAGTAACGTTCCCTGAAAATATTAGTGAACAATCCAAGGGCTTCACCTATTGGGCATTTCCCTACTTAGTAAAAAAAATCATTAATGCCAAGAGACCAGATATGGCTCCTTGCCTCCCTCTTCAGGGCTTACAGCTTACAATTTTCAATAAAGATTTAAAGGCAGTCTTAACTGTATGTTTTTTTCATTCTCCTGCTCTGCCCATATCTCCTATTTTACCTCCCTCATTTGAGATTATAACCTTCCAAACAGATGTGTTAATTTGGAAAGAGATGAGCAGTTGCTAAACTTGAAATTACATGTTCAGTTTGAACTGCTGTGAGTTGCTGCAAAAATTCAGCTAGCTGATCCCAGAGCTCATTAGTCCTTCAAGAAAATCTGCAAAACAGAAAAAAAATGTGAATGTAGATAGAATGAGTTGCATTTTCTCTATTACATCTCCTGCTTTGTTCTAATTTTAATTATTCATTATCTCTATTTTACTCAAGCAATCTTTTATAGTATTTATTACACCATACTTTACCTTACAAATGTACCTTCAAAGAGCTTATTTTGGGGTTAAAATGCACATTTATATAAAATACACGTACATATATGTACATATATATGTATGTATATAAATAAAAACATAAAATCCACTAATCTATTATTAGGAAACAGTATTTGCTAATGAGAAATATAAATTTTCATTTGATTAATCCCAAATTCCTTGGTCCTTATCTTAATGGAAGATAATTACATCTTCACATTCTAATCTGAGTTCATGAAAACCTATTATGGGATGCAATTATTTCCCTATTCTGTAAAACTAAACAAGCTTGTTAAGGAAGACTGAAGAGTAAAAACTTCTAATGGAAAATGACATTAAGACTGCACAGTTTACTCAAAATATTTGGTGATGTCTTCTCTAATGACAAACCAGCATTGAGTTCATTTTACAGGACAATTTTGTCTTTGTTAAGACAAATATTTTAAGTTACTATTTTTCTCCCTTATTTTTCACCTTAGAATCATACAGTGAACCAGGTTGGAAGAGTCCTCCAAGATCATTCAGTCCAACCTGTCATATAAATCTGCCTTATCCCAGTTTTCACGTAAATTAAAAGAGAATGGCATAAGTGAAAAGATGACTTTTTTTGCCTCTTAAATACATGCTTGAGACAGGTATGGATTTAAATAAAAAAAAAATTAAAAGGCTTAGATCACTTACTGCACAGTTTCAATTTTGTCCTCTCTACTTGAAATTTTGAGATGCTCATTTTTGTTTGCTTTTACAGTTCCCTAGAAAGTCTTCATGGCATATGATCACATTTCCTTGCGGATTTTTTTGATCATGGTGCATATGGGCCACATTTTCACTGGATGAATTTTAGGTGTACATTTAAATGCAATGAAGTAAAATCAGTATTAGAATTAATTACATCAGATTTATCTGTCCTTTGAGGAAAAAAATATTGGATTTGCAGTTAAATGTTTGCTCTAACTTTTGTCTTTTTGTAGTGTTTCATAACTTTTACTCTTTTGATAAAGTTTACATAGTAGTTTGAATGTTCTCAGTAATCAGCTGAGCAGAAATTAAAATAAAATAAAATAAAAAAGCAGAAGTATATTTATATTTGAATCCAAATGTCAAATTCAATTAGCACTCCATTTTTTTTTTCTACATTCTTTTCAGTTCCTCAGATGTCTGAGGCCAACTACCATCAGCTAATTCATTAATTTCAGTAAAGTTGTGGCAGTTTATTAGTTAGTACAGATCCCAGAGCAATAATTGTTAAATTATTGGAGTTTTTTGAGGGATGTTTATTTGCTTTTTTAAACAAAAAATCCTCAGATTTTGTTTTGGTTTTTGGCTCTCAGTAATTTTACTATGATCAGGACATGTGTATAAGAAGCAGACCTCTAAATCAAGTTAATAAGGCCATTTTGATGTAGACACATTTTGGAATAAGGTTTTACCAGGCAATACTTAAAATCTTACTTTTGTTCATGTGTATTTTATATATATCTAAAAATGAAGAATCAAATCCAGGAAATGACAGTAACATAAAATGTATAAATCATTCACTGCAGCTCCTCATTGAATTTAGATTCTGTACAAGTAACTTAGTAAAGTAGACACCAAGTTCTGGACAATTAAAATTGCTTGAAATACTTTGCAGTGTGGTTGTCTTTAAGCTTGTAATTTTTAACCAAAAAATCATGTCTGGATGCTTAAACATTTGATTTACACTTGCTCTACTGATGCACCAAAGACAGCTGAACTGAGTACCCTGCAATCTGTCTTTGATGTATGGGACATTACAATTAGTTACTCTTCCACCTAAAATCCTGTCTTCAAGGATTCAGTAAGTCATAGAATTATAGAATTAGTCAGGATTGGAAGGAACCACAAGTATCACCTAGTTCCAAACCCCTGCCATGGCCTAGATCATGCTGGCCAGAGCCTCATCCAACCTGGCCTTAAACATCTTCAGGGATGGGGCCTCAACCACCTCCCTGGGCAACCCATTCCTGATTCTCAGACCTCTCATGGTAAAGCATTTCCTACTCATGTCCACTCTGAATCTCCGCACCTCCAGCTTTGCTCCATTCCCCCTAGTACTGTCACTACCTAATAGCCTAAAAAATCCCTCCCTACCTTTTTTGCTCCATGATCTTACCAGGCACAGAGGTGAGACTGACTGGCCTCTAGTTCCCCGGATCCTCCTTCCTACCCTTTTTAAAAATGTGAGTTATGTTTCCCCTTTTCCAGTCAGTGGGGACTTCACCAGACTGACATGACTTTTGGAATAGAATAGAATAGAATAGATGGAACTTCATCCACCATTTCTCTCAGTACCCATGGCTTTATTTCATGAGGTCTCATGGCCTTGAATCCATGTATGTTCATCCCAGTATGTTCATCCCTCAACATTTATTTTTGTCTAGAATTATGGAAAGATATTTTCTTTGTGGATTACATGTCAGAGTACTCATCTGCATTCAATTCTCTTGCCCCTGATGAGGATAAGCCAGATGCAAGATGATACGTAGAATCAGGAACCAATATGCAAGTGTTGGGGTTTGAGCAGAATTAGCAATCTGAAATAAGGAGAGCAGGAAGGGTAATGTTAGGTTATTCTGATAAGGAAGCGCAGCTGCAGGGAAAATAACCTTAAGAAGGCTGGCAGAGAAGCTGCAAAGTTAGATGCTATCTGCAAAGACTATCTATAGCTAGCTGTGTGAGGGGAATTTAGGGGGGCTAGTTGGTCAAATCTGCCTCTAGGCATATGGACAGCCCATAATTCTGCTACGTAACCTATCAAAATTATACACATTATATTAGCCACTATATAAGCATCACCCTTACCTTCAATAAACAGTATTGACTTCTGCATCATATTGGTGTAAGACATACCATACTGGTCCCTGCACAGATCTGGGGAACACACAACATGCAAGAATGAATCCTACTCAGTAGTCCAGTGAAATGGATGATCCTCAATGAATGAAAAGATAAATTGTAGTTCAAGCATAAGATCATGCAACAACTGATCCACAGAAAAGAAAACAGCACTGCTCCAGGAAATTAATTTGGTCATTTTCATCACTAGAGGACAAACTCAGCTAATGCTGAAATAGACATAGCTGTGCAAAGGTGGAAACAACCTTTTGGCCTTTGTGCATTGATAGTCACTATCTAACTAGCACAAAAATCAGTCTTTGAAGCAAACAATCCATAACAACTTAAAGAGGCAATGCATCTCAACAGATGCATTAAAAGTCTATATGTCTAAATCCATTGCAATGAGGCATAAGAGAGAATTTTCTATCCTACTTATGAATCATGCTCTTACTTGTGCATACTGAACAACTCAGAGTATATGTAGACTCTGCAAAAATTTCAGAGTCCTAGTGATGTATTTAGGTCTCATTCTATGTATCCCAGTTGCATCTTCTTTATAAATAAGAAACCCAAGTAAGTCATTAACACCAGGGCAATTTCAGACTATTCTTGAAGCCACAGAGAACCTTTAAGTTCAATTATGATGATTTTTTTTTTCCTTTTCTTCACAGACTCACTCAATATGATATCAGGTCACATGAAAACAAATGTCTTTTCCAATTTACCCTTCCTCAAAATGAAAAATGTGCACAATGGGAAAGTGAAAGTGAATTTCTTTTGCATTGATATTGTTGGTGGGTTTTGAGTTTGCTTTTTTGTTCAGACATTGTCTATAGATGGGTGTAAATCACCTCTTCCCTCACATAATCTAGCAACCCTTGTGGAAAAGATAGCCTTTGTTTTGTGGGTTTATAGAATATATCAGAGAGGGAACCTGGGTAACAATTGGGGTTCCACTGTGATGAAGAGTTTGCACAGTCCTGCAATTTTACTATTAATAAATGGAGGGGTATCTTTAGGAATAACTGTTCAGTGACAGACCATAATCTGTGTCTGGAGAATGAAAGGTTTCAAAAAATAGGGGGAGGTTAAGTAACTAAAATATATTGCTTATCCCTCTTCCAAAAATGTGTTATATTTTCAGAATTAAAGGGTCTGTTTGGGATTAACTCGGAAGTCTAAAGCAAAGATGTGTGGAAGTAAATTTAACACAGAGGTGACATATTCAGTCTCTGGAGAAAGAGATAGAAATGATGGTTGTAATTTTCACCTTACCTACTGTGACAGAGAAAAGGTTCAGCAATTACAGCCCAACAGAAAAAAAAAAATTAAAAACATTTAAAAAAAGGAAGAAGAATCGATAATTAAAAAAAAAAAAAAAAAGTCAAAAAAGAACAGGACAGAAAGCATCTTGGTGCATTTTCTTCTAATGATATAAACTTCAATTAACTGAACTGAAAAATTAAGCTATAAAGCAATGCAAACGTGCAGAAGAAAAATTCAAATAATTATTTTCTTCATGCTTCCAATTCTTTATAGTACATTACATCAGTTAATGGCAATTTGTATAATTTGTGTAATGACATAAATTGCCATAAAGTCTCACAGTGAAATGTTGTAGAAATGATAAACCATGGGTAAAGCACAGAGAACCAGGTTCCTATCTGCTCTAGATTTCATTAGAGCTGTTGTAGGTACACCAGTTTACATCTACTCATGGACAACTCCTACCCCACCCATCATACCAGGTCAGGGAAGGAGTAAGAGGAAAAAAAAATGTGAATTCTAATTAGGGTCATAGGAGCCAAACATGAATAAATCACTGAAAATCTAACATACATGATAGACATGACAAGGAAAGTGTGATCAGTTGATGAAGCTATATGCAATGGGTCTGGCTTCCTTCCTTGTAGTGTCTGGCACAGTTGCTGGTGTTACTCTGCTCCTCTCTGACAGAGGCACCTCTTTCCCTTTCAAGAAATTCTGAGATACATTGCAGACCTAGTTCTGTTCCATTTCAGTGACCACTCAGTCCATGTTAGGTCTGCTGTTAATCAGAATGAAGCACAACACCAAATTATCTCTTTTTCTGATGTATTTCTGAACACTTGCACCAACTCCTGGAGTGGCATCATTGCTTCAAATTGACATTACATCTCAACCTGTTTGGCCATCCCTAAGGACTGAATTTACTATACCTTCAAATACTGCATCTCCACTGTTAGCCTAGACAAGCGTTGGAGAATGACTTACAGCTAACCTCAGACCCTATACTTAATGTGTTTCCAGGGCAGATGAGATGCTCTGTGCCCAGGGTATTCCTCTATGAAGGTGAATTTCAGCAGTGCCCAATGCTAAAATGTATCATGACACCAATACTGTGACACTGTTAAAGTGTGTTACGGGCACTTGTACACATTTTCAACATATTCACTGCACACACACAAAGCTGTATTTGGACACATGAAAAAAATGAATGGGGATTCATTACTTTCTGTCTTCTTTAAAGATAACATGAAGGCCCAGCCAATGAGAAGTCAGCTGTCTAGCTTTAACTGTGGACCTGGACTTACAATACATTCTAGCCATCTCTTAGGCTTTTTAATCATTGTCTTTTCCTTCTTGCAAAGAAGGTGGAAAAAACATTATGTGATGGTTAGGGAGTAACCCACCTCCTTCACTACTATAAATCTCATAGGCTAGACTCAGCTGACTGGAAGTTAAGGAATAAAGCTTTATATTTACAGCTCAGAATAACATACAAGCAGATATGACGCAGCGGGGGGCGGAGCCGTACTGCGG
>WAAF01011364.1:0-28652 GCA_013400475.1 Tricholaema leucomelas | reverse complement strand
AGTGCTGCTTGGGGTTGTTGTGGCCAAAGTGCAGAACCCTGCCCTTGGCCTTGTTCAGTCTCATCCCCTTGGCCTCTGCCCACCCATGCAGCCTGGCCAGGTCCCTCTGATGGTGCAGAGTGTTGGGAAAGGGCTCAAAAAAGGAGCTAAAATAACAACCTTCTGTTGGCTCAAGCCATCTCTTATCACAACCTGCCACTGGAAAGCAAAAACAGGCAAAGGAAGAAAAAAATACCCACTCCTGGCTTTTAGGCTTTCCTGACAACCAAACCTGTGCTTTACTCACAACCAAAGCCACTTCTTTCACACTATAGGCAAAAGGACACAGCAGTGAAGGACAGAAGTACAAAAGGCCATCTGGAAATGTTCTATCTGGGGTCATTTGTGGCCAAAGACCTCTTATGGATGGGATGGGTTTGGTTTGCTTTCATAGGGCAGCAATCGAAACTCAGTGCATGTGCAGCAGGTTGAGCAAAGGTTGAGGTGCAATAAAACCTGGCTCCAGGAACTGAAAGGGCCCTGCAGGAAAGCTGGGGAGGGACTTTCCAGAAGATATTGGAGTGAGAGGACAAGAGGCAGTGGATTGAAGCTGGAAGAGGGGAGATGGTGGCTGGAGATTAGGAAGAAGTAGATCTGGAGTAGGTCTGCAGCTCCCTGCAGGGAGGCTGTAGCCAGGTGGGGTTGGGCTCTGCTGCCAGGCAAGCAGCAAGAGAAGAAGGGGACAGAGCCTGAAGCTGTGGCAGGGCAGGTCTAGGCTGGCTGTGAGGAGGAAGTTGTTGGCAGAGAGAGTGATTGGCACTGGAATGGGCTGCCCAGGGAGGTGGTGGAGTGGCTGTGCCTGGAGGTGTTGAAGCCAAGCCTGGCTGGGGCACTTAGTGCCATGGTCTGGTTGGTTGGGCAGGGCTGGGTGCTAGGTTGGGCTGGCTGAGCTTGGAGCTCTCTTCCAACCAGGTTGATTCTCTGATTCTATGATCTGAGGGTGAGCAGACACTGGAACAGCTTGCCCAGGTAGGTTGTGGATGCTCTCTACTTGGAGATGTCCAAGACCAGGTTGCATGGAGCTTTAGCAACCTGGGCTAGTGGGAGGTGTCCCTGCCCATGGCATTGGAGTTGGAACTGGATGATCTTTAGGGTCTCTTCCAACCCAAACTGATCTGTGATGATCTGTGGCATTTGTGATGGGTGTTGGGTGGCAGTGGATAAGAGGCTGAGGATTTCTATCAGCCATGAGCTGCTTGAGATCAGACATTCACCATGCTCAGTTTGTTACCAGTTTTGGTTCCCTCTTGTTCCTCACATGTGTGGTGGTCTCCTCCCAGAGGTAATTACTGATAGAACAAGAGGGAATGGCCTCAGGTAGCCTCTGAGTAGGTTTAGACTGGATATTAGGATTATTTTCTTCCCATCAAGAGTGGTCAGGCAGTGGAAGGGGCTGGGCAGGGAGGTGGTGGAGTCCCCAACCCTGGCTGTGTTTAGAAGTGGTTTGGATGTGGTGCTTGGGGCTATAGTTTAGGGTGAGCCTTGCAGAGCAGGGCTCCTGGTTGGACTTGGTGATCCTGAGAGGCTTTGCCCACCTGAATGGTTCTGTGGTTCTGTGATCTGAGCTGCTCCTCCTCCTGTGTTTCCTTTAGTTATCAACCTCTTGGTAACACCTCTGGTGAACACTGCACCTTCCTCATTACACCTGAGTTACACATTGCTAGTATCAGCTCTGCAGGTATTTGAGTTGCTGTGGACTTTGGTATGAAGGCTGCATGGAAAGAGGAAGAGAGGCTCTCAGAGGAGAGGAGAGGAGATGGAGACTGAATGTAAGGAACAAGTTCTGCACCAGGAGGGTGCTGGAACAGTGCAACAGGTTGCCCAGGGAGGTGGTCGAGGCCCCTTCCCTGGAGATATTCAAGGTGAGGCTCAACAGGGCTCTGGCAACCTGATCTAGTTGAGAATATTCAAGGTCAGGCTTGATAAGGCTCTGAGCAACCTGATCTAGTGGATCCTGCAGGAAGGCTGCAGAGGGACTTTGGCTAAGGCTGTCCAGAGCCAGGCCAAGGGGGAATGGTTGGGAGCTGAGGCAGAGCAGGCTGAGAGTGGAGCTGAGGCAGAAGTTGTTGAGGAGGAGGCTGCTGAGCCTCTGGCACAGGCTGCCCAGGGAGGTGGTGGAGTGGCTGTGCCTGGAGGTGTTGAAGCCAAGCCTGGCTGAGGCACTCAGTGCCATGGTCTGGATGATTGGCCAGGGCTGGGTTCTAGGTTGGACTGGCTGAGCTTGGAGCTCTCTTCCAACCTTCTTGATGCTGTGATTCTAAATGAAATAGATTCAAACCACTGAAAAACCCATATGGAACCCAGCCCCTGATGGCAGTCACCTCACCAGCACCACTGATGCTGGGGACAGGTACTGGGAAAGTCCCAGACTGGGCTCAGCAGCAGATGGGAACTGAATTCAGGAGCTTGGCTTTTGGAACTGGATTGAGGAATGTAAAGATTGGGATTGAAGGCAGAAGGGACAGAGTCATCCTTGGGCACCAGCCATTGAAGAAGAAGCTTGACCATGGTAATCCTTCAGGGGAGGCTCAGGGGGGACCTTATTGCTGTCTACAACTACCCAAAGGGAGGTTTGGGGCAGGTGAGGTTGGTCTCTTCTCTCAGGCAAGCAGTGACAGGAGGGGACACGGCCTCAAGCTGTGCTAGGGGAGGTTTTGGCTGGATGTTAGGAGGAAATTCCTAAGAGTGTTTGGCATTGGAATGGGCTGCCCAGGGAGGTGGTGGAGTGCCCATCCCTGGAGGTGCTTAAAAAGAGTCTGGATGTGGCCCTTGGTGCCAGGCTTTAATTGATTAGAAGGTGCTGGGTGATAGCTTGGGCTTGATGATCTCAAAGGTCTTTCTCAACCTGATTCATTCTGTGACTCTGTGATCCAGCTTGACCCTGAAGATGACATCCATGGGGTGAAATCCTTTGTTGGTCAGTTTAAGGTCCTGTCCACTTCTCCCCACAGGTGCCACTGCTGACTTCCTGCCCCCTAATGCAGGACCCTTGGTTTGCACAGGAGCAGATCTCAGGCAGAGCCTTTCTGCAGCCCAACCTTTGGCAGGGATTCTCCCCATCAGCTTCTCACTGCTAGGAGCAGCCCCTGGCTGTGCAAACTTGACCCTCCAGCTTCAGAAAGTGCCCTCACTGAGCAGAACCTGAGCTGAGAAGGCCAAATCCCTGGGCAGAATCAGTGCTGTTCTGATTCAAACCAGCACAGGAGGGAAGAGCAAACATTGCACATCTCTAAGTGAAGAAGAGAAGAAGCTTCCAGCCATGAGTTACTGCTTCAGCAGTCTGCATTTGGAGTCAGATTCTGATTCTGTGAGTGGGGATGGTTTGATTGTATCTTCTACTGTTATTTACTGTGCCTCAGTTGGAAAAAGATGAGGAGTTTGGGCTGACTTCCATATTCCTCACTTGAAAAATGAGGAGTTTGGGTCAAACTCTATATTCCCCAGTTAAAAAATGAAGAGTTTGGGTTGATTTTCACCTTCCCCAGCTAGAAAATGAGGAGTTTGGGCTGACTTCCATATTCCTCACTTGAAAAATGAGGAGTTTGGGTCAAACTCTATATTCCCCAGTTAAAAAATGAAGAGTTTGGGTTGATTTTCACCTTCCCCAGCTAGAAAATGAGGAGTTTGGGTTGACTTCCATATTCCCCACTTGAAAAATGAGGAGTTTGGGTTGATTTTTACCTTCCCCAGTTAGAAAATGAGGAGTTTGGGTTGACTTCCATATTCCTCACTTAAAAAATGAAGAGTTTGGGTTGATTTTCACCTTCCCCAGTTAGAAAATGAGGAGCTTGGGTTGACTTCCATATTCCTCACTTAAAAAATGAAGAGTTTGGGTTGATTTTCACCTTCCCCAGTTAGAAAATGAGGAGCTTGGGTTGACTTCCATATTCCTCACTTAAAAAATGAAGAGTTTGGGTTGATTTTCACCTTCCCCAGTTAGAAAATGAGGAGCTTGGGTTGACTTCCATATTCCTCACTTAAAAAATGAAGAGTTTGGGTTGATTTTCACCTTCCCCAGTTAGAAAATGAGGAGCTTGGGTTGACTTCCATATTCCTCACTTAAAAAATGAAGAGTTTGGGTTGATTTTCACCTTCCCCAGTTAGAAAATGAGGAGCTTGGGTTGACTTCCATATTCCTCACTTAAAAAATGAAGAGTTTGGGTTGATTTTCACCTTCCCCAGTTAGAAAATGAGGAGCTTGGGTTGACTTCCATATTCCTCACTTAAAAAATGAAGAGTTTGGGTTGATTTTCACCTTCCCCAGTTAGAAAATGAGGAGCTTGGGTTGACTTCCATATTCCTCACTTAAAAAATGAAGAGTTTGGGTTGATTTTCACCTTCCCCAGTTAGAAAATGAGGAGCTTGGGTTGACTTCCATATTCCTCACTTAAAAAATGAAGAGTTTGGGTTGATTTTCACCTTCCCCAGTTAGAAAATGAAGAGTTTGGGTTGATTTTCACCTTCCCCAGTTAAAAATGAGGAGTTTGGGTTGACTTCCATATTCCCCACTTGAAAAATGAGGAGTTTGGGTTGATTTTCACCTTCCCCAGTTAGAAAATGAGGAGTTTGGTTTGACTTCCATATTCCTCACTTAAAAAATGAGGAGTTTGGGTTGATTTTCACCTTCCCCAGTTAAAAATGAGGAGTTTGGGTTGACTTCCATATTCCCCAGTTAAAATATTAAGAGTTTGAGTTGACTTCCATACTCCTCACATAAAAAATGAGGATTTTGGGTTAATTTCCATATTTCTCACTGTAATAATGAGGAATTAGATTTGATTTCCATATTCCCCAGTTAAAAAATGGAGAGTTTGGGTTGCTTTGCAGACCCTGCTAGACTTTCTCAACCCTGAATCAACCAATCCACCTTGGAATTTCTTCTTTCAAACCCACCAAGGCAGTGAATTGGAAACTCAGTGCAGGGTGATGAATTGGACAGACTTTACTTTACCTCACACTTGATTTCCCCCCTCCCCCTTCCCTTGCCTGTTTCTTCTACATTAACTGGAATTTGAGTTCCCTTTTTATGCCCTCATCCTCTTAAGTGCAGACCTGCCACTTCCCTAAGCCTCACTTTAAGTTCCTGATTCCCCTCCAGTGTTTATAGGAGCAGTTCCCCCCTCTCCCCCCTCCATAGAATGATGATTCTATGATTCTACAGGAGCAGGCCTCCCTCTCCCCCCTCCATAGTATCATACATACATGATTCTGTGATTCTAGAGGAGCAGTTCCCCCTCTCCCCCCCATAGAATGATGATTCTATGATTCTACAGGAGCAGGCCTCCCTCTCCCCCCTCCATAGTATCATACATACATGATTCTGTGATTCTAGAGGAGCAGTTCCCCCTCTCCCCCCCATAGAATGATGATTCTATGATTCTACAGGAGCAGTCCTCCCTCTCCCCTCTCCATAGTATCCTAGATTCATGATTCTATGATTCTATAGGAGCAGTTCCCCCTCTCCCCTCCATAGAATGATGATTCTATGATTCTACAGGAGCAGTCCTCCCTCTCCCCCCTCCCTAGTATCATAGATTCATGATTCTGTGATTCTAGAGGAGCAGTTCCCCCTCTGCCCCCTCCATAGAATGATGATTCTGTGATTCTACAGGAGCAGTCCTCCCTCTCCCCCCTCCATAGTATCATAGATTCATGATTCTGTGATTCTAGAGGAGCAGTTCCCCCCCTCCCCCCTCCATAGAATGATGATTCTGTGATTCTATAGGAGCAGTCCTCCCTCTCCCCACTCCATAGTATCAGATTCATGATTCTGTGATTCTACAGGAGCAGTCCTCCCTCTCCCCACTCCATAGCATCATAGATTCATGATTCTGTGATTCTACAGGAGCAGTCCTCCCTCTCCCCCCTCCATAGTATCATAGATTCATGATTCTATGATTCTACAGGAGCAGTCCCCATCCCCCCCTCCACCCCAACATGACTTCATTTGGTGGGTTTAAAAATCTTGGGACTCCTCAGTGGAATCTAATTCCTTTCTCCATTACTTATTGATGAGGTCCCTTAGGTTTTCCAGTTGTCAGCTTGCTGCTGGAGCTCCCAAGATTTAGGATGTTAGGTGGCTATGGGAATCTCATCCTTTGTTTTCTGCTTAGGAGCCTGACCTCTGGTACCTCATTTGAACATTAGAGGGGACTCTGGTGAAGAATGGAGCTGTGGTGAAAGTGCATCCAGCTGGAATTACATCTTGGGATGTGGGGGGGGGTGGGGGAGTGGAATCTTTGGATGCCATCATGAAGCAATTAGACAAGCTACTTAATAATTTATAGCTTGGCTGTCTTAAGGGTTGTAAGGGGGTTTGGGAGTGAGGAGGGTTTTGTTTAACCTTTCAGGGCTTTCTCTCTGGGCTATATTTAGCTTGGAAATGATTTGCCTTTGAAGAAGAGATGAGGACACAGAAGCAGATGACTTTGGCATCTATTAATTAATGCTTTGTGCTGCTACCTAAGTGTAAGAGTTTGCTCAGGTCTCTCTGGTGAGTGCAGCAAATTGCCTTTGTCCAGCAGAAAAGGAACAAAAGCATTTTCTTGCTGATGGTTTTCTTCTTGGGGGGTTCTTGCAGATCCATCTGTTCAGTTCCTTGCAGGTGAATTTGCTTCTCACTTGAGGGCTTTTCATCTTTTCTAACCTTCAAGATTACATTGAACTAAGGGGGGAAAAAAAGAGAGAATGTAATCCTAAATCACAGAAGGCTTTAGGTTGAAAGGGACCTTTAAAGATCATCCAGTCCAACCCCCCCTGCAGCCAGCAGGGACATCAGAGCCCTGAACAGCCTGACCTCAATCTCCCACAGAATCACAGACTGTTAGGGGTTGGAAAGGACCTCCAGAGATCACCAGGTCCAACCACCCTGCCAAAAGCAGCTTCACCTAGGGCAGGTAACACAGAAACACATCCAGGCAGGTTTCTGTGACTCTGCCTCGAGTTAGCTTGGAGAGGCTGTGGTGAGGGAGGTGACTCTTGGCAGCGTTGGGTTACAGGCTGGACTGGCTGAGCTTGGAGGTCTCTTCCAACCTGCTTGATTCTATGATTCTGTGATCATGGTCTGGGCTGGAAGAGACTTCCAAAGCTCATCCAGTCCAAGCTCAATTCCTACCCTATTGTGTTGGTCAGGTAGGGACCAGATGGTTCACTTCCCTCATCAACACCTTCTTGCCTTTCTCACTTGCTTCTCGTCCTGCTCTCAAGCACCAAGCCCTGTGGTGTGCAGGATTCACTTGAGGGCAGGGATGGCAGCCAGAAGGATCTGGGCAGGATGGAGAAGTGGGGCAGGGACAACTGCAGGAGGGTTAACAAGTCCAAGTGCAGGAGCCTGCAGCTGGGTCAGGCCAAATCCAGGCACAAATCCAGGCTGGGTGCAGAATGGGTTGAGAACAGCCCTGAAGAGAGAGCCTTGGGGGTGCTGGGTGCTGAGAAGCTGCCCAGGAGCCAGCAGTGCCCTCCTGCAGCCCAGCAGGCAGCTGTGTGCTGGCTGCAGCCAGAGCAGGGTGGGCAGCAGGGCAAGAGAGGGGATTGTGCCCCTGGGCTCTGCTCTGCTCACAGCTCACCTCCAAGCCTGCCTCCAGGGCTGCTGGCCCCAGCAGCAGGAGCACACAGAGCTGCTGCAGGGAGCACAGAGGAGGCCACAAGGATGAGCCCAGGGCTGCAGCAGCTCTGCTGTGAGCACAGGCTGAGGGAGCTGGGGGGGTGCAGCCTGCAGAAGAGAAGGCTCCAGGGGCACCTCAGAGCTGCCTGCCAGCAGCTGAAGGCATCCTGCAGGAAGGCTGCAGAGGGACTTTGGCTAAGGCTGTCCAGAGCCAGGCCAAGGGGGAATGGTTGGGAGCTGAGGCAGAGCAGGCTTAGAGTGGAGCTGAGGCAGAGGTTGTTGAGGAGGAGGCTGCTGAGCCTCTGGCCCAGGCTGCCCAGGGAGGCTGTGGCTGCCTCCTGTGTGGGGGTGCTGCAGGCCAGGCTGGATGAGGCCTTGAGCAGCTGAGCCTGGCTGAGAGGTGTCCCTGGGCATGGTGTGGAGGTTGGATTAGAGGTCCCCTCCAACCTGAGCCATTCTGGGATTTTGGCAGCCTTTCCCCACATTGCCTCCTCTGCAGAGATTTGCTCCATCAGTTTGCATTCTGTTTCCCCCCTCTCCCCCCAAGTCTGAATTGTTCCAGTTCTGCTCTTTCTGAAATTAGCAGAAAGGAGAGAGAGTTTATGTTTTAATATGAATGAAATCAAATTGAGTTGGATTTGGATGCTCTTGGCAGCTGGGCTGTGTGGAAGGGGTCTTTGCTCCAGGTGTTTGAGCATGAACACAACCTTTGCCACTTCTGCAGTAGCTGAAGCTGCTGCTCCTCTCTGCTGCTAAAAAGCAAAAGAGATCTCAGCTTTCAGAAAGATGTCCTGGGTTGAGGATCAGACCATCACAGAATGCTTTAGGTTGGAAAGGACCTTTCAGTGTCATCCAGTCCAACCCCCCTGCACTCAGCAGGGACATCTGTAACTAGAACAGCTGAATAGAATAGGATAGAATAGAATAGAATAGAATAGAGCAGGTTGGAAGAGACCTCCAAGATCATCCAGACAGGCATTGAAAGGCTGCAGGGAAGGAGACTCCACAACCTCTCTGGGCAGCCTGTGCCAGGGCTCTGTGAGCCTTACAGTAAAGAAGTTCCCCCTTGTATTGAGGTCACAGAACCATAGACTCAAGCAGGTTGGAACAGAGCTCCAAGCTCAGCCAGCCCAACCTAGCACCCAGCCCTGCCCAACCAACCAGACCATGGCACTAAGTGCCCCAGCCAGGCTTGGCTTCAACACCTCCAGCCACAGCCACTCCACCACCTCCCTGGGCAGCCCATTCCAGTGCCAATCACTCTCTCTGCCAACAACTTCCTCCTCACAGCCAGCCTAGACCTGCCCTGCCACAGCTTCAGACTCTGTCCCCTTCTTCTCTTGCTGCTTGCCTGGCAGCAGAGCCCAACCCCACCTGGCTGCAGCCTCCCTTCAGGTAGCTGTAGACAGCAATGAGGTCTTCCAGTCCAAGCTCCCTGCTAAGGCAGGGCACCCACAGCAGCTTGCCCAGGATCACAATGGTCAGGTAGGGACTGGAAGCTCTCCAGAAAAGGAGACTCCACAACCTCTCTGGGCAGCCTCTTCCAGTGCTGTCACTCTGCCAGGGAAGGATTTTTGTCCTTCTGTTTAGGTGGAACTGTTGATGTTCCAGCTTGTGCCTGTCACTGAGCATCACTGAAACCAGGAGGAAGTGACAGAGCTGGCTCCTGCCTCCTCCTTCCCAGGCAGTGCTTGCCCAGAGAGGGGTTGTGCAAAGAGCTTTGTCTGAGACAGAGGAAGGATGTGGCTCTTTTTATTTCACAGCTGGGGGAACTGCTGGGTCCAGTAAGCTGGTGGGTGAAAGTAGTTCCCCTTTTGAGTGGCCTAAACTGGCTTTAATGTCACTGCTTTGCCTTTTTTCCCTTTCTAACTGTCATTTCAAAACCCAATCCAACTGCCAAGTGGAGGAGAAGTGCAGACTGAGGAACTTGACTTTAATTCAGGTTAGCAGTCAGATATCTGCATGGACAACACCAGACCACAGCATCACAGGGGTTGGAAGGGACCCCAGGAGATCATCCAGTCCAACCTCCCTGCCAGGGCAGGACCACACAATCTAGGTCAGGTCACAGAGGAACACATCCAGACAGGCATTGAAAGGCTCCAGGGAAGGAGGCTCCACAACCTCTCTGGGCAGCCTGTGCCAGGGCTCTGTGAGCCTTACAGTAAAGAAGTTCCCCTTTGTGTTGAGGTCATAGAATCATCAAATCAGGCAGGTTGGCAGAGAGCTCCAAGCTCAGCCAGCCCAACCTAGCACCCAGCCCTGCCCAACCAACCAGACCATGGCACCAAGTGCCCCAGCCAGGCTTGGCTTCAACACCTCCAGGCACAGCCACTCCACCACCTCCCTGGGCAGCCCATTCCAATGCCAATCACTCTCTCTGCCAACAACTTCCTCCTCACAGCCAGCCTAGACCTGCCCTGCCACAGCTTCAGACTCTGTCCCCTTCTTCTCTTGCTGCTTGCCTGGCAGCAGAGCCCAACCCCAGCTGGCTACAGCCTCCCTGCAGGGAGCTGCAGACAGCAATGAGCTCTGCCCTGAGCCTCCTCTGCTGCAGGCTAATATAATCACCTGGTAGTAAGGAGGAGCAGCTCAGCTCTAAGAAGGAGAAGCCACCTGGTTAGAGACAGAGCTCTGTGTTGGGTACCAGGCATTCCTGGATGTTCCTGAGGATTCTGCTCTGCTCACAGCTCACCTCCAAGCCTGCCTCCAGGGCTGCTGGCCCCAGCAGCAGGAGCACACAGAGCTGCTGCAGGGAGCACAGAGGAGGCCACAAGGATGAGCCCAGGGCTGCAGCAGCTCTGCTGTGAGCACAGGCTGAGGGAGCTGGGGGGGTGCAGCCTGCAGAAGAGAAGGCTCCAGGGGCACCTCAGAGCTGCCTGCCAGCAGCTGAAGGCATCCTGCAGGAAGGCTGCAGAGGGACTTTGGCTAAGGCTGTCCAGAGCCAGGCCAAGGGGGAATGGTTGGGAGCTGAGGCAGAGCAGGCTTAGAGTGGAGCTGAGGCAGAAGTTGTTGAGGAGGAGGCTGCTGAGCCTCTGTCCCAGGCTGCCCAGGGAGGCTGTGGCTGCTTCCTGTGTGGGGGTGCTGCAGGCCAGGCTGGATGAGGCCTTGAGCAGCTGAGCCTGGCTGAGAGGTGCCCCTGGGCATGGTGTGGAGGGTGGAGGAGAGCAGCTCTGAGCTCCCTTCCACCGTGAGCTGCTCTGGCATTCTATGATCTGCCCCTTGCAGGAGATGTTTGGATGCTCTCTGAAGAGCCTCCTGGTGCCTGTGACTGTGGTTGGGTTTCACTTTCAGTTGTGCTGCAGCAGCAGCACCACCTCAGCCATGGTTTCATTGCCTGAGGCTCTGTGTAAGGCTATGAGCAAAATAATTGTCCCTGCCACTGTTGGTTTTTTTTTGTCACCAGCTTCTGATGGAAATTGGAGCAAGCCACATCCTGGGTGGAATCCCTGCCTTGAGCTGGCGCTCAGCAGAGCTCACCCTCATTAAATCATTAAAGCTCTTATTGAATCTAGCTCCAGTAAATAAAACACCACTTTAGATCAGGCCTCTGAACACTTAATAACCAGCTTGGAATCTAATTTGGAGCCTGAATTGTTCCTGCTGCATTCAGGAGCTGGAGTTCTCTTCCCACCAATTCCCAACTGCTTTGCTTTTCCCTCTCCCACATTTCCTCTTTCCCCCGTTCAGAGGTTTCCAAGAGATTGGCAACAACATAAAATATGTTTGGAGTTCCTCTTGGAGCTTGCAAAGAAAACATCTGGGTGATGGATAGAGCTGGCTGGGAAGTGTTTGGCACTGAGGATCTCACTGCTCCACTCAGTCAGACTCAGGGAGGAGGCTGAAGTTGTCTAAACGTTCCTCATCTAACAGGAGAAGCAGCATCAGGGATGCTCCAGCGTCTGAAGTGGCTATTTAGGGATGCTCCAGCATCTGAAAGGGCTCTTTTAGGGTGCTTTGGGGTACACCAGCATCTGAAAGGGCTCTTTTAGGGTGCTTTGGGGTACACCAGCGTCTGAAGTGGCTCTTTAGGGATGCTCCAGCATCTGAAAGGGCTCTTTTTGGGTGCTTTAGGGGTACACCAGCATCTGAAATGGCTCTTTTAGGGTGCTGTATGGGTGCACCAGCATCTGAAAGGGCTCTTTTAGGGTGCTTTGGGGTGCTCCAGCATCTGAAAGGGCTCTTTTTGGGTGCTTTAGGGGTGCACCAGCATCTGAAAGGGCTCTTTTTGAGGTCTTTAGGGGTGCACCAGCATCTGGAATGGCTCTTTTTGGGTGCTTTAGGGATGCTCCAGCATCTGAAATGCTTTTTTTCCTTCCCTCCTAAGAGGATTTTGTCTACCTTTGGCATTTTTTCTTCCTTCTCAATCCCCCTGAGACACCCTCAGTGTCTGATGTCAGGCAAACTGCTGCTTTTAGGAGGGCAGGTGAGGTTGAGTTTGGCATTTGAAGGACCAGCAGCACTGAGAGGGAATTGCTTTGTTCATGGCAAAGAGATGTGGCAATGTGGGACATCATCCCAAGCACACATCCAGGCTGGGTGAGGAGTGAAGAGCAGCTCTGAGGAGAAGGGTTTGGGGGTGTCAGGTGGTGCCAAAGTGCCCAGGAGCCAGCAGTGGTCCCTGGCAGCCCAGAGGCAGCTGTGTGCTGGCTGCAGCCAGAGCAGGGAGAGCAGCAGGGCAGGGAGGGGATTCTGCTCCTCTGCTCTGCTCAGACCTCACCTGCAGCACTGCCTCCAGCTCTGGGGACCCCAGCACAAAGACATGGAGCTGGTTCAGAGCATCCAGAGGAGGCCATGGAGATAGAGGGCTGGAGAACCTCCCCTGTGGGGACAGGCTGAAGGAGTTTGGGCTGTTCAGCCTGGAGAAGGCTCCAGGGAGACCTTAGAGTAACCTTCCAGTGCCTGAAGTGGGCTACAGGAGAGCTGGGAAGGGACTTTTGACAAGGGCTGGGAGTGCCAGGATGAGGGGAATGGATTGAAGCTGGAAGAGAGGAGATTGAGACTGGAGATGAGGAAGGAATTGTTGGCAGTGAGGGTGGTGAGACACTGGCACAGGTTGCCCAGGGAGGCTGTGGATGTGCCCTCCCTGGAGCTGTTCCAGGCCAGGTTGGATGAAGCTTTGAGCAAGCTGTGCTGGTGGGAGGTGTCCCTGCCCATGGCAGGAGGTTGGCCCTGGCTGAGCTTTGAGGTTCCTTCCAATCTAACCATTCTGTGATTCCATCTTCCCAGCCTTGGCTTCAGCTAGAACTTTCCCTTTGGTTCCTGCTTTCATTCTCCTTTGCATTTTCACTGCTGCTGCTGTTTCAATCTCACCACCACTGCAAAGAGCATGGCTGGGAGGGACCATTTCACTCATGGGCTTGTTCCAGCAGCTTCTCCCCATATGCCCCTCTCTGCTAACCCCTGCTTGGACATATTGCCTAGGGCTGGACTCTCCATGTCCTTTTTTTCCCACCTGGAAGGACTACTTGGAGCTATGTTGGAGTTCTCTGGCTCACTGGATATTAGAGAGGACTCAGGGAGTGTTTTTTCTCTGCCCACCTCCATTCAAAGTTCCTTTTCACTGCCCCAACAGGAGCAGGATAGAGATTTCTTTGAAGGAATGGAAGTTAGGAGGAGCTGATTGATGGATCCTGCTCTGATAAGGAGAAGTGATCAAAATGATGCAAGCAACTGAAACCACCTAAATGAGTAGGAGCACAAAAATCTGCCTGCTTGATGAGTCCCAAACCTCAGGGTTGCATCAGCTGCTCTCTGCCATCCTTCCTGCAGCCAGCAAAGGGGGCTTGGCTGTCCTCACAGAAGCCCAGCATGGTTGGGGTTGGAAAGGACCTCTGGAGCTCATTCAGAGAGCAGTAGGGGTTGGAAGAGACCTCAGATGATTGAGTCCAACTCCCCAGCCAAGCAGGACCATTTAAGGCAGGTCAGATATGAAAGCATCCAGGTGGGTTTTAAAGCTGTCCAGAGAAGGAAGCTCCAGAGCCTTGCTGGGGAGTTCTGCTAAAGCAGAGTCACCCACAGCAGCTGCCCAGGGGCACAGTGGCAAGGTGGGGTTGGGATCCCTCCAGAGGAGCAGAGGATCCCAGTGTCCAGGTGTGTGTGGGGTCTCTGCAGAGGAGCAGAGGATCCCAGTGTCCAGGTGTGTTTAAGGTCTCTGCAGAGGAGCAGAGGATCCCAGTGTCCAGGTGTGTTTGGGGTCTCTGCAGAGGAGCAGAGGATCCCAGTGTCCAGGTGTGTTTGGGGTCTCTGCAGAGGAGCAGAGGATCCCAGTGTCCAGGTGTGTTTAAGGTCTCTGCAGAGGAGCAGAGGATCCCAGTGTCCAGATGTGTGTGGGGTCTCTGCAGAGGAGCAGAGGATCCCAGTGTCCAGGTGTGTTTGGGGTCTCTGCAGAGGAGCAGAGGATCCCAGTGTCCAGGTGTGTTTAAGGTCTCTGCAGAGGAGCAGAGGATCCCAGTGTCCAGGTGTGTGTGGGGTCTCTGCAGAGGAGCAGAGGCTCAGTGTCTAGGTGTGTGTGGGGTCTCTGCAGAGGAGCAGAGGATCCCAGTGTCCAGGTGTGTGGGGTCTCTGCAGAGGAGCAGAGGATCCCAGAGTCCAGGTGTGTTTGGGGTCTCTGCAGAGGAGCAGAGGATCCCAGTGTCCAGGTGTGTTTAAGGTCTCTGCAGAGGAGCAGAGGATCCCAGTGTCCAGGTGTGTTTAAGGTCTCTGCAGAGGAGCAGAGGATCCCAGTGTCCAAGCAGTTGTAACTCCGTCCAGAGAAGACCAATTCAGGAGAGTTGTCTCCACAAACCTTTTGCCTCTCCAATGCTTCCTCCTGGGCTTCAGTTTCCTGCCCTCACTCATGTTGACCCTGATGGATGTCCACCTTTGAGGGAGAGAGGAGCAGGTTCCTCAGCCTTGGGGCAAGCCAGGCCATGCCAGAGGTTAACCAAGCAGTTGACTTCTCTGCTCCAGCCCAACAGTGAAGTGCTTTGTTTCAGCAGAGCAGAACAAGAAGTGGTATTGAGGACACAACAAGGAGGAGCTGACAGACAGAGAAGGAAGCTTAAGAAAGCTAAATCTGCTGCAGTGCTCTGGTTGGGAGCCATGGGTTGGCCTGAGTGAAATTCCACCACGTTGGTTTCTCCTGTTCCATGAGCAGACACCTTTGGAGTGCAGTGGTGAGCTTGCTCAGCCTGGAAATCAATCCCAGCATGGCTCAAATTGGGGACACAAACACACACAGCCCTTAAAGATCACCTGCCATGGGCAGGGACATCCTCAACTAGACCACAGAAGCAGTCACAGGCTGGGCTGGAAGGGACCTCCAAAGCTCATCCAGCCCAACCCCCTCTGCACTCAGCAGGGACATCCTCAACTAGAGCAGGTTGCTCACAACCCTTCAATAGCTCCAGGCATGGGGCCACAACCACCTCCCTGAGCAACCTGTTGCAGTCTTCCAGCACCCTCCTGGTGCAGAACTTGTTCCTCACATCCAGTCTCAATCTGCTCTGCTCTACTTTGAAGCCATTGCCCTCATCCTGTCCCTGCAGCCCTTTGCAAACAGTCTCTCTGCAGCCTTCTTGTAGCCCACTTCAGGTCCTGGCAGGCTGCTTTAAGGTCTCCTTGGAGCCTTCTCTTCTCCAGCTTGCTCAAAGCCTCAACCAACCTGCCCTTAGTCATGCCAGCTTTGTAGTTGGTTTGCCAGTGAGCAGGTCAAGGGAAGTTCTCTTCTCTACCATTCTGTGACTGATCTGAACAGAAGCTAAAGAGAAACAAAAGTCTAAAGAGAGCAATAATGAACAGCTTCATGTTGGAGGAGTTTGGTGATGCTGTAAATCAACCTGAGTCCTGTGAGGACAGGCTGGGAGAGTTGGGGCTGTTCAGTCTGGAGAATAGAAGGCTCCAGGGAGACCTTGTAGAGCTCCACTCTAAGCCTGCTCTGCCTCAGCCTCCAACCATTCCCCCTTGGCCTGGCTCTGGACAGCCTTAGCCAAAGTCCCTCTGCAGCCTTCCTGCAGGATGCCTTCAGCTGCTGGCAGGCAGCTGTGAGGTGCCCCTGGAGCCTTCTCTTCTGCAGGCTGCACCCTCCAAGCTCCCTCAGCCTGTGCTCACAGCAGAGCTGCTGCAGCCCTGGGCTCATCTTTGTTCAGGCTGCAGGGAAACCTAATAGCAGCCTGCCAGGACCTGAAGGGGAGCTGCAGGCAGGCTGGGGAGGGACTGTTCAGAAGGGCCTGGGGTGACAGGATGAAGGGGAACGGTTTGGAACTGGAGCAGGGCAGAGTTAGGTTGGACATCAGGAGAAGCTCTTCACAGTGAGGGCAGTGAGACACTGGAACACACTGCCCTGAGATGTGCTTGAAGCTCCATCCCTGGAGACATTCAAGATCAGGCTGGATGTGGCCCTGGGCAGCCTGCTCTAGATGGAGATGTCCCTGCTGAGTGCAGGGGGTTGAACAAGATGACCTTTGAGAGTCCCTTCCAACCTGATGCAATCTGTGCCTCTCTGAGCCTCTGTGTGTGTCAGGTCTGTGTTTTATCTGCTAGATGAGCAAACCTTCTTGGTTTCTTTGCCTCTGAACTTGGATTTCCTTCTTCCAACAGAACATTCAGAAGCTGGCCAGCCAATACTTGAAGAAGGACTGGCTTGGAGTGAAAGCTGATGAACGAAGTGATTACAGGTAATTAACAGCTGGAGGTCTCCAGGAGCTGTTTGGCTCATCTCAATTTTACTCAACAGTTAAAACCCTGCTCTGCTCTCTTTACCTTTGCTGCCCAGCACTGCCAGTTCAAAGTGAAGCTTTGTTTCCCCCCCTGCAAGTCAAGAAAGTGCTGGGCCCAGTCCTGTGCAAGATCTTTATTGATGATCTGGAGCAGGTGATTGAGTCCAGCAGCAGTGAGTTTGCAGATGACACCAAGCTAGGAGCAGCTGTGGAGCTGTTGGAGGGTAGCAGAGCCCTGCAGAGGGACCTGGCCAGGCTGGATGGGTGGGCAGAGGCCAAGGGGATGAGACTGAACAAGGCCAAGGGCAGGGTTCTGCACTTTGGCCACAACAACCCCAAGCAGCACTGCAGGCTGGGGCCAGAGTGGCTGAGAGCAGGCAGGAGGAAAGGGCCCTGGGGGTGCTCCCTACATTATCCAAGTAATAACCAGAAATTTCAGGCTCATTTTATTAGAATCAGAGAATCAGGCAGGTTGGCAGAGAGCTCCAAGCTCAGCCAGCCCAACCTAGCACCCAGCCCTGCCCAACCAACCAGACCATGGCACTAAGTGCCCCAGCCAGGCTTGGCTTCAACACCTCCAGGCACAGCCACTCCACCACCTCCCTGGGCAGCCCATTCCAATGCCAATCACTCTCTCTGCCAACAACTTCCTCCTAACATCCAGCCTAGACCTGCCCTGGCACAGCTTGAGGCTGTGTCCCCTTCTTCTGTTGCTGGCTGCCTGGCAGCAGAGCCCAACCCCAGCTGGCTACAGCCTCCCTGCAGGGAGCTGCAGACAGCAATGAGCTCTGCCCTGAGCCTCCTCTGCTGCAGGCTGCACACCCCCAGCTCCCTCAGCCTCTCCTCACAGGGCTGTGCTCCAGGCCCCTCCCCAGCCTTGCTGCCCTTCTCTCAACACCTTCCAGCACCTCAACATCTCTCTGCAATGGAGGAGCCCAGAACTGGACACAGCACTCCAGGGGTGGCCTGAGCAGTGCTGAGCACAGGGGCAGAAGAACCTCCCTTGTCCTGCTGCCCACACTGCTCCTGAGCCAGCCCAGGATGCCATTGGCTCTGCTGCCCACCTGGGCACTGCTGCCTCCTCTTCAGCTCCTCTCTGCCAGCACCCCCAGGGCCCTCTCTGCCTGCCTGCTCTCAGCCACTCTGTCCCCAGCCTGTAGTGCTGCTTGGGGTTGTTGTGGCCAAAGTGCAGAACCCTGCCCTTGGCCTTGTTCAGTCTCATCCCCTTGGCCTCTGCCCACCCATGCAGCCTGGCCAGGTCCCTCTGCAGGGCTCTGCTACCCTCCAACAGCTCCACAGCTGCTCCTAGCTTGGTGCCATCTGCATACTCATTGATGCTGGACTCCATCCCCTGCTCCAGATCAGCAATAAGGATATTGAACAGGACTGGGCCCTGATCAGAGACCAGACTGGCTGTGGCCCTGGGCAGTCTGATCTAGCTGGAGGTGTCCCTGCTGAGTGCAGGGGGCTGGATAAGATGACCTTGGAGGGTTCCTTCCAACCTGATGCAATCTGTGACTCTGTGTGTTGGATCTCCCTGAGGATTTAAGCTTCAGCTCTGTTTTCAAAGCAGTCCTCAGATGCATTTTGGTGCTGTTTACTCTTGCAGTGTCAAACTTGGCCTTTCTTCCTCCTCCCTCCTCACAACCTTGCTGTCTTGCCTTGTGTTTCAGGAGCATGTACTCAGTTTGGAAATCCATCTTAGAAGGCACCATGCAGGTGGCTCAATCTCGACTCAACATCTGTGAGAACTACAAGAACATGATTTCAGAACCAGCCAGGACTGTCAGGTGCTTTAAGGAGCAGCAGCTGAAGAAGGTATTTGTGCTTTAATCATCTCTTGAGTCTTTTGATGCTTTTATTTAGTATTAAAAGTGGGGGGAAAAAAGGGTTTTAGGGTTGGACTTTTAAAGGGGGTTTAGTATTTAACTTCTAAACCACATCTCTGCTTTTCTGTCTCTTCCCTCTGTGTGTGTTGGCAGAGGTGGATGAGTAAGGAGCAAAGTGTTGAGCTGTTTGAGCTGGAATTCCAATTGCTTGCAAATCAGAGAAGCAGAGAATGGGTTGGGTTGGAAAAGACCTTAAAGATCATCTAGTTCCAACTCAACTGCCCTGATCAAGGACACCTGCCACTAGAGCAGGCTGCTCTAAGCCCCAACCAGCCTCTCTTTGAACACAGAAAGAGTTGAGGTTGTTCAGCCTGGAGAAGAGAAGGCTCCAGGGGGGACCTTTATGCTGCTTTCTAGCTCTCAAAGAGGGCTACAAGAGAGGTGGAGAAGGACTTTGTAGGAGTGCACTTAGTGATAAGATGAGGGATGATGGTTTCAGGGGATCAAGATTAGATCCAAGGAAGAAAGATTTTTGTGCTGAAGCTTGTGAGACCTTGTCCCAGGTTTCCCAGACAGGTGGGAGCTGTCCCATCCCTGAAAGTATTCCAGGTCAGGTTGTTGGGGGCTCTGAGCAACCTGCTCTAGTTGGTGATGTCCCTGCTGACTACAAAGAGGGGGGGATAAAATGGGTTTAGAGAGGTGTGGACAGCTTTGGATGGCAGAAGTCTCAACACAGGGCAGACATGGGCCTGATGGAGCAGGTCCAAACAAAGCCACAAACATGATTCAAGGGCTGAAAGCCAGGCTGAGAGTGTTGAGGTTGTTCACTCTGGAGATGAGAAAGCTCCAGGGAGACCTCCTGGTGGCTTCCCAGTGCTCAAAGAGGACTAAAAGAAAGCTGGAGAGGGATTTTTCAGCAGGGCACATAATAATAGGCTGAGAGGTAATGATTTTAACCTGGAAAAGAGAAGATTTAGACTAGAAACAAGGAAGAATTTGTTGCTGGTGGTGGTGATGAGACCCAAAGAGATTGGAGCTGTCCCATCCCTGAAAGTATTCCAGGTCAGGTTGTTGGGGGCACTGAACAACCTGCTCTAGTTGGGAATGTCTCTGCTGTTGCAGGGGGGTTGTGGATCATGTTTTAAAGGTCTCTTCCAAGCCAACCCATTCCATGAATCCCTAACTCCAAGCTTTACCATGGAGTGTGTGATAATGACATGAACAGAGATGGGACTTTGGCTCTGCTCTTTGAAGAACAGAAAGGCAAATTGAAAGGCAAATTGATTCCCTTAAGCTAGCTTGAGGCTCTACCTCTAGGTATTGCCTGGAGCCTTCATTGACCACATCTGGTCTGTAAGAGCTGTAATTAGCTGTAGAGGCACCAAAGGAGCTCTTAAGCTAGTTTGGGGTTAAAGAAAATCATTACAAAACCTCCCTGAAGGACAGAGAGGAAAATCCTCACTGTGGATAATAATTCACATTGCTTTTGTTCAGTTGATCCTTGCTGCTTAGCACAGATTCCCTCATCCCAGGAATGTTGGGGTAGGATGCTTGGAGAATTGATCCAAGAGTTGTTGTAGCTGTGGAGGGTTAACCATGGTCAGCAGCTCAGCCCCAGTGGGATGGGGGAGAGAATCAGAAGGGTGAATGGCCAAAAGGGTTTGGGATTGAGATAAGGACAATTGAGTCATTAAAGCAAACCAAGGCAAGCAGTGACAGAAGGGGACACAGCCTGAAGCTGTGGCAGGGCAGGTCTAGGCTGGCTGTGAGGAGGAAGTTCCTGGCAGAGAGAGTGATTGGCATTGGAATGGGCTGCCCAGGGAGGTGGTGGAGTGGCTGTGGCTGGAGGTGTTGAAGCCAAGCCTGGCTGGGGCACTTAGTGCCATGGTCTGGTTGGTTGGGCAGGGCTGGGTGCTAGGTTGGGCTGGCTGAGCTTGGAGCTCTCTTCCAACCTGGTTGGTTTGGTGATTATATGAGCTTCTGGAAAGCAGCTCCATGGAGAAGGACCTTGGAGTGCTGGTGGAAAGCAAGTTCTGCATGGGCCAGCAATGTGCTCTGGTGGCCAAGAGAGCCAATGGCATCCTGGGGGGCATTAAAAAGAGTGTGGCCAGCAGGTCACAGAATCAGAATCACAGAATCAGTCAGGGTTGGAAGGGACCACAAGGAGCAGCCAGTTCCAACCCCCTGCCATGCCCAGGGACACCCTACCCTAGAGCAGGCTGCACACAGCCTCAGCCAGCCTGGCCTGAAACACCTCCAGCCATGGGGCCTCAACCACCTCCCTGGGCAACCCATTCCAGCCTCTCACCACTCTCCTGCTCAACAACTTCCTCCTCACCTCCAGCCTCACTCTCCCCACCTCCAGCTTTGCTCCATTCCCCCCACTCCTGCCACTCCCTCACAGCCTCAAAAGTCCCTCCCCAGCTTTTTTGGAGCCCCCTTCAGATCCTGGAAGGCCACAAGAAGGTCCCCTGGGAGCCTCCTCTGCTCCAGCCTGCACAGCCCCAACTCTTTCAGTCTGTGCTCACAGCAGAGCTGCTGCAGCCCTCTCAGCATCCTCCTGGCCCTGCTCTGGACACTCTCCAGCATCTCCACAGCCCTCTTGGAATAGAGGCTCCAGAATTGGCTGCAGGTCAAGGGAGATTCTCCTCACTCTCTGCTCTGCCCTCACATCTGGAGTCTTGTGTCCAGCTTTGGGCTTCCCACAGTTGTTTTTTCCTCTCTGGCCTTTGGATTTTTTTCCCAGTTGTATTCCAAATATTGCAGCTGAGTCTCTCATCCAAAACATTCAGAACTTGGATGCTTCATTTCCTAGAGACACAAAAATCAGAGTGCTTTGAGTTTCAAGAGACCTTCCATGGTCATCCAGTCCAACTCCCCTGCAGTCAGCAGAGACATCCCCAACCAGAGCAGCTTGCTCAGAGGCCTAAACAACCTGACCTGGGATGGTGCCAGCCTTGGGGCAGCTCTCACCTCTCTGGGCAACCTGGGACAGGCTCTCACCACCCTCAGCATAAAAGAAGTTCTTCCTTCTCTCCAGTCTGGATGTTCATCTTTTAGTTTCAAACCATCCCACCTTGTCCTGTCCCAACAGGCCCTGCTCAAAACTCTGTCCACAGCTTTCTCTTGGCCCCTTTTACGTCCTTCAAGGCCACCAGAAGGTCTCCCTGGAGCCTTCTCCTCTCCAGGCTGCACACCTCCAACTCTCCCAGCCTGACCTCTCAGCAGAGCCCTTCCAGCCCTCCCAGCATGGCTGTGCCCTCCTCTGACCCTGCTCCAGCAGGTCCCTTCCTGTGCTGTGCTGAGCACTCCAGAGCTGCCCCAGCACTGCAGGGGAGGTCTCAGCAGAGCAGAGGAGCAGAGTCCCCTCCCTGCCCCTGCTGCCCACAGTGCCCAAGACAGGGCTGCCTGGGATGGGTTTAGGAAAGAGAGAAAGAGAAAGGAAGAGAAAAAGAAAAGGTGAAAGGGAGGAAGAATGCAAGAGAAAAAGGGAGGCAGATAGGAAGGGGAAAGGGAATGGAGAAAGGGAGGAAGAAAGGAAGAAAAGAAGGGAGGAAGAGGAGAAGGAAGGGAGGAAGGGAGGAAGGAAGGAAGGAAGGGAGGAAGGGAGGAAAGAAAGCAAGGGAGGAAGGAAGAGAGGAAGGGAGGGAGGAAGGGAGAGGAGGGAGAAAGGAAGGAAGAGAGGGAGGGAGGGAGGGAGGAAAGGAGGGAGGAAAGGAGGGAGAAAGGAAGGGAGGGAGGAAGAAAGGGAGGGAGAAAGGAAGAGAGGAGAGGAAGGAGAAAGGAAGAGAGAAAAAAAGGGAGGAAGAATGCAGCAGTAAAAGGAAAGGAGAAAGGGAGGGAGATGGTGAGGGGAAAAGAAGTGGAAGAAGAAGGGAGGAACAGAAAAAGAGAGGGAGAAATGGAGAAGGAATGGAACAGAGGAAGGGAGGTAGAAAGGAAGGGAAGAAGGAAGAGAAAAAGGGAGAAGGAAAGGAGAAAAAGACAAAGAAGGAAAGGAAGGAAGAAAGAAAGGGAGAAAGAGGCAGTTGTAAGTTTTAATCAGCTTTGAACTAAAGCCAAGCCACAGCTGAGAAGTGCCTTGCAGCCCCTCTTGTGCCATGCAGAGTGTCACCAAGAGCAGTAAAATGCTGCTGCTGCTGCTGCTTTTATTATCCAGATGCAAAAACCCCCAACCAACCAACCCCCAACCAACCCCAACCCCCAACCAACCCCAACCCCCAACCAACCCCAACCCCCAACCAACCCCAACCCCCAACCAACCCCAACCCCCAACCAACCCCAACCCCCAACCAACCCCAACCCCCAACCAACCCCAACCCCCAACCAACCCCAACCCCCAACCAACCCCAACCCCCAACCAACCCCAACCCCCAACCAACCCCAACCCCCAACCAACCCCAACCCCCAACCAACCCCAACCCCCAACCAACCCCAACCCCCAACCAACCCCAACCCCCAACCAACCCCAACCCCCAACCAACCCCAACCCCCAACCAACCCCAACCCCCAACCAACCCCAACCCCCAACCAACCCCAACCCCCAACCAACCCCAACCCCCAACCAACCCCAACCCCCAACCAACCCCAACCCCCAACCAACCCCAACCCCCAACCAACCCCAACCCCCAACCAACCCCAACCCCCAACCAACCCCAACCCCCAACCAACCCCAACCCCCAACCAACCCCAACCCCCAACCAACCCCAACCCCCAACCAACCCCAACCCCCAACCAACCCCAACCCCCAACCAACCCCAACCCCCAACCAACCCCAACCCCCAACCAACCCCAACCCCCAACCAACCCCAACCCCCAACCAACCCCAACCCCCAACCAACCCCAACCCCCAACCAACCCCAACCCCCAACCAACCCCAACCCCCAACCAACCCCAACCCCCAACCAACCCCAACCCCCAACCAACCCCAACCCCCAACCAACCCCAACCCCCAACCAACCCCAACCCCCAACCAACCCCAACCCCCAACCAACCCCAACCCCCAACCAACCCCAACCCCCCACCAACCAACCCCAAACCAACCCCAACCAACCAACCAACCCCAACCCCCCAGCAATGTGTTCCCTCCCTGAACGTTTGGTTGTGTTTTCTCTCTTCTCTTCCAGTACCTGGACCAGCTGACAAGGATCCAAGCTGAATTACAAGAGACAGTAAAAGATTTAGCTAAAGGCAAAAAGAAATATTTTGAGAGTGAGCAGATGGCTCAAGCAGTGCGGGAGAAAGCTGATATTGAGGCCAAGTATGTTGTGCTAAGAGCATATGGAGGAAGGATTGCCTGGGTGCAAAGCTGCTTTCTTCTCCTATTAGTTGTTACATTGGGTGGTATTGAAGGGGGCAGAGGATTGCTTTCAACAAGCCCCTGCCAGGTTTGTTGTCTTTTAGCTTGTGTGGACTTTGGGAAGCTTTTCAAGCTCCCTCCTAGCACCGAGAGTAAAGAAATTCACTCCTTCATGCTGCATTCTTGAGGGAGGAAGTGAAGCTCACTGCTGGCATTTGGCATTTGCCAAGGGCAGTGGCACTGCTGTTGAGGTTTAACTCTGCTTAGGTTCTTTGCTCCTATCTCAGAATCACAGAATCTCTTAGGTTGGAAAAGACCTTCAAGATCATCGAGTCCAACCTAGCACCCAGCACCTTCTAATTGACTAAACCCTGGCCCCAAGTGCCACTTCCAGTCTCTTTTTAAACACCCAGCATTGGTTTCACACTGACAAGACCTCAGATGGGTCTCAGTCATGGAATAGGTTGGGCTGGAAGGGACCTTCAAGGTCATCGAGTCCAATCATTAGTTTCACACTGACAAGACCTCAGTTGGGTCTCAGTCATGGAATGGGTTGGGCTGGAAGGGACCTTAAAGAGCCTTGAGTCCAATCATTAGTTTCACACTGACAAGACCTCAGCTGGGTCTCAGTCATAGAATAGGTTGGGCTGGAAGGGACCTTCAAGGTCATCGAGTCCAATCATTAGTTTCACATTGACAAGACCTCAGTTGGGTCTCAGTCATGGAATGGGTTGGGCTGGAAGGGACCTTAAAGAGCCTTGAGTCCAATCATTAGTTTCACACTGACAAGACCTCAGCTGGGTCTCAGTCATAGAATAGGTTGGGCTGGAAGGGACCTTCAAGGTCATCGAGTCCAATCATTAGTTTCACACTGACAAGACCTCAGTTGGGTCTCAGTCATGGAATGGGTTGGGCTGGAAGGGACCTTAAAGAGCCTTGAGTCCAATCATTAGTTTCACACTGACAAGACCTCAGCTGGGTCTCAGTCATAGAATAGGTTGGGCTGGAAGGGACCTTCAAGGTCATCGAGTCCAATCATTAGTTTCACATTGACAAGACCTCAGTTGGGTCTCAGTCATGGAATGGGTTGGGCTGGAAGGGACCTTAAAGATCCTTGAGTCCAATCATTAGTTTCACACTGACAAGACCTCAGTTGGGTCTCAGTCATGGAATGAGTTGGGTTGGAAGGGACCAATCATTAGTAACCATTGACAAGACCTCAGTTGGGTCTCAGTCATAGAATAGGTTGGGTTGGAAGGGACCTTCAAGGTCATCGAGTCCAATCATTAGTTTCACACTAACAGGACCTCAGTTGGGACTCAGTCATGGAATGGTTTGGGTTGGAAGGGACCTTCAAGATCATCCAGTTCCAACAAGTTGTTGAGCAGGAGAGTGGTGAGAGGCTGGAATGGGTTGCCCAGGGAGGTGGTTGAGGCCCCATGGCTGGAGGTGTTTCAGGCCAGGCTGGCTGAGGCTGTGGGCAGCCTGCTCTAGGGTAGGGTGTCCCTGGGCATGGCAGGGGGTTGGAACTGGCTGCTCCTTGTGGTCCCTTCCACCCCTGACTGATTCTATGTGCAGGCACTGTTCCAGGTTGTTCATCCAACCTGGCCTTGAATATCTCTTGGGGTGGACCTCCACAGCCTCCCTGTTTCAGTGTCTCCTCACCCTCACTGCTGAGATGAAAAATCAAAGCAGGACAAAAGGGGAAAGTCTCTACCTGAAGCCAGGTCTGGGCTGGGAAGATCAAATCATAGAATGGTTGGACTGGAAATGGACATTAAATGTCATCCAGTTCCACCCTCCTGCCGTGGGCAGGGACACCTCCCACCAGCCCAGCTTGCTCAAGGCCTCATCCAGCCTGGCCTGGAACAGCTCCAGGGAGGGCACAACCTCCCTGGCCAACCTGTTCCAGTGTCTTCCCAACCCTCACTGCCAAGAATTTCTTCCTCATCTCCACTCTCAATCTCTCCTCTTCCAGCTTCAATCCATTCCCCCTCATCCTTTCACTCCCAGCCCTTGTCAAAAGTCCCTCCCCAGCTTTTCACCACCAGCACTCCCAAGTCCTTCTCCACAGGGCTGCTCTCCAGCCCTTCACCCCCAGCTTGCCTTGCTATGGAGGATTTCCCCAAGCCAGCTGCAAAACTTGGCCCTTAGCCTTACTGATCCTCCTGAGGTTCTCACAGGGCCACTCCTCAAGCCTCTCCAGGTTGCTGTGGTAGACATCTCACCTCTCAGGTGTGGTGAGACAGCTTGCTGCTGGTGGATCCTTGCTGAAGGTGCCTCAATCCCACTCTCTGTGTTGCCATCAGAGATGTTAAACAATGCCAGGCTTGGTACCAACCCCTGAGGACCACCTCTTGACGTGGTGACCCCTTCCAGCTTGGTGGAGCTGTACAGGCACTGCTGAGTTTGCATTGCTGTTCCTTCTGCTGAGCAGCAGTTGACCTACCCAGCGCTTCTGTGAGGAGTTTTGTTCCAGATTCAGAGACACAGATTGCAACAGCTTGCAAGGAACCCTCAAAGGTCATCTTGTCCAACCCCCTCTGCACTCAGCAGGGACATCTCCAACTAGGTCAGGCTGCTCAGGGCCACATCCAGTCTGATCTTCAGTGTTTCCAGGGATGGGGTCTCAACTACGTCCCTGGGCAGCCTGTTCCAGTCTCTCACCACCTTCACTGTGGAGGACTTCTCCTGATGTCCAGCTTAAAGCTCCTCTACTCCAGTTCTAAACCATTGTCCCTCATCCTATCACCCCAGGCCCTTCTAAACAGTCCCTCCCCAGCCTGCCCGCAGCCCACTTCAGATATTGAAAGGCAGCTTTAAGGTCTTCCTGAAGCCTTCTCTTCTCCAAGCTGAACTAAGATGAGCCCAGGGCTGCAGCAGCTCTGCTGTGAGCACAGGCTGAGGGAGCTGGGGGGGTGCAGCCTGCAGAAGAGAAGGCTCCAGGGGCACCTCAGAGCTGCCTGCCAGCAGCTGAAGGCATCCTGCAGGAAGGCTGCAGAGGGACTTTGGCTAAGGCTGTCCAGAGCCAGGCCAAGGGGGAATGGTTGGGAGCTGAGGCAGAGCAGGCTTAGAGTGGAGCTGAGGCAGAAGTTGTTGAGGAGGAGGCTGCTGAGCCTCTGGCCCAGGCTGCCCAGGGAGGCTGTGGCTGCCTCCTTTGTGGGGGTGCTGCAGGCCAGGCTGGATGAGGCCTTGAGCAGCTGAGCCTGGCTGAGAGGTGTCCCTGGGCATGGTGTGGAGGGTGGAGCAGATGATCTCTGAGGTCCTTTTCAACCTGAGCCATTCTCTGAGTTTAGGCTTAAGATTAAACTGTTGCAGAAGTGCTTATCCTATGCTTGATGAGGCTATAAAGGAAAGGTATAAGACACTAAACTCTCCTTTTAATTTCTTTTTCAGGTCCAAACTTAGTCTTTTTCAGTCAAGAATAAGCTTGCAGAAGGCAAGTGTGAAGGTGAGTAGGGAAAAGGCCTTCCTGTTCCTTCTGAAGCTCGTTTCATGAGGCATCTGAGCAAAGCTGTCTGGAATCCAGTGATGAGAGGCATTTTGGGTGCTAGATTGGTAGAACAGATGATAAGAAAACTCTTTCAGGACTCCAGATGTAGAATTCCAACCTGGCCAAGGTGATCAGGAGACCTTTTTTTCCCCTAGTGACAACTGCCCCTTGATGACCGCAGCTGAAAATGCAACCCTGTGAGACTAAAAGGCATTGAAAGTCCTCTTGATCCCAGGATCCCAGGCTCACAGGATCCCAGGATGTTAGGGGTTGGAAGGCACCCAAGGAGATCATCCAGTCCAAGCCCCCTGCCAGAGCAGGACAATCCTATCTAACACAGCTCACACAGGAACACATCCAGACAGGCCTTGGAAGGCTCCAGAGAAGGAGACTCCACAGCCTCTCTGGGCAGCCTGTTCCAGTGCTCTGGGACCCTTACAGTCAAGAAGTTCCCCCTTGTGCTGAGCTGGAACCTCCTGTGCTGCAGCTTCCATCCATTGCTCCTTGTCCTATCCCAGGGAGCATTGAGCAGAGCCTGTCCCCCACTCCTGGCAGCCCTCAGATACTTACAAACATTGATCAAATCCCCTCTCAGTCTTCTGTTCTCCAGACTAAGCAGCCCCAGGTCCCTCAGCCTCTCCTCATCAGCCATGCCCTCCAGTCCCCTCATCATCCTCCTAGCCCTCCACTGGACCCTCTCCAGCAGATCCCTGTCCCTCTGCAACTGGGGAGCCCCAAACTGAGGGCAGTACTCAAGATGAGGTCTCAGCAGAGCAGAGCAGAGGGGCAGGAGAACCTCCCTTGATCTTCTGGACACACTCTGCTTAGTGCAGCCCAGGACCCCACTGGCCTTCTTGGCCACCAGGGCACATTGCTGTGCCATAGATGTTCTCCACCAGGACCCCCAGGTCCCTCTCCTTGGGGCTGCTCTCCAGCAGTCACCTCCCAGCCTGTCCTGCTGCAGTTTGTTATCCCTCCCCAGGTGCAGGACTCTGCCCTTGTCCTCGTTGAACCTCATCCGGTTCCTCTGTCCCAGCTCTCAGCCTTCCCAGCTCTCTCTGGATGGCCTCAAACCTCTTAACCTCTTAATCCGTTGGAGTTTTGAGCTCTGTGGGTACATCTCTCCAGCTGCTAATTGATTATGAATAGCTTTTGGGTCACTCCTCTGTAGGAGCTCCTCTTTCACCTCCCCTCTCTTGCCGCAGTTAAAAGCTCGCCGCTCCGAGTGCAACTCCAAGGCCATCCACGCCAGGAACGATTATCTCCTGACTCTGGCAGCTGCCAATGCCCACCAGGAGCGGTACTATCAGACAGACTTGGTCAACATCATGAAGGTAAGGAAGCTGAGTCCTCTGCTAGGAGCTGGGAAGTGGCAAAAGTGTCCCTGCCTGGTGAATGTGGGGCAGGTTGTGGTGGAGTCTGTCTGGACTGCAGCAAAGCCTTTGACACCGTCTGCCACAGACAGCTCCTGGCACAGCTGGCAGCTCCTGCCTTGGGGAGGCTCACTCTGATATGGGGCAAGAACTGGCTGGAAGGGATGGGCCCAGAGAGTGGTGCCACATCCAGTTGGCAGCTGGCACTGGTGGTGTGCCCCAGGGATCAGTGCTGGGCACAGTCCTGTTCAATGTCTTTATCAATATCAGTATCTTTATCAGTCCCCCTGGAGCAGGGGATTGAGTCCAGCATCAGT